>CM021108.1:317979410-318579410 GCA_007115665.2 Sequoiadendron giganteum
TTGAATGCATAGTTTTTCATAAATGCGTCCACAATTTCCTGGAATGTTTTGATGCCTGTGGGTAGGTGAGAGAACTATTCCATGGTAGGACTAGTCAAGCTCTAAGGGAATAGTCGCATTAGATACATGTCATCATATGCAACTTCCATGCAATGCACTTGAAACTCCCTGACGTGATTTTTAGGGTTTCCCGTCCCATTATACTTATCAAATTTAGGGATTTTAAATCCCTTTGGGAACAGTATCATTATAAGACTTCTATCAAAAGGATAGGGGCACAAATTTATTGGCGTTCTAGTTGTTTTACCTAACTGAAGGTCCAACAATTGCTGTGATAGTAGTTTGATCTATTCTGCAACATCATTTTGTGGTTCAGGAGGTGGGATGAATGTGTTCTGAGGTGTTTGTGGTGTTTGATTGATGGGTGAGGTAGTGATGGTGGTTTGCTAAAAACTCTATTGCACTTTTGAGGCCTGTTGATATGCCTGCATTTTTTCCAACAATGCTTGTTGTGGGTCTTATTGTTGTTGTTCCAACAAAGCTTGTTGTTGGTCCTGTTGTTGTTGTTCCCACAAATCCTATTGTTGGTCTAGCTGATGTTGCACCAACAAAGCTTGTTGTTGGTCTAGCTAATTTTGCACCAAAAAGGCTTGTTGTTAGTCTAGCTATTGTTGCACCGATAAAGCTTGTTGTTTAGCTTGTTCTGGTGCTTGAAAGTCTTGTAGGGCTTGTTGGTATTGGGCTTGAGCTTGAGCTTGTTGGGCTTCTTGCACCACTTGTGCAAATTGTGCGGCTTGTGTAGCTTGTGTGGCTTGTGCAGCTTGTGTAGCTTGTCAAGCGGCTAATTGCGTTTGCACTTGCTGAGCAGCTAGTTGTGTAGCTTGTTGATTTTGTTGAAGTACCCTTTGGTGAGAGATTTTTTAACTTCCTGAACCATGGTGATGAATGAATTATTCATGTTGACTTTTGGTGCAATTGACAGTGGATTGGGAATGGTGTTAACCATTGTGGTGATTGGAACGATTGTGTTGGTGATTGGGATTTGAGTTGTGGATTGTGCGATTGAGATGCTTGGTCCCTTGGAAACCATGTGTTGATATATTTTGGTAATGGTGAATGTATTGACCATTGTGGTAGCTTGAACGATTTCCATCCGTTGTTGTGATATCGATGGAAAAAGGAGGGGGTTTGATGTGATGTGTAGATTGATTTGATTTGAAAAGAGTGGCAAGAGAAAGATACCAGCAAAAATTGATCTTGAATATGAGTGATAATGGAGAATGATCGTGTATTCCCCTGGAAAAATGATGATAGAAGAAGATCAATGAAACCCTATCCAAGAATAACCCTACCTCGCTTGGCATGAAACATGGGAGAAATTTAATATATTGATAGATAATTAGCATTGCATAGAATGGGATGACACCATGATTTAAATAAAGTGGAACGCTCTAAGGTGTAAACAAGTTCAAGAACGAAGTTATCAGTGTAATTGTTGATATTTTATCTCTCTATTTTTTTTACAAAGCGATACTTTTGTAATTTCTGAAACATGGTGTTTGTTAACAATTGGGTGGGTTGAAGCAATTGTTGATATGACTTGGGTAATATCTTGAGTGATGTTCAAGAGTGATATTGAACGTATGCTCACAAGAGGCCTTTCCATATTGGTGTTCATGTCAATGTTAGAAGGGATTTTGGCCCCTTTTAATGCATGTATATACAAAGATGGATTAAGTTTAAACATGGCGTTGACAATTCTATGATTCTTAGGATTTTGAACCATTTTAGTTATTCCCTCGTTACCCTCATTCCAATCATCGCCGATGATATCCTCTATAAACCCTCCTCTAAATTTGTGATAGTAGAAGAAATTATTTGAAGAGTTAAGCAGTTCACTATAGTTTCTTCTAGAAGACTGTTTGACAGGTCAAGCAGGTTGATGTTTTGTTTGGTTTCCGTTTTATTTTGTGTTTGGACCATTAAGGCCAGATCGTTAGGTCTGGATGCGTATGGGCTAGGGAAGGGCTGGAGGTCTGGGATCCGAGAGTGGGGATGGAGATGGATGATGCAGGTGAGTGAAACTCTTGAAGAACCTTGGGGGGGTGATACTAAAATTTTTAGGGCTTGAGTTGATTTGATTTTGGTATTTTGACTAAGTGCATTAAGCTAAACAAGATGATGATGAACTTGCAAACCCTAGGAATTTGCATTATCCTAGAGAAAACTCATTTCAGAGGGTGATTTGACTAAGTGTGTTAAGCCAAATGAGGTGATTTTGAACTTGTAAACCTTAGGAAGTTGTGTTATCCTAGAGGTAAATTCTCTCAAGAGGGTTGTTGATTTGACTAGGTGTATTAAGTCAAATAAGGTGATGATGATTTTTCCTGTAAGTTTAGCATGAATGGAATTTCAAAGTTCTCAAGGGTTTGTTGGTGAAATGAAATTTCATCTTGATGATTGAGAGATGGATGGGAGTGACTGATTTTGATCCTAAAATGGACCTAGACAAGACTCTTTCTTATAAGACCTCGATATTGAAGAACATGACATACTTCTAAGTGAGAAAAGAAAACCTCTGAAAAAGAGTTGGATTTTGTTGATAATAGAACTCATACAAACTTGGATTGTTCTTTGAGGCCTTCTTGTATAAATTATATACCAGTCTTTCTCTGACTTCAAGAAGCCTTTCAAGACACTCCTCACGAGCTTTTGGGCATATCTTTTTGAACCTTGGTTTTTGGATTTTGATTTTATAGGAAATCATTTGAGAGAAGACATGTGAGGTTCAATTTTCATTATCTTTTCTTAATGAGTTCCTTTTATCAAAAAAAATTTCTTGATTAGGATTTCAAACTAAATTTCTATGTCTCAATTTCTTTTCATTCCACAAGGTCCATTATGTGAAAATCAAGGTTTCAAGAGCACAGTTTCCTAGGTTGACTTTAGTAAAAAAAAATGGTGATTAAACCCAAGCACTTAGAAACCTCTAAGGATATAATCCCTAGGGCAAGCAAGAGTAATTAAATTTGTCAAAGGATACTTGTTTTCTCCAAAGGTTTTGAAATTTGAAGCTCCTTGTGAATTTTTGTTTTCAAATGTTTTGAGGACCAAGCAATGTATTTTTTTATTCCAAGCACATGTACAACCCTAGGATGAAGAGACAATATTTTGTTGGGTTCCCACCTAGATAAATCTAGCTGCGCATATTCAGTGTGAATGATTAGATGCTTGACCACATAGGCTCCCCCTTACAGTGCACTCACTTCTTAGGTCAATCAAGCATCAATACCCATGAATCTTCCATGGCATACTTTTCATCTCTACAACATAACCGCATGTATACGTGGGGCGGCTTCAAAGGGCATGACCTTTTGTGCCAACAAAATAGTTAAGTATTTTGGATTTTCTAAACAAGGGTTTTAATTCGGATTTTTTGTTCATAGGAGTTGACCCATGCAGTGAGAGACCATTTCTTCCCTTCTCATCAGATCCAATCGCATGATATTGGCTTTTGTTCCAGTACCCACTTTTATATCTCGGTTGGAAATACACTTGTCCTTAGTGTGTTACCAGTTGGGTTGTTCCCTTGGGTGAGTACTTTTTCCCACAAGGCAGGCCCACTAAGATAAAAAAAAGTGAGGAAACATATTCATAGTTTGATCAACCTTTGTTTAGAAACAAATGGAGAACACACGCAATAAGCTTACTCACACTCGTAAGATGCTTTGTTCAATTTTAAATCCAAAATGAAATGTGGAGGTAATTGTTTTACTCAACTTAAGATCACCAAAAAAGATTTTGATTCTCAAGATCATCATGAGGTGCGAGAGAAGCGCATACATCCTTTTGATGATGTTATTTTGAGTAAACAATTGCAAAAAAAACAACACTTGTTCATTTTAAGTCCATAAAGAAAAAGTGAGTTCTTTTTATAGCACCAAATCAAATGTGGAATTTTTCCTTGTTCAATTTTTTAAACCTTAAACCAGATCTAGTAAACTGTTTCTAAGGTTCTTTTTAAGCCCTTTGTTTGCAAACTTTGAAAAAAAATTGTATTGTTCTTTTTAGAGCCAAAAAGAAATTTAGTATTCTCTAAAGCACGAAAGATGACAAATTTCTTAGGAGAGATTTGAGAACTCTCTAAGAGTGTTAAACAACACTATAGTGTTCAAAAACACTTAGTACAAGATGAGAATAATGTCACAATGTAGCCTTCCATTTTTCTTTCCTCCTTGCCCTAACTTGCAAAATGATTAAAACCAAAAGATACAGGGACAACAAATACGTTAGAAGTTCAAAATGCTGAAAACAAAAGGGCACATGTCAATTTTAACTTATTTTGAAATTTTCACTGTCATCCAGCGACATAATCTGCAAATGTGACACATTTAATAAATCCAGCAATGCAATATAACACCACATGTTGACTGAGTGAGGCGCTCTGCAGTAGACAGAGAGCGCAAATATGATGCTATTTCAGCATGCAGTGCAGTTTGGAGTTTGGAAACTCGCAGTGAAGTTTGCAAATTTGAAATTTATGGGTGGGAAAGCAAATGCGGTGGAGTTTGAGGCTTGAGCGGTGCAATATAGTGCCGCTGATCTATAAGTAGTGCAATATGGCACCACCGGTCTATAAGCACAAAACAAATGTCAAAAAACCATGGAATTTTGGAAAAATGTGATGAATTTCTTCAAAAGAGCCCTCCTTCTAGCGCCAAAATGTGAACCCCAATCCTATTCCTTCACAAACACAACAAACAAACACTTATTTAGGATCATATGCAAGATAAAACAAGGATTCCCCATGAAATTATTTACTATGCTCACAATAGGAAAAACAAGAACAAAACATGAAAATCTAAAGCAATCCTAATTAAGCATGCAAACTCTTGATCCCATGGGGGAATTGATGCCAATTGGTGTGTCAAAATTGGCCCTTTCCCAACTCGTTTGCTGCAATGTTGATGATTTGTGGATGATTCAATCTCCTTGATGACATTTTTGCATAACCTTGCTATGAAATCATGAAAATGATGAACAATTCTTATGAAATAGGAAAAATTAGCTCTCAATGTGAAGAGAGTAACTTTGCTCAAATTGTGGATGATAGAATGAGAGGAAGAGTCTCTCATTTATAGATTTCCAAATTGGAAGAAAGAGTGAAAGTGAGCAATGTGGGATCATTCAACATCCAATGGCCAAGTACCACTTGTCAAGATGTGAATGGTTGAAGGTTGTGCACATTTTGGTCAATGTGCATGATAAATGCCATTAAGTGGAATTGAAAAATGAGGAAATGACATGTGAGAGGGAAAAAGGAATGAAATAAATGCCACTTGGCTCAATGCACAAGGACATGTAAGAGGATTGAATGCTTTGTTGGAAGGAAAAATCCACTTGGATTTTGAATTCAAATTTGAAGGAATATTCCACCTTTATTCCATGTTGAGAGAAAATAGGCAATTTAGTAAATAAAATTAATTGATTTATTGTGCAAGTTGCATTCTCTAGAGGATTTTGAAGATTAAGATTAAATTAATCAAAAGGTTAATTAATTTAATGAGAGATTTAGAAGATGTGACAACTTAGACTTAAATTTATGAATTGATTTAAGTCAAGAATTGAGAGGAAAGGTTTAATTAAATAAATGTTCTGATTTATTTAACTAAAGGGGATAATGTTAGATTAAATTAAATAATGTTTAATTTATTTAATTTAATAAGAAGACTTTATGGATTTAATTAAATAAAATGAGTTATTTAATTAAAGAGTGATTGAGGATTAAATTAAACTGATTAATTTAATCAACAAGGGAGAAAGACCTAATTAAATAAGTCATGATTTATCTAATTAAGATATGAAAAAGTGATGATAAGTTAAGAGGATGATTCAAGAAGAAATGACATTAGTAAACAGGATCACGTGTGCATGTATATTTTCCATGTCTACAGTTTGTTCAAGCATAACACAAAGAGATAACCCTTTCAATGTCTCTTAAAAAGAATAACAAAGCAGCATTCTGGGCTCAGCCCTTGTGGGAGCCACATTTATCCCACATGCTATAATCAAATGAATTAAAACAACAACATTATTTTTCCTATATCTGCACATGAAGAAAACAAGTTAGAAAAAACATGTGTACATCTTAGGTGTATTTGATGACTTTGATGGCTTTCTTAAACACCTAAAGTATACATTTCTTATTTAATGCACATTGAGATTAGTTTATACATGCATAGGTGTTTTTTCATGTAAGTTTAGAGACTTTTCATTTCTTAGAGCATTGCTCTAACACCATTGCTATTGCAAGATGTAGGAACTAGGAGCGATTTGGAGCTAGGAAGGACACAAGCAGCTCGGGGCAGTAGCAAGACAAGATCACACACTGTGAACCAGTCATTCTCAGGCAATGACTGGTCTCCCTCCTTATATGCACATTTACTTTTCGTTTACTTATTCATGTATATGCTTTTCTCCATTTTCATTGAATAAGTAAAGTCAGGCTCACAGCTTGTGTGAGACAATGTATAGTTTCTACATTCAATAAAGACTACTTCTCTATTTCAGAAAAGATTTGTATAAATCCTTCTTATGTTACATGCACTTGTATGAATTCAGTAATTTGTAAATGTAATATTTTGGATTATTTCATTTATGCACTTGAATGTGATATAGGAAAGATTAAAATGTATCTGTGATATAGGAAAGATTAAAATGTATCTTTCTTTTGATTTTAAAATTGAGAAGCTCTACTTTATTGAGTTGTTAGTGAAATTGGGTAATATTTATAGCTATATATGTTGTATGTTTGCTTTCTAAACATGAAGACCAGTTGCCTAGGATTGTCCATTGGGCATGGAATCACTCAGAAACTTGACACAACTTGAAAATAGTCCTTAAAGAAAATTGTAACTTAGTAGCTCAAAATGGGACACCTTGAAACTTATTCAAAAGAAAAAATTCAAAAAGGGAACTACCTAACTATGCTAAAGGAGCACTTAGGGAATTTAAGGCTAAAACATTAAACCTATCTAACCTAAACTAACCAACAAAGAAACTGGTCAAACAAAACCACTGACCAACTTTGCAAAATAACAACACTTCCTAATCAACAACTGATGCATTAGATGATTATATATTGCTAAAAAGATATGAAACATACATAGATATTTAATAGACTGTTGCAATGTTTCTGGAAAGATGTAAATAAGCTCACTTACACCTTGATTTCGATCATGCTTATTGTTGTCCTAGACTGGACAAGTGAGCTGAATTTGATCACTTTCAGCTACAACTCCAAAGTCATATTTTCCTTCAATTGCATCCTCATGCTTGGGTGGAAACATGACTTCTAGTACTTTAGTGGCCTCCATACTGGCTAAATATTTGATTAGAAAACCCCTAGAATGAACAAACTTCGAACAACCATTGTTGGCTACTTCTCTTTCTTCTTTCTTTCCATGGTTGTTCTACTTTGTGACTAAGTTTATATCAAAAAGAAGATAGTTTGAATGACTAGAAATTAGAGCATTACCTTCACCTTGCATAATAACTTTCCATGTTTTTGCTTCCTTCATGGTCAATGAACAATCCTCTTCCACAAGGGTAGCTAATAACTCATCAAAGTTTTCAGCTCTTGGAAGGTTCTTGAGGATAGTTGGTACAAGCTCAAGGTCTTCATTATCATTCAAAATATAGTCCAACTCAGGCTTGTCTTCTTCAATGAAGGAAGCTAGAAACTCAAACAATAAAGAATCCTCTTGAAACAAACTTTCATCTGATAAACTAACTTCAAAATTTGTTGTATAGTAGAAAGGAAGATCCTGCAACCAACTAAGACCTTGCAAACTAGGTTCATGAAAAGTTTCTTCAGGACCATTATCTTCCTGTTGCTTCAGCAATTGTTCAATTTTATGAACTTGTTGTTCTAGTTCATCATGATTGTCAACTGCTTCAACTTGGTCTAATTCCTTGTCATCCAACCTCGAAAAAAATTAATCAATTATTCCCATGCATACCTCTTCATAAATCTCAACATTAGCCCTATCATTTATAGCATGCTCGAAAACATCAAAACTCTCACCATGGACAATAGTGTCAGGTTCATTTTTGTGTTCCTCCTCATGGTCCAAGGCTCCATTTTCTTGTTGAATGTCATCAATTAGCAACTCACTACTTTTTCTAATGTATTCTTGTTGTTCTATCCTTTTCTACTGCAATTAACAACACCTTATAGGTAAATATAAAGGATTTACCTCTCTAATTTTGTCCCAAAGGAGTAAGCTATCCTGATCAATGGGTTGCTCTTCCTGTGCTTTCTCTTCAAATGAAAGTTCATTATGTTCAAAATGTAATACATTGAACCTTGGAAAATGAAGCCCTTCCTCAAAGAAAGGATTTGGAAAGGTAGAAATTGAGACCACTTCATACCCTACCACCTCTCCTAAAAGAGATTCTTCATATTGCCTATTTTTCCACTCCATCTCTTGTTCTCTTTCAACAACCCTCATTTTCTCTAGAAAATATGATAGTATATCTTTTGTGCTCATGTTGTCACCCTGCTGGAGCTTATTTTGAAAATAGCCATGCAGTCTTGGAATAAAATGATCTTCTTGGGAATAGTTATGAGCATATACAACCTGCCATGAAATTGGAGCAGGGGTGGGTGGGTGATAAGCCAATTGAGCATTTCGGTAACCCACTACTACGGGATTATTTTGAGTAAAACTAGCAATATCCTCAATAGGGTATGGAAGATAGGAAGATGAAGGCACATCACTTTCATGAAATGGTGAATGGTAAGTCATGTTACCATGAAATCAGCACTCAAACTACTAAAACTAGTAGATTCAAACTTGGAGTCATCGGATATGCATATTTCAACCTCTTAAACATTTGAAATTTGTTGGTTGCATATCAAAACCAACAATATTATGTGTTCTTTGAACTATTTGATTCAAACTGTCCCATCGAGCGTGCCAAAAACTCTTATCTCTTAAACTTGCACCCGAACTAAGTTGTGAAACTCAGTTAGCTAGAGAAACATGGGAGCATTCTCAGGTTTTGGGTCACCCAAAGTGAGAATGAACCTCTGGATAGGCTAGCTTCCTAGCTAGTTATCACCTATATCTATTGATTTTTGAAAGGAAAAGGGAGAAGGAATGCTTTGAAAAGGAAATGTTGAAAATGAAATTACTGGGTGATACACCAAACTATACTAAGGACCATGAATATTAAGACAAAAGACACTTTTCTACAGTGAATGAAACTAAAACTTGCACAACTCACTCTTGTATTCTTGCATAAATATTTTATAAAGAGGCCTTGATGTTCATACTTCTAGAAGGAAAATAAATTCACTCCTAGAAACTATGTTGCAACCCTAACACTAATTATAACCTACATTAAAATACCATTTTTCCTAAGGGTATTAAATATGAGACAAATCTAAAAGGAGAAGTAGATAATACCTCGCAATTAACTTGATCAAATCAATGGTGCACAAAAAAGAGCAAAGACTGAGATGGCAAAGAAACTTCAAAATACTGTTATTTCAAGGTCTGTACTATTATTCATGTCCAAAAGAGCTACAAAATATGTCAAAATCTATCATAGGACTCAATTCACTAAGTACAAAAGCTGCATAATCATAACTGACTCAAATTGAGTTACAGGAAGCAATATATGCATCCCCAACTAAGATCCAAGAAAATAGGACCTAGAAGCTCCATGCGTCTGTTAGCCACCTCGTACCGGCCACGTCGCCCAAATAGCCAGTCCACCACTTAGTTGCCGCCCGTTCCGGGGGCACATTTTTTTTTTGTAGACTTAAACCTTGCGGTCACATCAACGCCCAGGGGCGCCATTTTTTTTTGCCCCAGGTGCTTATTTTTTGCACCTACTTAGCCTGCAGGCCCTAATAGGGCAGATTGTTTCAAATCACCATATCTTTGCACCACGGTGTCGAAATTCAACAAACGAGATATCATCGAAAAGAGAATTCAGCCTACTTTCTAGTGGTGCAGTCATTTTTGCAGAATTCTTCTATTAGAAAAATCTATAGTCAACTGAAGTCAAAACCCTAATTTGGACATAAAGACTCATATCTTCGCAACCATTGATCAAAATTTAGTGATTCCAGCAGCTTCAGGAAGGTAATTCAAAGCTCTTTTCATCATTCCATTCACTTTGATCAGTTTCAGCTCTAGGTACTCTTGCATTGGTTTTGTTCAATTTGGTGCATTTGTTCAATAACTTGGATATCCTGAAGCTTGGGAAAAAATTTTTTGTTTTGGGTGGCATCACTTCAGCTGCATATCACTTTGGAAGTTTCTATTTGTTGCTGAAGTTCATTATCTTTGTACTTTTGGAGAAATTTGTTTGTACATTATGGGGCTTGCATATTATCCTTCTTTGACTATGTTGCACACGAGAAACTATAAACAATGGCGAGATGGGATCATCCACCATCTCCAAACACTTGAATCATTGCCACATTTGTATGGTACGGTTTCCCATCCAGGTCAAGGTATTCAAAAATTTGCTTGGAGTTGTAGCAGATATAATGTTTTAGCAGTGATTGCAATGCATGTTGATTGTGATATTTTGGAATCTATTGACCATTGTGATAGTCCTCACATCCTTTGGACTAAGATTTGGGAGATATATGGAGATTCAAATACTCCACCCTTCCTTGATGGTCATGATTCAGAATGTCAGGTTTCAGATCAAGTACCCCATGATGATATTGCTATGCAGGAGGTTGTTTGTTTGGATTGCCTTGAATCTTCCGAAGAGGTTGACAAGGTTGCTTCAGATGATTCTTCTTCTCCATCAGAGACAGTTGGTATCCCTTCACATTCAGTGATTCCTTGTCCAGAGTCATTGATTGAGGCTTCCATCATCATCATTCATCAGGACCCATTCTGTTTTCCAGACTTGACATGATGAGATGGCTTTGTTTCAGGTATCACTGACTTGGCTACTTCTACAGGTTTGGAGGACATCCTTGAGGGGATATCACTCTTCTATTCAGAGACATCATCCGCATCCATATACATCCTTCCTTCCTTCAATTCCTATCCTGAATGGGAAGCTACCCTGCATCTCTACCTGGTTTTGTTTCTTTCGAAAGGGAGACAAGTTGTTTGTCGACATTGGATCATATTTTGTCTACATACACTTACCTTTTTTGCAGGTGATCACATCTTTTGGGGGGGCTATCTAGTCTCTCTATTTCCCTCCTATGGGGGGGCCATTGATTGTATTGTATCCATGTGATGATTGTTGTCCTTGGGGGGATGATGTTGAGTCCTCCAATCATCACCTTTCTACATTTCATCTCCTTTTTTGGAGAGGGGTTTTCTTCCCATTGGGTTTTTCCTCTTTTCTCTATTTGTGGGAGATTAGTTGCATTTTCATCCTATGTACATGGGTACCTAATATGGCCATCAGCCGGGACCCATCATCATCATCATCATGCATAATCATTGCATTTTCATTTCCTCCCTAAGTTGCACTTATGGGGGGTGTTAGTGTAATTAATTAATTAATTATTACACTAGCATAAGTTAACTTAGGGTTAATTAATCATATTAGTCCTACGTTACTTTTTATCATTTAATAATGGTGTTGAGATAAGATTCCCTTCTAGAGGATGAGTTGTCTTTTCTAGAACTTATCTCCATCTTGTTATCATTCCCTAGGTAGGGTTTCATGTTGTCACATGTAGTGTGATTTGAACACTTGGCAACATCTTATGCATTCTAGGTTTAGCTCTTGCCTATTTAATCAGGCATATGTACTCTTTGTAATTAAGAATCTAGATCATCATAATAGAATCTCTATTTTGAATGTCATTATCATACTTTCTGTGTGGGTGAATATTTCTTCCTCGCAAAGGTCCTCCATTGAAGTCTGCAGCTTCATCAAGGCCACCTGTGCATCCAGCATTCCAACAGCGTCAGATGAAATGGAAAATCCCCTATTCTAGCATGTAAATCCATTCCAAAAAGGATCCAATATGTTTGAAAAGGTCAAACATGACCATGTCAATAATAGAAGCAAGCAAAAACTCGGCCTATATGCCCTCCAAAGTTATAACTTAGCCAAAACACCTCCTACATTCTTGGCATATATTTGCCAAGCTCCACCAACTTCTTCCTATAAGCTTGGTATTCCATAAATTCTGATACAAATCCCCTTCAAGACTTGGTCACATATTGACACATGATCATGTCTTTATCCTCCCTTTTTTGTGCATTAAAAACTTCCTATCTCTTTACCTTTTTTGCATTTGAAAATAGCATTTTAAAATTAAATGATTTATAAACATCACTTAATTTTAAAATTCTATAAATTTTAAGAAGAAAAATGCAAAAGAAAGACAGTGTGACTCATTAAATACCTAGAAGGCTTTATAATGAAAAATAGTAAGGCATAAAGCATGAGGATATAGCCCATGGGTTCTAATTAACTCTTATTGTATTTTGTTAAAATAATGGCTAAAATGTCTTTGGTTGGTACCTCATAGGGTTTCAACCCTAAAACAAAAAGCAAAAGAATAAAATCCTATTTCATCTTGTAATGAAACTTCAAGAAGAACCTAGGGTCACCGTGGGTTTGTGAGCATACTCCAGAGATTCTAGAGAAGAAAGTGTGGCCATAAAGGCACTGAGATATGCATAGGCTGACAAAAAGTCCCAGGTAAGCCATTTCTTTGAGATCTTCTACTGGTTTTTGTGACTTTTTCAGAAAAAATAGCTCGAGCCCGAGCTGAACTGTAACATACTTTGAATCTTTTGTTTTATTTCACCACAACCATTTTCAATTTTCTATGAAAGATTTAAATTAATTATTTTCTATGATGAAATAACCTAGGGTTTGTAAAAAGAAGAAGCCCTCCATTGATTTGCAAGTCGCAAGCTCTTTCATGGAACTTGAAAGAAATTGCATTTTTCTTTTTTGGTAATAATCACTTTTATTTTTTCAGGCATGTTGTAGTATTGGTAGTTCATGTTCTGATACCAAGCTTACTTTAGTACTTCAGTCTTGGCTCATAATATACATATATATATCTTGTCTTGATCAAATCACTATTATGGACAATAATATATGACCCAAGGGCAAGACCTGAAGAAGAGCTATCAACTATTTTTCTTAGCCTCTACCCACTCTTATCAGTGTAGAAGACTTTCTCACCCTTGGAAATTTCACAGAGTAACACATACTTAATTTTTTTCCCAAAACATGAATCTTTCCATCCCTCTTGTGATTTGGAGAAGCTCAGAGCAACATTGATATATGTAGAAAGATAGGTACCTTCACCAAATATGGCTCAATTTCGCTGCAATTTTGTATTGCTCAGGTACAACAACCCACATCGCAGTATACTGTAAATTATTATACAACCTATAGATAGTAAGCAGAACTTTCCACACAGCAGCTTTAGGTTGCACTGGCATTTGGTTGATAAAATCACATGCTTCATCAATTTCACTAGCATGACCGACAAGGTCAATCATACAACTATAGTGCTCCATTCCATTCTAGGTTTAATTTTATAAAATTTAATCATGTCTTTGAAGCATTGATAACCTTCATCCACTAAACCTGCATGACTGTATACTGATAGAACAAAAATAAAGGTGATTTCATTTGGTTCCACACCACTGGTTTCCATCTTCTCATAGAGTTTTGAGGCCTCCTTTCCATAAACATGCATGGAATATCGCTGCCTAGAAGACAACATCTCGATGATACATCTTATCAAACAAAAGTGTGTTGTTCTATATAGTCCTAGATTTTGCATACATGTCCACAAGTGCAATCATAATAATCACATCAAAATAAAATCCACTTCTTATTATCCCTAAATGGTTCTCCTTTCCCTTTTCCAATGACCCAAGTTTTGTACAAATAGGGAGAATACTGGAAAAGGTGAATTGATTAGGACAAATACCCATTAATTACAAATACCTATTATTTCCCTTGTGTTGCATCTTTGCCTTAAATTTGTCCTATCACCCTTGTTTTCCCTTCATCATGGAACCTGGTTGCTCTATGTCACATGAATATGTATGAATTTCCAATCTCTTGTTTCTCTCAATATTGTCTCTCTCTTCACATCCTATGGCAATCTTGAAACTACACTTCATGAAGAAATGAATGGAATGATATATAAACTATCAATCTCTTAAACAAGACTATCATAAATTCTTTGCCAACCTTCTTTTGATATTCTTGAATCTCAAAATGTGAATAATGATGATTGTTTTCATTTGTTTCATGCTTTATGATTTCTCTAAATAATCATATATCACTCATAATAGTGACAAATAAATCACTGCTATAAATGATATGTCACTACAACAAATCCATGTGATTAGCTCCCTTTTTTTCTTCGTTTTTTGCTTCCACCCACTATTTTATTGCATTTTTCTCCATTTTTTTGAAAAAGTGAGCACTATTTATCGGGATGGCACCATTTTTGGTGTTTTTTGCGCTGATCAAGACAAGTAGGCGCTAAATCAAGCACTAATTAGCACCAGATTTAGTGTCAGATTTAGCACCTAATTTAGTGCCAGATTTAGCGCTAGATTTAGCACTGAGTCTAGCATTGGATTTAGCATCGAATTTAGCATTGGATTTAGTGTCAGATTTAGCACCAGATTTAGCACCATATTTAGCACTGGATTTAGACAATGGCATATCGGCAAGAGATATTAACTTGTCTCATTAACACCGACAACCAACATCAAAGGAACATAAGATCTAATGTCGATGAGACATTAAGATATCGGTAAGACAAATAAGATTGTCTCATCGACACTCTTCAAGTAATGATCAAAATCATACACCACTATACCGTCAGGAAGGTGAGAAACATATGTGGTAGAGTAGTATACACTTCAACCCCGCTACTAGAAGGCTTTCGCGGGGTGGTGGTATACCATGCTATCGCCAGACAGTCAGAAGCCTCTCGTGGTATGCTGGTATACACCACACTACTACCAGATAGTTAGAATCCTCTCGCGATATGGAAGTATACACCTTACTACCGCTAGGCAGTCAAAAATCTCCCGTGGTATGGTGGTATACCATGCTACCACACCTCTCTCACAATCATCCAGTCATACAGAGGTAAAAGCATGAACTTAACACTTATGAATTTAATAGATAATAGTATTTGTTATTATAAAATATATGTATTTTATTTTCTAAATTTTTTTGAATATTAAAAGATTTAATGATTAAACATATTTGAATTTTTTCACGTCAATATTTTTTCTGCCATGATGAGTTAGAACAAAATACCCAAGCCTATTTTTTAACTCTCATTTTCACTTGGTTTTTTTGAGATCCCTTGCCCTGCACATTCCACCATCATTAGAGTTTGAAACCTCGAGCTTTTTGAAGGAGTATCTATCAATTTTCTCACTGATTTTGAGAGTTTTCTTCACAAAAATTTATGTTGAGGCCAAATCAGGTAAAGCTTTCATGGTTCATCATTTGTTTCCACTTATCTAAATGCATTTTCAAAGACATTCCTTCTTGGATTCTCATGCATTTTTCTCTTGCTTTACTCTGTCGATGCCTTGCTTGTCTTGAGGCTGACATAGAAGCACTTCTAGAGCTTGCATTTCTTTGAACAACAAGAAGTTGAGTAAGTTTCTATGCACCATTTCTTTGTATCTTACCTCCATTTTCTATCAAAACAAGCTTGATTTGGACTTGATAGATACAAATTTGAATGGGTGTTTTATTTCTACCATGCATCCTTATTTTGTAAACCTTTTATCTTGGCTCGGCTTCTCTAGACTTATCTCACTAGAAAAAGAAATGAAACAAATCATACTCTCCATATTTGGTTTTATCAAACAATGAAATATTTTTATATTTCTAAAATTTTTCTCTTTCCTGGTGATAGCTTGGTTGTGACCTCTCTAGAATATTTTTTCTATTTCCAAAAATAACAGAGTGTAAACTTTTCTTTATTATATTTTTGAGCCTCCTTCATGGCTCCATGATTATGGTCGTGGGCTCCATTCAATGGCATTTTGGGTTTGTCTTTGATCTGGAGTTTTTCGAAAACCCGTGACTCCTATTGCAGATACGAGCTCTCAGAAAAATGAGTGCAAGCCTTTTGGCATGATCTTTCACTTCTCAGAAAGAAAAACAAATCCTTCCACATTTGGGGCTCGGCCCAAAAACCCTAAACCATGGGTTTGTAATATTCTTCATATCCTTATCCTTTCTTGCAAGTATTTTACATTTTCATTTTTCAGAACCCGCTTCACAAGACAATTGCATTGTTTTTTTGTATCTTCATTTTTCTCTGAACAAGACAAAAATGGAGATGATTGATGCAGAGCATGGTGGGATTCAAAGGTCTTCAAAGACACAAACACATTTTTTTGCAAGATCACTTGTGTAAGCCTCTAAGAAGCTTCTCAGGCTACTAATTTGTAATTAGTTTGCAAGACATTGTTTGCTCTTTCTTTGCCAATTTCCTATTTTATAAGGAGTTATGGTCTGTTTCTTTCCAATCACAAGGTGCATTTCAATGAACTTGAACATTTTGAATTATTTAAATGTAGACACCATATGGTCGATGTTGAATGCTATTGCTGCTCCAAGGAACTTTGACTTCTTCCTTAGATATTGAGATTCCCTCAAGACATGAATGTGGTTATCATAGCTCTAAACACTCATTTCAGCATGAAGAATGCACCAATGTGTAGTAGAATTTGTAAATCACTTGTCTCTGATTATGAATGTTTTAGATTGTTACATATATTCATGGTCAGATTCTCATGATAGATTCCTTTGAAATTTGTGATAGGTATGTATTTGAGGACCAAATTGAGTTTATCAAGGAATTGGTACTTGAAGGAGAACATGTACTTTAACAAATTAGCTCATATGATGATGTTTTGAATTGTATATCAGATATCTTCTTTTGATTTAAATAGTAATAAGATATATGTTTCTTGCTTTAGTTGATTGGACTAAACTTTAGAGAGAAAATGGATTTTTTTTTGGAGTTTTATATGTATTTTTATAAGACTTTTTAACTTTACAACATAGATTATGTATTATTCACTTTTATTTTTTGTTAATTTACTCATTATTGATGTTTTATCCTAAATCAAGTTGAGGGTGATGATTTTGAAAAGGATTCTAGGGAAAAAACAATGTCACAGAAACTCTAGGTGGGATGCATTTTCTTAATGCCTGAAATAAGTGTAGCATTTAGCTATAGAAGGCATAAAAAATTATTTTGCACCATAAATTGTTTAATGTACATATATTATATGAATCAACTACTTTTAATTTTCATTTTACTACACTGAAATTCAATAAATCCTCATTTGCAATCATCAAGCCACTAGAAGGAACATCGTTTCCTTTTATTTTATTCCTGACATAGCAACAACTAAAATTTTTCAAGCTATTTTCAAAATTGTTGGCTATTTGATGCTAGCTTAACTTTTCTTGCAATGGTTCTATACAATGAAAACAATAGCCATATCAAATTCCTTTTTCCCAAGTCCTACTCTCTCAAGGTTAACAATCTCAATCTCACTAATAGTGATTACTAAGAAAGGTAATTCCACCAACTCTACCAAATAGTTTACCGTAGGAACAATAAAAGCAGACACTTTGAAAGGATATCCATGAAAAAAAAGCTCTCTAAATAGTATATCAAACTCTAGCTCAAAATATTTTAGATGAGGTTTCTCCCATAGCTTTGTTACTCGCTTGACAAATCCTTGACACTCTGCATTGATTTTATTTTTCTTGTCCCTCTCTTCTTGTTCTTCCTCAATTTCATCAGGATCATGCATTGACCTTCTTTCCCCTCCTAAATTTTGGACCACATCCATTACCTCCACATAAAACTGGGCATCCTTGGTCTTCTTGGTTCACACCATGATATGGTTATACAAATGAAAATGAAGAAAAGTAATCATCTCCTTCTCCACTGGTTCGAAGAATGCATGCTTAATGTTTTGATACATGATATCAAATCTTTCTTCTTCTCTCATGGTTGAATATCGAAATCCATTATGGTGGGCCTCTAGAGTTCCAGTCATCTTTCTTCCTCTTCCACCAAATGCTGGCATATTTTACTAAGGTTTATTAGAATTGTTGCATGTTTTACATCATTTTAATGACATATTAGCTGTAACATTTTTAAAATTTTATTATGGTATGTGCACTTTGATATGATGTAGTATGATTATGGTTTTGTTTCACATGTTGTAATATTAGATATATAACAGAAAAATAAATTATTGCATGAAATAAATAATATCTTTTCATTTTAAATGATTTTTTTTGCAGAAAACGGGTCTTCTAGAAGATCAAGATGATCCTCATGATATAGATCTATAATATGTTGGTTCTAGTATAGATCAAATGGAAAAGGATGATAATGACATAGATACAAAATACACCGAGGCTGATGACATTGATGATAATGACGATGATGATCACGATGGTGATGATGATGATGAGGCAGTTTCTAGTAGTAGCCAGTGACATCCACGATCATATAGACTGCATCATGGATCATTGTTGATATATCATTATGATGCCTCTTTTCATGGTTACTATAATATGTATCATTTTCACGGCTTGTAGTACCATATTATTGAGTTGTATCATTTTGACATGTATCATTTTGACCTATATCATTTGGACATGTATCATTTTGACTTGTATCATTTTGAGCTATATAATTTATCATTTTTACTTATATCATTTGTACATGTATCATTTTGACTTATGTTGATTGTTGGACATGTATCATTTTGACATGTTATTAATCTAGTGGCATATTTGACTCACTTGTTTTCATCACTTATAGACATTTGACTCACTTGTTTTAATCACTTGTTTTGATCTACTTATAAAGATATTTGAATCACTTTTTTTAATTATAAATGATGATCATGTTATAATAATTATCTTTTTATTTAATCATATGAGTTATTTAAGAGGCATGATATATTTAACTAATTAAATTGAAATAAAACATATTAAATTAATAAATGGAAGCAAAACAAGAAGTGTTTTTAGAAGCAACAATGGAAGCCAAACTAGAAGCAATCTTGGAAGCAAAACTTGGTGTTATCTAGGAAGCAAAAATAGAAGCAATTCAGGTAGCAAACAAAGAAGTAATAATGGAAGCAATTTTAGAAGAAACAAAAGATGCAATAATAGAAACCATATTAGAAGCAACAAAAGATGCAAAAATGGAAGCAAAGCTAGATGAAAGAAGAGATGTTATAGCGGAAGAAAAATTGGAAGAAAAACTAGAAGTAAAATTGGAAGCAAAACTGGAAGAAAAATTAGAAGCAAAATTGGAAGCAAAACCAAAAGCAAACCTAGAAGCAAAATCAGAAGCAAAACTAGAAGCAAAACTGGAAGCAAATCTGGAAGAAAAACTAGAAGCAACATAAGAAGCAAAGCCATAAGAAAAATTGGAAGCAACAAAATTTGGTGCTAAACCTAGAGCTAAACCTAGTGCTAAATCTGGCACTGAAGTGAGCATGCCAGTTTGCATTGAGTTTTGCGCCAGCAAAAGTGCCCAATTCATGAAATCAAATGCACTCAAATCTAGTGCTATTTTAGGCACTAAATACCTATTTTGTTGTAGTGTGTGTTTGTTCAAGCATAACACAAAATTGGCGCTAAACCTAGTGCTAAATCTGGTGCTAAATTTGGCGCTAAATTTGGCACTAAATTTGGTGCCGAAGTGAGCATGCCAATTTGCGCCGATTTTTGTGCCAACAGAAGTGCCCAATTCATGAGATAAAATGCACTAAACTCTGGTGCTATTTTAGGCACTAATTGCCTATTTTGTTGTAGTGTGTGTTTGTTCAAGCATAACACAAAGAGATAACCCTTTCAATGTCTCTTAAAAAGCATAACAAAGCAACACATTGGGCTCAACCCTTGTGGGAGCCACATTTATCCCACATGCTATAATCAAATGAATTAAAACAATAACATTATTTTTCCTATATCTTCCAAATTGGAAGTAATAAAAGTCAGCATTAAACCTGATGCTAAACCTAGCGTTAAATATGATGCTAAATCTAGCGCCGAAGTGAGCATGCAAGTTTGTGCCGAGTTTTACGCCAATAGAAGTGCCCAATTCATGAAATCAAATGCACTAAAATATAGTGCTATTTTAGGCACTAATTTCCTATTTTGTTGTAGTGTGTGTTTGTTCAAGCATAACACAAGGAGATAAACCTTTCAATGTCTCTTAAAAAGCATAACAAAGTAGCACATTGAGCTCAACCCTTGTGGGAGCCACATTTATCCCACGTTCTATAATCAAATGAATTAAAACAACATTATTTTTCCTATATGTGCACATGAAGAAAACAAGTTAGAAAAAACATGTGTACATCTTAGGTGTATTTAATGACATTTATGGCTTTCTTCAACACCTAAAGTGTACATTGCTTATTTAATGCACATTAAGATCAGTTTATACATGCATAGGTGTTTGCTCATGTAAGGTTAGAGACTTTTCATTTCTTAGAGCATTGCTCTAACATCATTGCTATTTCCAAATGCAGGAACTACGAGCAATGTGGAGCTAGAAAGGACCAAGTAGCTCGAGGCAACAACGGGACAAGACGACACACTATGAACCAGTCATTCTCAGGAAATGACTAGTCTCCCTCCTTATATGCACATTTACTTTTCGTTAACTTATAATTGTATATACTTTTCTTCATTTTCATTGAATAAGTAAAGTTAGTATCATAGCTTGTGTGAGACAATGTACAGTTTCTACATTCAAAAAAGACTATTTCTTTGTTTTAAAAAATATTTGTATAAATCCTTCTTATGTTATGTGCACTTGTATGAATGCAGTAATTTGTAAATGTAATATTTTGTATTATTTCATTTATGCACTTGAATGTGATATAGGAAAGATTAAAATGTACCTTTCTTTTTATTTTAAAATCGAGAAGCTCTACCTAATTGAGTTGTTAGTGAAATTGGGTAACAATTCTAACAACATTTGTTGTATTTTTTCCTACTAAACATGAAGATCAGTTGCCTAGGCTTTTCCATTGGAAACAGAGTCACTCTGAAACTTGACACAACTTGAAAAAGGACCTTAAAACAAGTTGTAACTTAGTAGCTTAGAATGGGACACCTTAAAACTTATTCAAAATCAAAAATGTAGAAAGGGAACTACCTAACTGTGCTAAAGCAGCACTTAGGGAATTGAAGGCTAAAACATTAAACCTATGCTAACCTAAACTAACAACAAAGTAACTGGTCAAACAAAACCACTAACTGGCTTTGCAAAATAACAACCCTTCCTAATCAGCAACTGATGCATTAGACGATAATATATTGTTGAAAAGATATGAAAGTGGGGAAGGTGTATATACTATCAGATCAATCTGAAACATGGAAACAATCCTTTCTCCCCAAATTCTGTTCTAATATAGTAGGATAGTGAACCTTATATCAATCTCCTCAATCTGATCCTCTATCCCCCCAATGGAGTAAGCAGTCCATCCATCTATTCCATCAAGTCATGTCACCTAATATTACACACATAACATGAGTCACTCACTCCAATCATCTCATCTTGACAACGTCCACTCCAATCCATACCCTATTATCCCATGCTCTCTCACAAACACTTCAATTCATGCCCATGGTGATGCAAGAAAGCCTGTTAGGCTTTCCTACATCATCATAGACATGACTTGAAGTTTTTGTGGGAGAGAAAGGAAGGTTTCCTTCCATGATATCACATTTCTTTAAGGAATTTTTTGAAATAGTTCGCTTGTGTTGTCTATGCTTCTATATTTTCATGTATGTCTAGCGAGGCACTTGTAACTACAACATATGACAAAAAAACACCTACTATTATGCTTTGATGGATGTCCCTTCATTATTCCTAGATATTTGATGTAGTGCACATTATTATAGTGCAAGCCTATTTTTCATATTGTTTCATTTAGCATCACCAATATTCTCCATAAGAACATTGTCCCTATTTAAAATGATGAAAATGGTTCACATCTCGAGCAGAACAATTTCTCTTGCAACAATCTTGGAGATGAATTTAGATGGAGAAGATTTGTTTATTTTGTGTCATATTTTGGTCATGTGATATAAATCAACCCATGTCTTTTCCTATCAATTGAATCAGTGTTGTAGAAAAATATTTTTTATGCTTGTATTTGGCATCAACATGCAAAGTAACCTCCTTGTCATTTCACAAGAACAATCTATCTTTGAAGCACTGTTTAAAGTTTGATTAAGAGGATTACCACCTTGCACTTTGAACCCTTTCATAGTTATAATATCCTTTGCATAAGTATGTCCTTATTGTCATTTTTTATATGATGATCTTTTCACAAAAAAGGGCTTTAAATGGTGGGCACTAAAACTGTATTTATCTCCAATACATGTTTGTACAATTCCCATAAAAGAACCTTTGTTTAAGAACAAAATATGAGCATGGCTTCATGAAATTGTCAACTAATACCAACTATCTTGGAATTTGGACCTCATATTGAAAATGAACTAAGATGGTCTAACTCCCTATCTTTCAATCTCTTGTGAATCTCACAACAAAACCCTTAGTTGCTTAATTTTATATGGAGCTAATTGATTCTTATCAAAACCCTACCCTTTTAGTATCATTTTTGTTGCAGTGCTATAATGCTACATGTTCCTCTCAAGGCTAGCTTTGATACAAGAGCTTTATTCACCAAACCTATTCAAGATTGCACTTTCATCATGTATATGCTTGATATGATACTCACCACATTTACTAACTTGCATTCATTATGTATATGCTTGATAGGATACTCATTGTACTCTTTTACCTTTGATAGAAATATATTTATGATGTTGAATCTAGAGATGTTTTGAAGAGAGGTCTTATTTGTTGAGTAAATTTTTTAGGGTGTTGTAAACTTTTCACTGATGATGTCTCAAATGGAGGGTGGTTTTCCAGTTGATTACAATGTCATCGTAGATCTCTTTCTTTAGGTAATTTATTTCTAGTTGTAAATTCATATATCATCTTCCTATTGATAAATAGCTTATGTTTTTTGATATGGAACTCTGAAGTTGAGGTGATAATTAAACTATTTCTCTCGATGTAATTTATTTTTTTATATCATTATTTCTTGTAGTGCCTATATTGGATGTAGATTCATGCATCAATTTTTTTGAATAGTTCAATTCTTATGAAGGGCTATGTTTCTTCTTGGGTGCATATTTGAGCTCTAGGTGATTTGAATTTGGATTGTCACTTGTATCATTTTGTCACTGATATTCATTGATCTATTTGAGGAGGCAATTTTGTAGTAGCTTGGGAACCTTGTACTTATACGGTAAACTGTATTTTCAATGTCATTGGTAGTGAGGATTCCGACATTCACTTCAAATACATTGAAGCAATAGTCAAAACTGGAAAAACCAAGGAGGTGGAATGTGTAACTAGAGAGTCAAACTTCTATGATGTTGAAAAGACAAAGAACTTTCTTATGGAAGAAATAATTCCAAATTCTCATCCATTGATAAGTGTTTGTGATTGGTTTGGATTTGTCCATTGTCATGTTCAATAAATCTTATCAGTCAAGGTATATGAAGAACATAGTTCTCAGTCCATACTGAATATTCATGGCTTGAAGTCTATAGAGGAATCTTTCATAGGACCCTTAGGATTCATTTTTCAAATATTTCTTTCATGTTTTGGAGCTATATAAGAAAAAAATAGAGCAGTGTAACTCATTTTTCTTAGTCACAGCAATAGGAAACACACTTTATAACACATTTTTCAAAGCAAAGACATATATTTATGTCTTGTATTTGCTGTAAGAACACTTTTTCTCAATAAAATTTCAATAATTTTCCTTCTTAATAGTTGTTTCATTATGTGCAAATGAATGATTAATTATGTTTTTATGTGTTTCATGTTTAAACCTCAAAAGCATTCTCATTTCGAGCATTTTTAGGCAGAAATAAATGAACAAAAACAATTAAATAAACTACCAATTGACTAAATATACTACCAACTAATAGAAATCAATGAACAAATATAACTAAATATACTACCAGTTGACATAAATTAGTGAATAAATATACTACCAATTGACAGAAACCAATGAATAAATATGACTAAATCAATGACTAAAAATATACTACCAAATTGATCAATCAAAACAACCAAATAAATGACAAGAAATAAACTACTAATGGTCACATGACCAAGCTCAGTGAATAATATGAATAAATAAATGAATAAATTAAAAACTAAATATACTACCAAATTGATCAATAAAAACAACCAATAAATGACTAAAATTGGTTTAGTCATAAATTTGGTCATGTTATAAATGATTGGAAATAAACTGCTAATGGTCACATGACCAATTTCAGTCATTTATATGCAGTTTTTAGTAGTTTTTTTAGTCATATATTGTTGTTTCTATAGTAGTGTAAGAATGAGAAGAAACTTGTTCAAAAAGAGGCAAACAAGCTAACCAAGAATCTTGAAGAATCTAACCATAATATGGTCAGTTTGAAGCTATAAGTTAAAGAATCTAAGAGAATGGAGGATGTGATCAAGTCCAAGCTATAATCTAAGATTGAAAAATGCATGAATCTTGAGGAAGAAATTTTTTCTCTGAGGAAAGACCTTGAAAAGGATAGAGAGCAAGTAGAAAAAGGACTGAGGCTTAAAGGTGTCTCAAAAAATTTAGATGAGATATTAAGCACCCAAAAGCCATCAAACAAATAAAAATCTAGACTAGGGATTGAGAAAGGTAAGATTACCTTTATGGACACTTTTAAAAAATTGTATGAGAGATTTAGAGTGGGAGAAAAGTATAATTCTAGCATTGGAATGGATTGCAAAGAGAGTATGTCTAAAGAGAAACCTGTAGAGGCAGTGAAAAATAATGAATAAAAGAAGCCAAATGCCAAAAAGAAGGATAAACAATTAGTTCTTAATCACCAAAAGAAGTGACAAAACACAAGGATAAATGATGTTGATTATTTTACAAGGGTGAGAGATATGAGGAAGAAATTGCAAATAAGACCTCCTCATCCAGCACAAGGAAATTCTATGACTAGGTATTCCTCATACTTTTATGGATATTTTTATACATGCAATTAGTTTGGTCATAGGGCTAGAGAATGTAGATTCATTCCTAAGAGGAGTACAAATTTTGTAATCAATAACTTATTTGCTCCCTTAGTTGATATGAATATAGTATGTTATAACTATAATAACTTTTGTCACATAGCTAAAAATTGCAGAACAAAATTTGCAAGACCAAATGTGAAGAATGAGAAAAAGAAAGATCTACCTCCTAAAATAAACAAAGAATCTAAAGTCATTGAGGAAAAGGTGGAGAAGGCAAAAAAAAGTCTAAGAATGTGTGGAAAGAAAAAGGGAAAAGTTACACACAATCAATGATTGCACAAACAATGATGCATGCCAAGAAGAAAAATCTATGGGTGATAAATAGTGGTTTCTCCAAGCACATGACTAGAGACAAAAGTAAATTCATCAAACTCAATAAATGTAATAGATTATCAGTGAGTTTGGGTGACAATATAGTAGTCAAGATATATGGAAAAGGCATATTGAGCTTAGATGGTAAAAATCCCACCAAAGGTGTCTTGTATGTTGAGGGATTGAAGCTCAACTTATTGAGTGTAATTCAGATGTGTGACAATGGTTAAAAGGTCAAATTTAATTTAGAAGGGTGTAGAATAAGGAAGAATGGAAAGATAATTGCACAAGGATTGAGAACTGACAACAATCTTTACAATCTTAGTGAAGTGAAAGGTAAAAGTTGTTTGATAGGCCAAGCTGATGAAAGTTGGTTGTGGCATAGGAGATTAGGTCATGTAAACTTTGATAATTTTGTGAAGATAAGTTCAAGAAGTCTAGTAAGACACATGCCTAAAATAACCAAGCCTACAAATATCATATGCAAAGAATGTCAATAGGGAAAACAAACAAAGGCTAAATTTCCAACTAAGGAATATTCAACTATTAAGAATTTATAGTTGGTCCATACTAATTTATGTGGACCTACAAGGACAAGAGGATTGAAAGGAGAAAGATACTTTGTGTTGCTAATTGATGACTATACAAGGATGACATCGGTAACATTTCTAAAAGATAAGTCACAAGAATTTGAAAGATTTAAGATATTTAGGAAAATGGTTGAGAAAGAGATGGGAAGAAGAATCAAATGCTTGTTATCAAACAGAGGAAGAGAATTCACATCAAGTGAATTTGCTGAGTATTGTGAGGCACATGGAATCAAAAGGTGATACTTTGCACCAAGAACTCTGCATGAAAATGGAGTTGTGGAGAGAAATAATAGAGTGGTTAAAGACATGGCTAGGACAATTATGAATGACGCCAAGTTAGCAAATATGTTCTAGAGAGAGGTAGTCCATACTATAGTTTATATTTTGAATAGAGTTCAAATAATAGCACATAGTGACAATACTCCCTATGAGTTGTGGTATGGTAGGCTTGATTTTGTTAAATACTTCAAGGTATTTGGAAACAAGTGTTATATTAAGAGGGAAGATGTAAATTTGGGAAGCTTTGAATCAAGAAGTGATGAAGGAATGTTTTTGGGATATTCCACCCAAAGCAAAGCCTTCTATTTTATAACAAGAAGTTGAATAAGATTGTCGAAATCATCAATATTAATATTGATGGGAATATAAAGAACATCAAATCTGATAAGAATGAGTTTGAAGATAAATCAGATTATGAGGAAAATGCAACAAACAATGAAGAAGAATCTGACTTGAAGAAGTTGAGAAGGTGCCTGCAAAATACGTGTAGAAGGATCACCCTATGGATCAGATAATAGGGGACAAAAATGAAGGAGTTCAAACCAAGACAAAACTTGCAAAAAATAAGGATCAAGTAAATTTTTCTCTCCTATCTCAAATTGAGCCAAAAATTTTTATTGAAGCCATAAAGGATGAGCATTGGATAAAGGCCATGGAGGAAGAGCTAAACCAGATTGAGAAGAACAAGACATGGGAATTTGTTCCTAGACCCCCAAGAAAAAATGTAATTGGCACTAAATGGGTGTTTATAAACAATCTCAATGAAGATAGTGTTGTTGTAAGGAATCAAGAAAGGCTGGTGTGCAAGGGGTGTGCACAAGTTGAAGGCATTGACTTTGAAGAAACATTTTCCCTTGTTGCAAGATTAGAAGCAATTAAGATTTTTTTTGCATTTTCTATGTATAAAATATTTAAAGTGTATAAAATGGATGTTAAATCTACATTCCTAAATGGAAACCTAGAAGAGGAAGTCTACATAGAACAACTAGAAGGTTTTTCAGCTATTAGAAGATGATGATTATGTATACAGATTGAGGAAAGCATTGTATGGTCTAAAGCAAGCACCCATAGCATGGTATTCCAAATTAGACCAGTATCTTCAACAACAACGATTCAAAAAGAAAAATGTATAAATAGTAATTTATATTTTAAATCAGAAGTTGAGCAAATGATTATTATTGTTGTATATGTGGATGACATTATATTTGGTGGTAACAATGATAAAATGTGTAAAATATTTTCTACACACATGCAAGATGAATTTGAGATGTCAATCTTAGGAGAGTTGTCTTTTTTCCTTGGTTTACAAATAACACAAATAGATAATGGGATAATTATATCTCAAACTAAGTATGATAAGGAAATGCTTAGGAATTTTGGTATGGAGGATAGTAGACTAGTTAGTACCCCAATGATAACCAATTGTAAGTTGAGAAAATTAGATGAATCACCCAATGCAAATCCGATTGTGAACAATTCAATGGTTGGAAGCTTGTTGTATTTGACTACCTCAAGGACAAACATAATGCAAGCAATGTGTATGGCAACAAGATTTTAGGCTTCACCAAAAGAGTCTTGTGTCAACACAATAAAAATATTTTTTAGATATATCAAAAGCACTGTTGACTATGGATTGTGGTATCCCAAGAGTAAAGACTGTTCTTTGACATCATATACAGATGTTGATTGGGTTGGATGTGAAGATGATAGGAAAATCACAAGTGGAGGAGCATTTCTTTTGGGAAACAAATTTATTTCCTGGATGAGCAAGAAGCAATAATAAGTCACTCTATCCATAGCAGAAGTAGAGTATGTTCCAACTGCAACATGTTGTACTTAGGTCCTTTGGATGAAGTAGACACTTAAGGATATCAAGGTTGAGTACAACGAACCTATCTCTATTCGTTGTGATAATTCAAGTGTAATAAACATCTCTAAGAATATAGTGATGCACTCTAGAACAAATCACATATCCATCAAGTATCACTTCATTAGAGAGAAGGTTGCAAAAAAGGAAGTCAACATAGAATATGTTCCCACAAAAGAACAAGTAGTTGACATTTTCACCAAGCCTCTTCCCAAGTAACAATTTGAATATCTGAGGCAAAAGTTGGGAGTCATTGCTCCCATATCATATCACTAAAATCTTAGTGATAGGGCATGGATCTAGGGGAGCTTCTCATAAATTTCATCTATCCCTAGAAAAGGAGAGAGAGGTCAAGTTAGGTAAGCTTGTTTTATAAATTTCTAACTACTTGATGGTTTCCAAATCCAAAATATCCTCTATAAAAGGGGGAGATAACTAAAAAACAAGCCCTTTGCCATTTATGTCAAAGGAGGAGTAGGGTGTATGTTCAGAAGGGATTTGTTTGTTTTAATTGGTACAAAGCACAAATTGTTACATCTATCATTGGTATTAGACCCAATTGGTTCAAGGCAGTTTGGTGTTTTGAGCATTTGGTTTTTCCATCAAAGAAAAAGGGGAGATTTTTGGCATAATGTTGTCATTGATGTCAAAGGAGTGGTTGGAATATGTAGTGGATCTGGTTCAAAAGATTTGGTATAGGCTAGTTGAGTCAATGTTGCAATGTTGTTCACAATGTTGTAAAGTTGACATAAAATGTTGGCACTTTTTTGCAACTGTTGCTTCTAGGTATCTGAAGAAATATCTTTGGCCAATTTTGACATGCATTTTCTAAGAGCTTCTCATAAATATATAAGTTGTAGGTCCAAAGGATGTAGGATATGCTCATAAATGAATTATATCTACCCTTAAACAATTTTAGGGTTTATAAGGTAAACCCTAGGCCTTGTAGTTATGACGCTCATCACACTTTCTATTTTGTTGTTGAGTGCTTATTGAGGGTAGTTGGTCACTTAAGTCATCACTTAAGCCATCGAGGTCATTGGTGTTACCAGTCCTCTTATGTAGTGCTTCAGGTTCATCCAGTGAAGGCCTCTATGCAAAATCAATGGTGTGCATTGAAATTTTGAAGATTGGATGGCTATTGCTATGGTCCTTCGCATCATGGTTTACAATTTAACCCTTACTATAGTTTGAGTGATGGATGATGAAAATTAATCAAGGACTAGGATCAAGGCCTGAGTGTCAATAATCCCCACTAGCCCACTGTAAATGTGGTGGGTCCCTATCAAACTCTGCAGGATAGCAAGAAATGGTAAAGATTGATCATTGAAGATTAGAAAATTCATACCAGCCCGCTGAAGATTTGGTGGTTTTATGTTCTGAGCTCATGGTATGGCAGGCTTGGTGATATGTGTCAGAGGACCTTGCACTAGGGTGGACATGTGGTGGAAGATGAGTTGGTCACTTCATATTTCTATTATGAAGTGAGGTGATGGGATTATTTGAGTGATGAGTGATGAGCTTCAAGAGATAGTGGAAGATGATGATATTCAGAGGACACATGGTAGCATGCCACTACCTCACTATGGTTTCAATAGGTCCCAGACCTTTCTTTGCAGTTTGGTGAGCACATGATGTGTGGAATGGAAGACAAGTGGCAATATTTTACTACATTGTGAGGGTTCTATGTATCATGATTATCTTATCTTTGTTCACAAATGAAGTTGTGATAAGAAAAGTGCATGTGATGGATTCTCAATAGTGAATATTGAATGAAGGCAATAGACAGTGATCGCTATATCCGTTCACATCACAAAAATAGAACATGAAGACTATAGTGAAGTCATGATATGTGGTAGGTTAAAGATCAACAATGCCAGTTAAATAAATATCATCCAATAGTGATGTTTTAAAGTTGAGGATGATGAATCAGAAATGGTTAATCATGGTATGAAGGCTTCAAATCGACAGTCAAAATTTAAAGGAAAAAGTTTTAAAATGGCTAGGTTTGTGTGAACAAGGGTTTTTATCTCTATGCTTGAAATTAATTGGACAAACTACACCAGTGACCAATATGAATGAATATTTGATTAGGATAACGGTGGCACAAATAGCGATAGAGAATGAGATCAAAATCAGATTGAATAATCATAGGAATGCATTCAATGCATATCAAATTTTAGGGTTTTATAGGTTGTTATTCTTGGAAAATTCTCCATATCCAAATTTGATGTGTAAGGATTGATGTAGAGATAGTATGATGAAGAAATATTTCAGGTACACCCTAATAAGATATCTATACATGGATGAGAATATCAAGGTGATCATTGTAGGCCGGTGAAGGAGATACAAAACAAATCAAATTTTGACTGTGGAAAAGGGTAGAATAGTGAGAGTGTGAGGAGAGTTGTAGAAGACATAGTCCATATTTATAGAGAGTATTCTAAGCTTCTTGAGGCGGATAGAGAATGCACTAATAGAGAAGAGGAAGAGAAAAATAAAACAATATGGGTGTAGAACATCTTGCAATTTTAAGATAAGTTGCAACATTGAACTATAATCAAATTATAGCATCTTGAGTTGTAAATATGATTGGTGGGTGCCATCAAATATCTGTGTAGGTGCTCAAACTAGGGAGTGGGAGATTCCTTGGATTGGGTGCTCCTAAAACTATGGAATTGGTGTCTCCTTAGGGTTGGTTCCCTTAAAAAATTTAACTGGACATTTAACTTGTGAGGCTAGATTAGGATAATAGATCCTAACAACATTTTTCATCATGGTTTTTCCCATCTTGAGTTTTCCAAGTATATCTAGTGTCATGTGATGTTTATGTGTGTGCATAATTATGTTTCCATATTTTAATTTTTAATTTGTACTTTCAAAGCTTAAGGAAATAATCCACATAAAAGATTAAAGGGTTAAAATTCTAATATCTACTAATTGATCCCCCTCTCAATAGATTGTTGTTTTCCAACACTCCTGAGTTAGATGATTGGTACCTCATTAGGTTTGGTTCTCTTAAACATTGTAACCAATGAATTTTTATTGTGAGGATGGATTTGAGTGGTAGACTAAAGCAACTTTTCTCACCACAATTTTTCCCATATTAGGTTTTCCATGTATATCTGGTGTTATGAGCTTTGTGTGTGTTTATCTCTTTGCATGATTGTTTATTTCTCTTTGTGAGATATTAAGAGTTAAGTTTGAATTGATATATTGATTCATCCTCCCACTTAGTAGATAATTATGTTCCAACAATTGGTATCAGAGCCTTGGTTCCCTTGGAGAAGCGTAATCAACTCAGGTAGATCTTGGATAGTGAACAGAAATGGCGAGTCAAGAAGGTTCATCCTCAAACATAGCACCTCTCTTTGATTGGTCAAACTATTATTTTTGGATCATTAGAATGTAAAAATATTTATCATATTTAGGGATTGATGTATGGATGTTCATTGCAAATGTTTATACAATTCTTCCTACACTTCCTACTAATCAGGTTGGAAAGAAAGAATATGAAAACAATGCTAAATCTAAGAATGCTATTCTTTTTGGGTTGTCAAATTTTGATTTTGTGAAGGTTATGCACTATCAAACTACACATGAAATTTTGGCTAAGTTGAAGAACATCTATGAAGGTGATGATAAGGTAAAGTAGGAAAAGATGAGTGAAGAAGAAAAGATTTCAAACTACCTCCTTAGGGTAGATGAAATTGTTAAAACAACCTTGGAGAAGAGATGAAAGAACCAATCATTGTCAAGAAAGTCTTAATATCCCTCCCATCTACCTATGATTCTTAATTTTTTATAATTTAAGAAGCTAGAGACTTAAATAAAACAATTGTTGATGAGTTACATGGCATGTTTACTACATATGGGATGATTATGGGAGATGTAGAAACATCCAAGAGAGAAGTTGAATTCAAAGCAACCAAGAAAGACAAGGGTGAAGCTTCTACATCTGAACATGAAGATATTGATGAAGAAGAAACCAACTTCATTAGAAGATTAAGGAGAAGCTCTAGAAAATGTAGAGTTAAGTTACCCTTTAAGTGCTTTAACTATGGTGAAGTAGAACATTTTTCCTATTAAATATCATTACAATAAGAAGGATAACTTTGAACAAGAAGTGGATAGTAAAAGTAAGAAACCCTACTTTCCTAAGAAAAATAATTTTCCAAGGAAGAAGAAGAGTCTGTGTATACAAGAGGAAAGTGATTCATCTGATGTTAGTGATTATTCATATGATGAAAAAAATAGTGCCTTTGTGGTTGAGGGAAATGAATTTTTATTCATGGTTGATCAAGAAAATGGAGAAGTTGAATCTTTTCATGAAGAAGAAGGAGAAGGAGAATCTGACCTTGAATGTGAACCTATTTGTGCTTTAGAAGAGATCGATAGCTTGAGGAAGGAGAACAAAAAATATTAAAATATTAAACAAAAAGAGATTGAAAAGCTAACCAAAAGTCTTGAATAATTTGACCAAATGGTGGTGAGCATGAAGACATAAATGGAAGAAGCTAAAAGGATAGAAGATGTAGTCAAATATAAACTATAGTCTAAATTTGATGAATGCATGAAGTTAGAGGCTAAAATTGTGGCTCTGAGAAAAGAATTAGAAAAGGCTAAAGAAAAGATTGACAAAGGTATGAGCTAAAAGGAGGCTTTGAAATAATTGATGAATTGATTAACTCGCAAAAGCCTTCAAAAAGGAAAAAATATGGCTTGGGATTTGAGAAAGGAAAGAGTTCTATTACCAGTGCATCTGAAAAAATTATATGATAAATTCAAATGAGAAGAAAAGACTAGTACAAAGGATGAGAAAGCTTGCAAAGAGAATGCCTCTGCAAGAATCACTTTTTCTAAATCTTTTAATTCTTCATCCATGTCTTGAATGTTTGCACTTTAATTCTCATGCTGGGATATCTCAAATTGACTTCCTGTTTACTTAATGATAACACTTTTTCTCTTCTTTCCTATTCTTTTTGTTCTACTAGAGGCTTCAATCATAGATACTTCTTCTACATCTATTCTATTAGGGTTCTTGGGGATTTCAAGAATTAAATTTGCATAAAGATCAAATTATTCCTTAGTTACTTCATATTCCAACTCATAAATCCACACAAGTCTAGATTCAAGTGCTTCCATGTAACAAAAATTAGTAGAGACAAGAAAATTGATGTCTTCGGAGTATCTTTCCACCACACTTTCTAGAATTCTTGTTCACTTTATTCATCCTTATCTGGAACGTTCCAAAGAATTCTACAAGATAATTTTCTTGAGCATCCACACCACTGATATTTTTCATGAGATTCCTTATTTAGTGTGCTATCGGTTCTGAGTTTTTCCGTTCAAATGTTACAATTACTGATAACTCCTTCATAAAGTAAAAGAGTAAGCAAACTGTTAAAGTTTTGTACCGAAATTTACTCTTCTTTTTTATTTCTTTCAAATTCTTCAATAGGTGTTGTCGAAGCAGCTCACAAAGATCAGAGTCCATACCATTCTTAACCATATCAAATGAAATTTATGTAGTAGCAGTAGAAAATGTATAGTCATTAGTAGGTATGTACATTTAATGTCTAATAAGCATTGTAGCATATCGGATGACCAGATCTTCAATTGTACTCAAGACAAGTTCTTTTCCTTCAAGATTCACATCAGTCATCTCTATTATCTCTTGATCATTAACACTCTTTCATCTCAAAATTATTCTAGAGAACCACAAACTGGTCACATCCCTTATATCTTTTTTTATTATCAAGTGTGCACCATCAATCCAAATAGATTCACCATGAATCCTGCTTAATGACATTCGTGTGTACTTCTTATCAAATTCAAACAAAGGGAATTTGTTCCATACGTCTGTTTATTTTCAACTAGGGTTTTATATGCATCATGATTTTCTTCCAATTCATTCTTCCACAAAATACTTGATCGAACCAATGATATTTCCTCATTTTTTCCATAAATGTCTTTAGTATGTAATACTCTAAGGGGAATGCCAGAAAATGCACCCACTGAATCTTCCAACAAAGTTTTTTGAGAATACTTCTTTAATTTTATTTTCAATTTGTCTGAAACATTCACTACCTTCAAACTTCCATTGCATTAAAATGAAAATTCTAGAAAAGAATTGTTTAAGCAAAATACCTCTGTAATTTTCTCCAACGAAGAATAGGGTTTTGATGTTCGACTTTTGGAGCACGCCTCGAGTCCACTTCCTCTTCTTTCACATATTATTTTCCTTGAATGAATTTTCCTTAACATATCTGAATTTATTTCTTTCATCCCAAATGCTTCTACAATAAATGCTTCAAATTGCAAGGCAATGACCTCGAAATTAGTGTACACTTCCATCCTTTCAAATTCTGAAAAATTTATTCTTCACACATGTGTGTCTGAAAATTCCTTTCGCATGAAATCTTGAATTTGTAACCTTAATAAATGCACTTCTATCATGATATGACATCATATATCGATGGAGGTATTATTAAAAAATTTGATTATTGCTCCCCCTTAGCCACTACCTGGATTAATTTTTTACAAGAGTATCTACACCGGGATACAACACAGAAAAAACTAATGATTCTAATTTTCCTTGTTTTCAAGATTCTCCTTCCTTTCTCCAAATCCTTTCTATTTCCTTCTTAACTTATGTCGAATCAATCTTAATGACTGGTTCATACCTCTTTTCTAGATAGTCATTTTTCATACTTCTTCTTCTACAGTCTCTGGTAAAGTGTCTTGATTTGTTGCAATCATAACAACCAACATTCTTCCATCCAAATTGTCTTTTACTCAGTCTATGTTTGTACTAGTTAGCCTTGTGTCCAAATAAATTATAGTGATAAAAATAGCCATTATATGAATAAAATGTCTTCTTCAACTTCTGACTTCTACATTCCATAACTTTATGTCCAATCCTCTCACATTCAAAACATTGTCTAGAGAATAATAAAGTATCATTCATTCCATCATTTTTTTTCCTTATTTTCACAATATTTTGCCCTATGTCCAAACTTATTGCAAAAATAATAGGCACCATTAAAAGATAAATACCTTTGAGCATTAGGTTATCTGATAGGATTTCTTTTGGTATTGCTTATTTGGTCTTTGAATTTTCCAACATTTTTTTCAGTCTTCATGTCAAGGGCTTGAAATGATTTTGAACTTTTTCCTTCTTCAAATCCCTAACCACTTTTGTCCTTAGAGGATTTTTGTCCTGTAATCAGTTTATCCAATACTATAGAGCTTGTCACAAACTTATCTTCATATCTTCTATCCTTTTCCAACTCTGATTTCAAAATTTCCACCTCTTGTTCAAGGTTTGCATATTCATCCATCTTCCTTTGTGTTTCAAATTTCTAAAATTCTTCAATTTTTCTCTTTTCTTCCAAATTCTCTTTTAGTCCAATAATTTCCTTATTTTCTTTCTTTAATTGATTATTGACTTCATAGTAATTTTCTTTTAGCTTCTCAATGCACTCATTTGCTTCCTTTAGTTTAACCTTCAAATCTTCATTTTCTTCTATATGCTCAATAGATATCCCTTATGGAGGAATAAGAGATCTTTTATCTTTCATGTATTCAAATTTTGGGACCTTACTCAAGTTGTTAGACTTCTTCAGAGGAACAAAGCTCTAATACCAATTTTTGATTATCTGAAATACTAATAGGGGGTGAATCAGTATTCTATAAAACCATTCAGTTGTATACCATACAATTAATAAGGCACATATGACTACAAAAAAGAATGAATACATTGAAATGAGCATGACACCATAAAACATATCAAAACCATATTTTATGTGGAAAACCCAAAATGGGAGAAACCATGGTGAGGATTAGCTCACAATATATTATATCCAGATATAATATATTATAGGACTCACTGCTAGGACTCACTATCCTTGAAAGGCTCACAACCAAAATACAAAATAATATGGCTAACCACCAATATACAAAATGGTATGGCTCACTACCAAAATTATGAACTGATGGAATACACCTTCTATGTGTAGAGTTCAGTTCCAATGAGGCTCTAAATATGAAGTACTATCCTTCTTAGTAGTCACATAAAAATTATTCTCTAATCCCTAACTTCTACCACCATACACCACTCACATCTGATAGATCATTTAAGCTCGCACATTCACTTATCTCTCATGCTTCTCCACTCACCCTTCACTCAAACTTAACTCCAAAATGTCTCATGTATATATACAAGTATATTTCATACATCAATTAGGTCAACCTAATTAGATGTAAATAAACTAATAAAAAATAGCTCTTGTTAGCACCATACAAAATTTAAAACATATTTTCACTTGTGTAATACTCAATCTCAAGTCAACATAGATCTGTAAAGGATTCAACTAAAATTCACAAAGGTATAATTAATCTTCTTAATACATATCATATATTAGGTTGAGCGAGAATAGGACCTAATCATAAAAATTCCAAACCAACACACACTTCTCAAAAACACCTTCCAGATTCGATATTACTTTAGTTTCTCTTCACACTAACATTAGAGAGACTGCCATTAGAACCATAGCATCAGAACATCCTCCTCAAGAAAATGTGGAGTCTCCCACATAGGTATAATGAATAGAGAAATGACTATAGTATATAGATTTGAACTCTATCATTGATAACTCTTTGTACACAACACAAAACTTCTCAAGATATTGAATATAGTTGTCTGAATGAGTCATAATAATATTATTAAGAGAGCAGAGTCACATCTCTTCTTGCGGTGAAGTCCAGACCTAAAAACCAATGCACTAGATCATAACATTGACAACAAAGAACACTTAACCAAACCTCTAATAGATCAGATTTTGGTATAGATGGTATTGTACACCAAATATGCTTCCCATAATGTTGACATCAATGACAACACTAGATCAGCCAAATCATGCTATGTATGTACACTTCATGCTCATGTTGCTAAACTTCCAACACATCCTACATCCATCTATCATTAGCATAATAATCATATATCATCTTCATCACATCACAATCCAGTATAATCACATCATACATTATTCTCATATCATCGTACATCAATGCATCCATAGTCAAAGAATGCATCATAGATCAAGGCATATATGATAACACTATACCATAGCTGCATTAAAAAATATCATCTCATCTCATATATCATCAAAAATGAAAATCCCACAATACTAAACATTTGAGTACTTCGAATACCTGGTATGATAATATACATACAAAATATATATGTATATGAGGCTCTCAAAAGACAATGAATGTATATAAATATGTCTACAACAATAATTAGTATTTGAAGAATATTTATACAATATCAATCTATCTTGAGCTCCCTTTCTCCTCTCTATTAGGAGGATACTAAGGATGTGGTTTTCCCATGACTTGGTGCTAATGTATGCCATGTCCCTGGGACCCCCTGAGTGCTTTTTCCTGATAACATTTTTTTTTAGGGTTGTCCCATTAACCCACCATCTAATCTATCAATCCCAACTATTGGGCTACCTATGGCACATCCTCCTATTGTGGGGGATCTTTATGTGCATCTTTTTATTGGATGAACTATTTCTTATCATCCCCTTTAGGCCTCTACCTTTGTGCTCTATCTCATACATCGCTCATGCCCAAGCTCTGCCTCTCTCCTCATGTGGACTCCCATAGCTTTCGTCGCACCATTAAGATGAGTAAACCTCATGGATCTGCTCTAGACCCATCATGCATCAAAATCTTATGTAGTCCCATGATCCTTAAGATCACCAACCCATCCCATAAAATGTGAACCATTTATCCAAAATCTATAAGTGTAACTGTAGGGACTACCATAGCACCCCACTCTATAATCTCCCTCATTTTATGGGAATAAAAAATATGATAATCATTAGCTGGCACATCTTATCTCTCCCTAAACTATTTGTGGACCTTGTCTGGTAAATCTCTCTAAGATGTGGGGAGTGCATCTGAACAACCAAAGTTTCTATCTACAATAAGTCAAATGGAAATTATCATTGATCCAAACCTCACATCATAGTCATGGTCTCTATGTAAAATGAGTCATATCATCGAACACACCTCTCCAAAAATGAAGATCACCCATGTGCCTGTGTGTGATCATCAAGGCATAAAGGTAAGAAAATGGATATCTAGATGCTCTTTGGCTCTCTCCAATAGGTTGTCACTATTATATACTACCATGCCCAAACATGGATCAATGTAACTCATGCTGATAAACTAGTGGTTTCTATGTATGTCACCTAGTGCATGTCATGATACAAATGTGTAAGGATACAAGGCCCCCACATGAAGGTAATCCCATACACAACCATGTGCTCGATCACATATCCCCATCCAATAGAAAATCCTTTGGATCATTGATCAAGCATAATTAGACCCATCATCATTCCTACAAGAATAAATACAATATCTTCAACCTCTCTAATGTAGGGTCGTAGGTCGATCTATTCATCTTCAATCTCTAGGTCATTATCACTGAGCAATCTCTCCAGGGACTTGACACTTTTTTCCATGTCATTAACAACACAAACACCCTCAATAAGTACCCTTAAGATATTCCAAACATCCTCCAAGGTGATAGTATATTCTCTAATGGGAAGGTGGAAAGTCGATGTGTCAGAGCACCACCACTCCATGAGTGCAGTCATCATGCTCTATGTGTTTGAATCTTAGGCATGTACGCAATGTAGTAAATCTCAATTGATGATAATAACTCTATCTCAACCTCTCCCAAGAGGGCCATCCACTCCAAAATCTAAGGTCTCTACTTTAGGGAGTAAATAGGATGCAAAACCACCTACAAACATGGTGCAGGAGCACCTAGGCTAACCTCCAAATTTTACTTGTTATTTTGGCTTGTATCTGACCTTAGCCAAGTCAGAGAGTTTGATTGTTTCAGACCTTAGATGGTCTTTTTTTTGTTTGGACTAGGTGAGTTAGTCATTACGACTAAGGTCACAATTTCTAGTCATTTGTTAGTAGTTTTACCTTGCTTAGCCTTAGTAGCTTAAGTTGAGAAGTGAGTCTTAAATGTGTTCTAAACACATGATTGATGTTAGAAAGATTCCATGAGGCCTCTAATGGAGTTGGTTGCTCGAACTACAGGAGATAGAGGTCCTAAGAGATAGGAAGGAGGCATAATGACAAGTTGCCTATTATTGTTACCAAACTGTCATAACAACATTTGCCATTATGGCAAATGTTGCATGCAACTCAGCTCCTTAGGATTCCCTAAAGGATAGGAGTGGGGAATCATCCAACATATCCTAAAAACATGGTGAATGGAATCTAAGAAGGAGGAGGTTCGAATGCAATGGGAGTGAGTTGTTTTTGTAGTCAAGTTTTTGGAGATAATGAAAATATAGCTCTGCAATTTTTGTGTTTTGTGTGAATACCGAATATATGGAGTGACAGTGATAGAATACTGGTTATTTATTTTGATTTGATGTTGGATTTATGTTCATAGGATAGTAATAAGGCTTTTCCATTTTGTAAGTAGGTTGATTTGTGTTGAGTTAGTGTCTAGGTTAAATAGGTTAGGGTTAAGGGTTTTACTGGTTCTGTTCTAGCCAGTTTGTCTTTGAATGGCTTCCCCATGAAATCTAGTCACGGGATTTTCCTGAGAATGGATGGAAGTGTTAGGGAAGACATTGGTCTATACATATTTAGTGTTAGGATTCTTGAAGAATCGAGCAAAGATTTTAATGTCAAGTTCTAGGCGAGCTTAGAGTGCCCGGTTAGAGATTTGACAGTGAAGAATTGAGTAATACAGGCAAGGGATTAAAGTACAATATGGAATATCTATAGTTCCAAGGAGGGTATGGGAATATCCTCTCATGCCATAAGGATTGAGGTTTAACCAATCCATTTGACTGAGTTGTAAGGTGAGAAACCAGTGAGGTCCTATAAACTAGGTCCATTAGCCCTATTTACCCTAGATACTAGGAAGCCTATGTACAGAAGACCTAGGAGTCTAAGAGTGGGTGAATCTTTTAGAACATCCAAACAAGGTACTCTAATGTGGGATTAGGTTGTTAGGTTGTTTGGGAAGTGTTGGCAGAAACAAGGAAAAGAACACTATCAATGGTTACATGGAATTAGGCCTCCTCAAGACAAATCCTGACACCCGGTTGGAAAGAGATTTGGAGATCCTCCAAAATGGTTTCAAATGGAAGAAAATGACATGATTTCACTATGTTAGACACCCTAGCAATCAACTCAATGATTTGTGAAATGGTAACACTTAGAGTCTTCTAAGTGTAGGAGAAAGTGGAAGTAAACTAAGGGTGGTTGTCCTTCAAGGTTAACCACAAAGAGTTGGGCTCTTAGAAAAGATTCAGACAAGGCCTTAGTTAATCATCTAAGCCTTTTGGGATATCCTAGAGGAGATTAAGATCCAAGAAGAAGATAAGGAAAATCTTCTTGACACTTGTGCAAGCACTCCTTGAAGCATCATACACCATATTGGTATCAGAGCTTGTCTTGATCAGGCTTGTGGTTAATGTTGCAACCTTCTACATCAGTAGGAGAGAATCCATTATTTGGGTCAGAGGAAGGTACTACAATGGTGACTAATGCTGAGTTAGCCAAGAAGGTAGAAGAGCAAGAAGAGGACAACAAGACACTAAGGGAAAGATTGGCTCAAATGGAGCAACTCTTAGATGAAGTCCAAGAAATGGCAGATAGGGTAAAGGATAAAGTAGATCAGAAAGAAGAGCAAGAAGCAATGGAAAAGGAAATAGAGTTGGAGGAGGAAGCTCTAACCCCTGACCTTGTTATCCCTAAAAAACCCTTCTTGAAGTCACTAAGGGCTTTAAGTGGCAAAGCTCTGGAGGGTGTGCCTCTTTTCAGCGGACAAATGGATCCAGATTCAATAATGGATTGGATAGATAGCATTGAGAATCACTTTGAATGTGATGGTATCTCAGAGGCCCAAAAAGTAAAGGTGGCCAAGTCAAGGTTGAGAGGTTCAGCTCTCACATGGTGGAATTTTGTACAAAATGAAAGAGAAAAAGAAGGAAAGGGTCCTATAGTTACATGGAAGGGCATGGTAACTAAAATAAGGCAGACCTACCTACCTGATGACTATGAAGTCCAATTACATAGGAGGAGACACAATCTTAGGCAAAATATTTGGATGTCCAAGCATACACCGAGGAGTTCCAAAAGTTGTGCTTAAGATCAAAGGTGGTTGAAGATGAAAGCATCAAGTTAGCAAGGTACTTGAATGGCCTCAAGTGGTCTATTCAAGAATACATGAGCCTAGTGAACTTCAAAACCATCCGCCAATGCTATCAAATGGCCTTGAAGATAGAGGAGAAAAGAAAAAGGAAGCAAGAGCAAACCTCCAAGAGTAGGGGTAAAGGAAAGGACAGTAGAGGACAAAGAGGTGGTTACGGTGGAAGGAGTTCAGAATCAAGGGCTCAAGGAGAAGTTAAGTACACTTAGCAGCAAGAAGGAAGAGGCAATTAATTTGCCAACATGAAGTGTTATCACTGCAATCAAATGGGACACCCTATCTATAGATGCCCAGAGAAAGGTAGTTCTTCACAAGGAGGTGACATGAGAACTAACCTAGTTCATGAGAAATCTAATACAGCAGACAAACATACTGAAATACCATTGAATTCAGAGGAAGGAGAGAACCTCATGATGAGGAGAACTTTGATCAAAGAACTGGTGAAGGAGGATCCAAGCCAAAGGAGGTCTTTATTTAGGATAAAGTGCAAAATGATGGGGAAAGTATGTAGAGTCATCATTCACTCAGGCTCTACTGACAATATTGTGTCAGAGGAAGCAGTCAGTAAGCTAAAGTTGACAAGGATACCCCACACCAACCCTTACAAGGTCACATGGCTCAATAAAGGCCAACATGTCTTGGTAAATGAACAAGCATGGGTGGAGTTTTCAATTGGAAGGTACAAGGAGGGTGATCCCACAAAGCTAGTTTACAATTTCTAAGAGGAACTAATTTTTGCTGAAATCACATATTTTTAGAAAATATAATGATTTAAGCCTTTAAAAGTTCCATTTTAAGGATTCCAATTCAAGAGGGTTTGATCAAACCACCTTAGATCAAACCCCCTTGGATAGAACCTCGCTAGTTTTAAACCATACCTATAAATGAGTCTCCTTTACACCTATCAAAATGCTGATAAAAAATCACATTTGATTTACCTTTTGGGGGATCAAATGAATTCATTTAAAATTTATTTCAAATTATTATGGTAGTCCTCTAAATGAGCTATCCCATGAATATAATTTTAATATGTTTTGGTTTTATTATGTATGTGTTTTTTTAGTTTTATTAAACATAGGTTTTTTACCGAAAATCAAGCTCTATGTTTTGCACATGTGGAAAATAGAAAATTATCAAAATAAATTTTAAAAAATTATTTTTGTGCTGGGTATTGATTTCCTTGATCCATTAAAAAAATAAAAATTGAATTTTGATACATACAAAAAAGGTTATGTTGTATACAGTCCTTCTATGTCTAAATTGCAATTGGTTTGACTTCGAAACTCTATTAAGGAAAAAATATTCAATAAAAAACTATGAGACCAAATCAAAGTGCTAGATATCATAGTTAAAAATTTAAATTCAAAAAAATTAGAATTTTATCTTTCATACAAAAAAAGTTATGTTGTATACGGTGAGCGTCACTTTTTTAAAGTGTTGTTTTCTGAAAAAAACCAGTTTTTGTGGGAGATAGAAAAATAAGTGCAATCTTATTCCAAAAATTTTGGAAAAAATATTTTTATAATCTACAGACAAAATGTGATGAGAAGCTAGTTTACATCATCTTCCAATTCCTCACGGTTTAGTCTCTATAGGTGCCCAAATGTGAAGATTTAGTTAAAAATAATAATTTCAGTGTCCAGTTTGGCCAAAAATTGTAAACCACTATTGTGGGATCACCCAGCCTGACAGAGTTTTGTGTGATGTGTTACCTATGGATGAATGTCACTTGCTCCTAGGTAGACCATGGAAATTTGATCACCAAGCCATACATGATTGAGGAAAGAATTCTTATTCTTTCAAGGACAATGTGAAATTCAAAATTCAGTCACTGTTAGAAGATACAGAGGTGAAGACAGCAGGTCCAAACATACTCATGGTTGGTGAAAAAGAGTTCTTAGAAGCTTGGGAAGAAAGTGGAGTTGTTTATGCGTTGGTGCTAAGACCAAGAGAGGGAGATGAAGGCAAGGTGACCAAGAAGACAGAGTTACCAAAGGAGATTCAAAGCATGTTGCAGACTTACCAAGGTATAGTGAGTGATGGACAACCAGTAGCCTTACCCCCCAAAAGAGCCATAAGTCACAGGATAGACCTTATCCCAGGAGCTACTTTTCCTAATAAGGCAGCTTACAAAATGACCCCTCAACAAAATGAGGAAATTGCTAGGCAAATACAAGAACTCCTAAATCAAGGTCTCATCAAAAAGAGCATTAGTCCATGTGTCGTACCCACTGTCCTAGCACCTAAGAAGGGAGGAGATTGGAGGCTTTGTACTGATTCAAGGGCTATTAATAGGATAACCATAAGGTATAGGTTCCCTATCCCTAGGATTGAAGACCTAATGGATTGTCTAGGTGGAGCTAAGTACTATAGCAAGATAGACTTGAAGAGTGGCTATCACCAAATAAGGATACATGAGGGAGATGAGTGGAAAACAACCTTCAAAACTAATGAAGGTTTATATGAGTGGCTTTTCATGCCATTTGGATTGTCTAATGCCCCCTCCACATTCATGAGGCTCATGAATGAAGTCCTCAAAGACTACATTGGAAAATTTGTAGTGGTATATCTTGATGATATACTAATCTATAGCAAAACAAGAGAAGAGCATCTCAAACACCTAGAGTTGGTTTTCAAGAAGCTACAAGAGGAGGAGTTGATGATCAACTTAGAGAAGTGTGAGTTCATCAAGATAGATCTGGTGTACCTTGGGTTTGTGCTATCTCAGGGTAATCTGAAAATGGAAATTAGCAAAGTGGAAGCCATCACAAATTGGTCTACTCCAAGGACAGCAACTGAGGTAAGGAGTTTTCATGGCCTTGCACAATATTTTAGGAAATTCATAAGGCATTTTAGTGCAATTTGTGCTCCTATGTTGGATAATATTAAGGGAGGCATGAAGACCGAATTTGTATGGAATGATCATGCTAACAAGAGCTTTGAGTTGCTAAAGGAAAGGATATCTACCCAACCTATTTTGGTGTTGCCAAGTTTTGAGAAGCTCTTCACCATTGAGTGTGATGCAAGCAATGTGGCTATTGGAGTTGTTCTAAGCCAAGAGGGTAGACCGGTGGCTTTTCATTCAGAGAAGTTAAGTGAAGCCAAAAAGAAGTACTCTTCTTATGACCTTGAGATGTATGCATTGGTCCAAGCTCTAAGGAAATGGAGGCACTACTTGCTTCCCAAGAAATTTGTTGTATATTTAGACAATCAGGCACTTAGTTTCCTGAATTCACAAGAAAAGTTGAGCCACACGCATATGAAGTGGGTTGAGTATCTACAAGCTTACACCTTCAATATCAAGCACAAGAAAGGTGTCCTCAACAAAGTAGTAGATGCATTGTCAAGAAGAGCTCTCACAATTCAGGAAATATAGTTGAAAAGCATGGAAATAGATCATTTCAAGGATCTGTATGCTGATGATGAAGATTTTGTAGACATTTATAAGGAGATTCATGACACAGTCAAGAAGACCTTGATGGAGAACACCATCAAACATAAAACCAAGGTGGATGAGCATAAAAGAGAAGTTCAGTTTAATGTGGGAGACTTGGTGATGATACATCTTAATAAGTCTAGACTACTGAAGGGAGTCCCTCACAAGTTGTAGATGAGAAGGATAGGTCCCTGTCCTATCTTGGCAAAGTATGGGAACAATGCTTTTAGAGTGGAGCTACCAGAAGACAATGGACTATCCCTTGTTTTCAACATTGCATATCTAGTTCATTACAAAGGACCACCACTAGACATGGATCAAAGCCTAAATGAAGTCATCCATGATGTGGAAGAGCTCAAACTACTTGCAACTACAATCAAGCAAGTGGACAACATATTGGACAGAAGGGTCTACAAAAAGACTAGAACCAAGGAATACAAGGAACTTCTGATCAAGAGGCATGGTCAATCTGATGTTGAGGCAGTATGGATCAAACAATCAGAGTTCAAGAAGTCGGGCATCGATCTCAACTTACTCAATCCAAGGGTGGATTGAATTCTTTTGTTTTGGGGAGGATGGTGTAGGAGCACCTAGGCTAACCTCTAAATTTTACTTGTTATTTTGGCTTGTATCTGACTTTAGCCAAGTCAGAGAGTTTGAGTGTTTCAGACCTTACATGGTCTTGTTTTTGTTTGGACTAGGTGAGTTAGTCATTAGGACTAAGGTCACAATTTCTAGTCATTTGTTAGTAGTTTTACCTTGCTTAGCCTTAGTAGCTTATGTTGAGAAGTGAGTCTTAAATGTGTTCTAAACACATGATTGATGTTAGAAAGATGCCATGAGGCCTTTAATGGAGCTGGTTGCTCGAACTATAGGAGATAGAGGTCCTAAGAGATAGGAAGGAGGCATAATGACAAGTTGCCTATTATTGTTACCAAACTATCATAACAACATTTGCCATTATGGCAAATGTTGCATGCAACTCAGCTCCTTAGGATTCCATAAAGGATAGGAGTGGGGAATCATCCAACATATCCTAAAAACATGGTGAATGGAACCTAAGAAGGAGGAGGTTTGAATGCAATGGGAGTGAGTTGTTTTTGTAGTCAAGTTTTTGGAGATAATGAAAATATAGCTCTACAATTTCTGTGTTTTGTGTGAATACTGAGTATATGGAGTGACAGTGATAGAATATTTTTTATTTATTTTTATTTGATGTTGGATTTGTGTTCATAGGATAGTAATAAGGATTTTCCATTCTATAAGTAGGTTGATTTGTGCTGAGTTAGTGTCTAGGTTATATAGGTTAGGGTTAAGGGTTTTACTAGTTTTGTTCTAACCAGTTTGTCTTTGAATGGCTTCCCCATGAAATCTAGTCACGAGATTTTCCTGAGAATGGATGGAAGTGTTAGGGAAGCCATTGGTCTATACATATTTAGTGTTAGGATTCTTGAAGAGTCGAGCAAAGAGTTTAATATCAAGTTCTAGGCAAGCTTAGAGTGCCCGGTTAGAGATTTGACAGTGAAGAATTGAGTAATACACACAGGGGATTAAAGTACAGTATGGAATAGGTATAGTTCCAAGGAGGGTATGGGAATATCCTCTCATGCCATAAGGATTGAGGTTTAACCAATCCATTTGACTGAGTTGTAAGGTGAGAAACCAGTGAGGTCCTATAAACTAGGTCCATTAGCCCTATTTACCCTAGATACTAGGAAGCCTATGTACAGAAGACCTAGGAGTCTAAGAGTGGGTGAACCTTTTAGAACATCCAAACAAGGTACTCTAATGTGGGATTAGGTTTTTAGGTTGTTTGGGAAGTGTTGGGAGAAACAAGGAAAAGAACATTGTCAATGGTTATATGGAATTAGGCCTCCTCAAGACAAATCCTGACACCCGGTTGGAAAGAGATTTGGAGACTCTCCAAAATGGTTTCAAATGGAAGAAAATGACATGATTTCACTATGTTAGACGCCCCTACAATCAACTCAATGATTTGTGAAATGGTAAAACTTAGAGTCTTCTAAGTGTAGGAGAAAGTGGAAGTAAACTAAGGGTGGTTGTCCTTCAAGGTTAAGCACAAAGAGTTGGGCTCTTAGAAAAGAGTCAGACAAGGCCTTAGTTAATCATCTAAGCCTTCTGGGAGATCCTAGAGGAGATTAGGATCCAAGAAGAAGATAAGGAAAATCTTCTTGACACTTGTGCAAGCACTCCTTGAAGCACATACACCAAAACATAACAACCATGACATCAATTTGTTATTTTTTTGACAAAAAACCTAGGTCTGCTAATAAAACAAACAAACTTGTTGCTTTATGCAAAAGCATTGCTGCATGATAGACAAATATGGTCGCATTTTCAAAAGTGTAATTCCCTCAAAAATAACCATGAACGCATTTTCAAAAGTGTTGCATTGCACATAAAGGTATCAAAAAAGTGATACAATAACCCAAACATGCCACACAATGACAAAGGCAGTGTTTCGCGATTGCAAATGTGGCATGTCGGGTTATAAAGGTGTTGATTCATCAATCAACACTTTTGTTTCCCTATCATTGGCTACCAATTTAAACACCTAAAACTATGTGTAAAAGTGAAATTTAGTATGTACCAGGGGGCCTACTCCTACTGGCCTCTAGAACTGTCTAACTTAGTTTGCACGATGTATGGCATGAGGAATCAAGGTCATCTCGATATGGTGTCTATAAATGCTAGAGGATTAGATCTCTAAAAATCTATTAAGAAAAGTATGTAAATGAGGATAATTTGAGCCCAAATGCATATATATGACCCCCAAACCCTAGGGCGTCACCCTTGGTTGCCCTGCTAACCTATTTTTCATACCTTTTTCAACCTTTGTTATCAATCTTGATCACTTTCTACTCTTCCTAGGACTTAATTTTTTGTCCTCTTTTCAGCAGACCTAGTCTCGTTATCATGTTGTGATCTTGGCCCAAAATTTATTTTTTTAGTTGATCTCTCTCGAGAGTAGTCTATATTCATTCCTTCATCCTCTAGGGTACAGTAGGGTATCGTGTGAATTTTTATAAATTTTTTGAGTAGCATCAGATCTTTGAAACAATGCATCAAGTGCATTGTCTCAAAGAGGGGAAAAATGTAGACACCTAAAATTGTCCTAAGCATATCACACATCTTGATTTCACTAAATAACATCATTTTCCTCATTATCACCTAGTTCCTCTATTTAATTAAATAATTTTAATTATTTGATTAAATTCATCTTATTCCTCTATTAATTAAATAATTAATGTTATTTGGTTAATTCATCATTTTATCATCATTTCTTACTCATTTCCTCTTTAATTGAATAATTTTGAATTCTAAATTAAATATTTTTTAATATTTTATTAGATCCATTTTTTATTCAAACCCACTTGATTAAATAAATCACAAATAAATAATTTTCATAGTTATTTAATTCCTTAATTTTCCTCCAACTTGCAAAAAGAACATTCATTTCTCAAAAAAGAATATTCCCTTTTCAAAATATATTTCCCCTCCAAAATATCTAAATGGAATATTCCCTCCAAAAAGGAATATTCCATAATTCTAATTCTAATTCTAGTAGATATTTCCCCTCCAAAATATATTTAACCAATTTTTCATGAAAATAGGGATATTTTGGGCTCTCATTTATTTCCATCCATTGATCTTTCTTGATCTCCTTGATTTCCTCTCAATCGTCAATCTTGAGATTCAATCTCCACTGTTGATCATATATTTTCAAATCTATAAAACAAGCCTTTCAATCATGAAAATCATTCACAATCTTGATTATTGATCAATTATCATAATCATTCATCTTTTGAGCAATATCATGTGATCAAATCATCCATCAATCATCCATCAAGCTTTACAACATGGGTTATGCTTAATAGAGAAATCCTCATTCATTTGGAGTATAGTCTCCCAATAGGATTGAAGGTTTCCTGTACGACTTAATACACACCTAATTACAAATTTTTGAGTTGTCATTATGTTGGAGTGATGTTGTAAAGAGGGATATTGTTGGAAGTTTGTCATTGATGATGTTGTTTGGAAACATTAGCATGGTATGTATAATTTGCATGATCCAATGTTTTTATTGATTTCAACATAATTTTGGATCATTCCAATATGATTTAGAACTATTTTCAAAGATATTTGTACAGGATAAGTTGGTCTAAAAAGTGTAGCTACAAAGGAAAATGCTTAAGTATCAATTATGTTAGTATAGTGGTTCAGTGCATCAGTTTTTGGGTTCATAATCCACCACAAATTGACATATCACTCTATAGTTCTAATAGTGTTTTGGTGATTATCAGATGCATCTAAATATAATATTTTATGTTGTTTCATGAAGTGTGGGAGATTTTGCATTCCTTCACAAATAATTATTTCATGTTGTGATATTAAAGATAAGCTTTCAGATGTTGGTTGAGTGGGAATTCAAAGTGAGATCAATTTTTGAGTCACATGTATGCCAAATTGGGTAAACAAATGGAATTTTTGTGTTTAGGTCTTATTTGGGGCCGACCTAACATGTTTGAAGGATTAATATGTGTTGCAATCTTATATAAGACCTATATTGGGTCCATCCCGACCTATCTTAAGGTGAATTGATTTTTTTTAATTAAGGTGTGAGATGTGAATGAAATGTTTAAAGTATGAAAAGTTTAATTTTGTGTGTTACTTTCAATTAGGCCAACCTAATTCAAGTTACACTTGATGTGGATATAAATAGTGGACTGATTTTAGTGTTTTGAGAGATTGGGAGAGTAATGTGTGATAGGTGGCATGCATGGTGTCCCACCTACATGTGTATGATGTGAATTTGATCAAATTTTTGTGATTGTGTTGCAAGGTGTGTGAATACAGAGCAAATTAGAGCATTGATCCATATCAATGTAAATATTGTTTTGTACTTCATTAGAACTGTAATCCAGCATATTATAGATGCACTTATAATATTTCAATAGGTTGTGAGCCACCCCTTCTTTATTTTATATTATTATTTATGGGAAATGAGTCCACTTGAAATGATAAATTTGGTAATATACTATATTTGGATATAATATATTGTGACCTAACCCTCACTGTGGTTTTTCCCAATTTAGGTTTTCCACGTAAAAAATTTGGTGTTTATGTGTCATGTGATTTTGTTGATGTTTCATGATTTCATTCATTATTGCAGTTAAATTTATTCTAGTAATTAGATATATAATGTTTGAATGGTTTAAAGGAATACTTATTCACCCCCTCTCAGTATTCTAGGTGTTCAACAATTGGTATTTGAGCTTGGATCCCTGGAAGGAGCTTGACCACTTTGGGAAGATCTTGGAGTTTGAACACATGGCTGATAGAAATTTTCTTATTCCTTTGGAAGAGATTCCTACTATTGGATATACAAAAGAAGATTGCATGCTTGACAAAGATGGATAAATCAAAGTTTCTCTAGAAGATCTTAACAAAGTTGAAGGTGAAAACATAGACCTAAAAGAAAATATGAAAGAGTCAAATTAATGTATCAAAAAACTAAGAGAGTAGATTAAGAAGTTTAGAGAAAGGAATAAGGAATTCAATGAACAATTGAAGAAATAAAATGAAGATCTCACTAGATTAAAAGTGCAAGGGGAAGAAAATAAAAAGGTTGAGGAATTTCTAAATGCAATGGAAAAAAGAAAATCTAATGAATGCATGAGGCTTGAACAAGAAGTGGTAAATCTAAGATCAGATTTGGATAAGGAAAGAAGTCATGAAGACAAATTCAAAATAAGTTCTGCAATGCTTGATGAGTTGATTGCAAGTCAAAAGTCATCTAAAGGAAAAGGTGGTATAGGACTTTAAAAAGGAGAAAGCTCAAAAGAAACTCAGACACCTAATGTAGGAAAGAAGATCAATGAACCGGAGAAGATTGAAATCAAGAACAATGGCATGTTCCAGAATCAAATAATTAATGCTAGAAGACCCCCTATCGAACAACCAAATGCTCAAAGGTAACCATATTTCAATGGTTTTTGTTATTCTTGCAATAAATATGGACATAGGGCAATGTAATACAGAAGTAGAATGAATCAGAATGTTCCATCCTTTACTGGTCAATATTTTACATGCAAATGATTTGGACATAGAGCAATTGAATGTATAAGTCAAATGATGAATGGATATAAAAAATGGTAGAATGATTCAATCCTTAAAAGATTATTGTTATACATTCTATGGATTTGGACACAAAGCTAATAAATGTAGATTTAGAATGAATGGATGGAATAATGCTCAAAAAAATGTCATATGCAACAATTACAATAGGCTTGGATATATTGCCAAATTTTGTAGAAGTAGAAACATAAGGAAGGATAACTCGATAAAGAAGAATGAACCAGTCAAAAAGATTGATCCAGTAGAAGTAAAGAAGGAAATGGAAAGATATGGAGAAAGAAAGAGGAGCCTGAGAACAAGGAAGAATTAGAGACTACAAATGAATCTATACCACCCTCCAGTGCAAATAATTCCTTTGGGAATTGAACCTAGGCTTTGGCTTAAGGGGAGCAATACCAAAAAATCAAATAGCCCCTACCTATATGTGATGTCATGGCTTGGCACGAAGATATGCCATGAATAATAGAATGTTTGATCTATTGAAGAAGATTGTGGAAGAAAATATGCTAATTCAGAGATTTGTAGAGCTTGATAAGTTGACTATGCATATATTTTTTAGAGTTACCAACTTTATGGTTTGAATAATTTATTGCACAATTAGGTAAATCGGAGAATTAAAAGTGTATTTTATAAGGAAAAATAATTTCATTAAATGTATTTGAAGGAGAATAGAGGAGAAAGAAGTAAATTTGAATAATTCAAAACATCTCCAAGTTGCAGAGTATCAGAACCCTACTTCATTGAGGAGAGAAAAAGGTATTTATCAATCCTTTCATATTCTAATTTTCTAGAATTATCATTTGAAAGAAATTTGAACGCAATGTCAACATCAAAAGTTGTAGACATTTCATAGAGACCACAACCTAAGTTTAAAATATATCCTACCAAAGTTTAAGAAGATGATCCCTTAGGTTCATTTTCACACATACCTTTTCAATTTTTGCCAACCGAAGACATTAGGACATAGATTCATGCGAATATGGAAGAACACTCCAAAAAATTGTTGAATCTATGGGTAGATGAGTTAGTTGGGGATGATTACACTTTCAATATGGAATACAAAGTCTTAAATGAGAAGAAATTAGATGTGTGGAAACTATTTCCTAATTTCATCTATGAAGAGAAGTGCATTATAATTTTCTTAAGAAGAATTCACAATAAATTTATGTGGATTGATGGCCCTCACATGATTGCCAAAGAATTAATTAGAGAGATAAATGGTTTATGGTCCACTATACTAGTTCCAATATAGGAATCCACCAAGAACAAGGATATAGTGGAGAAAATAGGTGTTATAGTAAACCTTATCAGAAGCCTAATAGTCATATATGCAACTATGGTTATTGGACACAATATTTATAGAGATAATTTAGTCTCCACCACCAAAATTCATGTGGCACTGAACATGGTTGAGTATGACCTCTATAAAATGCTCCGACAATAATTGATGGAGAACCTGAAGGAAATTAAGAAGCATGTATTCAGGTATGGTACATTGGTGATATGTTTGGTTTTCTACTTTTTGAAGGAATTTCCTTTTGGTTGGAAAGGTTAATTGGTCAAGTGAAAATCCTGTCGCACACCAGATAGGAGACTATATGAGTAACCTTGGAGATATGAATGCTCAGGGTGATTCCCTTGTAGCCTTATTTGTAATATTTCAAAGAAGAATGAACAAGAGATGAAGAATTCCAAGAAGTGTTGTAAAGAAATACATAAATGACATTACCTTTCTAGTCTTTATTGATTTTTGCATAATGGAAGAAATTGAACCTAGGACCATTTGGGTTTTGGAACTTGGCTATGAAGTGTCAAAAGAAGAAGCTAATGGCTATGCAGAAGAACTTCTAAATAGTCCTAAATATCCCATCAAACCAAGGTATGGGAAGAAAATACAATAGAAGTTCATCAAAAATTTAAGAAATCATAGATAAATAAAGAGGTTGATGTCAAGGTAGACTCATATGCCAAAGAGCTTGGCATCTCAAAAGACAAAGTTAGGGTTGATATAGAAAAAGATAGAGCTGGTATGAGTGTAGAAAAAGCCTCTAGTAGCTCTAGGAGTTCAGTTACTACATCTCTACCTGTAGTTGGTGGGAAGAGGAAGTTAACATATTATCTCCCGATAAGGGAGAAATCCCCTCTAGTAGTCTATACCATCAGGGTAGAAGCAAATAAACTACAAGGAGAATCAAGTAGAAAGCTTTAAGGAAAAAGGAAATTGGGATCTTTGTGACCTCTAAAGAAGATTTAAATTTTGACCTCAGTGCCCCAAAACAAAATATGGAATAAGATATGCATATAGATGATGCTCAACATGAGCATGAGATCAGTAAATTAGTGGATGAAGTTGTAAAGACATTACAAGAGATAAAACCTAAAACAAACATTGTTTCCTCCCTTCCTACAATGGATAACTTCAAGCTACTGATTGGTTCCTTCAAGGAATATGCCTTTGAACTAAAAGATAAAGTTGAAACAAAATTTGAAGCAAGGCTTGCAGAAAATAAATTATTGTACATTACAGGGAAGTGTGCATTTGCACACAATAGAGTTAAATAAAGTTTGAAGGATGTACAAGATTGTGAAGAGGAAGCAAATACCTTATTCTTGTATTTTATGAAGTGGTCAAATGCCACACTAAGACTAAAATATTATATGAATGCAATTGAGACACAAATAAGCAGTGCATCAAACACTTATGATCTAGTACAAGATAGAAATGATCAGACCTAGACTGCTTTAGTGAACTTACATGAAAAATAATTTACTTTGCAGAGCCAAAAGGAAGAAATAATCAAATAGTTTGAGAAGCTAAGAGACTTGGTGAAGATGAAGTATATACCTATCTCAAGTTCCCTTCCTAGTTTAGATAGGACATCAAAGATAAATCTTACTCCTTGTACTTTAAAAGAAGGAAAGGAAATCTTAGTGAAGATTGAGTCATAGTATAAAACACTTGTAGTAGAAAAGAAACATTGGGAAGAAGGTAAATCTTCCTCTAAAGTCATCTTGCAAAATCTTCAAGGCTCAACATCTTTAGGTTGACCATTTCTACCTTTTATGCATTTTTCAAGTTTTTCAAATTCTTGTGTAAATATGCGAATGGTATAGAATTTTTTGGTTAACTTCCTAAGGGGGAGTTAGCACATTCTTTTAGTTATATTTTTTTGTACATCTAGCGGGGAGCATACAATTTTTTTTAGTACTAGCACACTCTTTTCCATTAATGTTAAAGGGGGAGAGATATTCAAAAGGTTGCTTGGTGAGATATTTGGGGAAAGAAATATTTAGTTTTTAGTATGTTTTTGGTAATCATGTTACAATCAATGAAAAAGGTGGATATTTTTGGAAGTGATGTTATAAAGAGGGAGACTATTGGAATTTTTTCATTGATGATGTTGTCTGGAAATGAGAGCATGGTATGTACATTTTCATGATCTGGTGTTTTCATTGATTTCAACATTGTTTTGGATCATTCCACTATTATTTAGAAGTATTTTTTAGGACATTTTAACAAGATAAGTTTGTCTAGAAAGTGTAGCTACAAATAAAAATGCCTAAGTATCAATTATATCAAAATAGTGGTTCAATGCGTCAGTTTTTGGGTCCACACTCCACCAAAAATTGAGATATCACTCTAAAATTCTAATATTGTTTTCATGATTATCATACGCATCTAAATACAAGAGTTTGTGTTGTTTGATGCATTATTCAGGAAGATATGATTGAAAGATTTTAGTTTTGTATATTGCAGTTATTTTCTATATAGAGTGTTAGTGTGAGAGATTATGCATTCCTTTGTAGATAATTATTTCATGTTGTGATGTTAAAGATAAGATTTCAAATGTCAGGTGAGTGGGAATTCAAAGTGATATCTAGTTTTGAGTCACACATATAACGAATTGGGTAAACAAATGGAACTTTTTATGTTTAGGTCTTATTTGGGGGTGACCTAACACATTTGAAGGATTAATATGTGTTGCAATATTATGTAAGACCTATATTGGGTCCATATTGACCCATCTTAAGGTTCATTGAATTTTGAATTAAGGAACGAGATTTGAATGATTTTTTTTAAGGACGACAAGTTTATTTTGTGTATTACTTCCAATCAAGTTGACCTAATTGAAGTTACACTTGATGTGGATATAAATAGTGGATTAATTTCGATGTTTTGAGAGACAAGGCAAGTATTGTGTGATAGGTGACATGTATGGTGTTCCATGTATATTTGTATGATGTGAATTTCACCAAATTTGTGTGAGTTGTGTTACAAGGTGTGTGAATACAAACCAGAGAAGAGCATTGATCAAAATCAATGCAAAGATTATTTTTTACTTCATTAGAACTATAATCCAACATATTATAGATGCACGTGTAATAGTTCAATAGGTTGTGAGCCACCCCTTCTTTCTTCTATCTTATTCTATGTGGGAAATGATTCCACCTGTAGTGAGCATTTCTATTAAATACTATATCTGGATATAATATATTGTGAGCTAACCCTCACCGTGGTTTTTCCCATTTTGGGGTTTCCATGTAAAAATTCATTATTATAGTTAAATGTATTCTAGTAATTGGATGGATAATGTTTGAATGTTTTATAGGAATACTAATTCACCCCCCTCTCATTATTCCATGTGTTAGACACATTAAAGTTCAAAATTGATCTATATAAATATTAAAAATATCAATTACAAACTAAACACTTATTTTAAATTAATATTTAAAGTTGAAAATTATTTAAAACACATGATATTAAATTTTTTAATTATAAATAAATTAAAAGTGTGCATATTAGAATACTAAAATTTATATTTAAATATTTATTATTATATTTATTTTCATAAAAATCATAATATAAGAACAAATTTAATTTTGTTAACTAATCATGTTATTGATAATATTTATTAAATTCCATCAAAAATATGTACTACAACCTAGAATTTCACTTAAAATATATTTCTAGAAGATACCTTAAAAAATTCATAACTTCCAAAAAATAAATCAAGCATAAAATATTAGCCAATGAACTATCATAGAATTTGTGAATGTACAATGAACTATCCTTGTATATATAGGACAAGGAGGAATGAAGAAGGTGAAACAAAAAGACTAACTAACCCTTCAAGATATGTGACACATGTAGAACACTTGAGATAAGTGTGAGGTCATGTTTCATGTTCCTATGAGTTAAGACAATTAAACCACTAAGTGAACTTAAGCTAGTTTGAATAGGATTACTAGGTGTAGAAACTAGATAAAAGATAACTAGATGGATAAATACTCTTTTCACACTAACAACCCTACTTAAGTGATTCTTAGGGATTAAGTCACTAAAAGATGAGTCCTCAAAAATGCCTAATAAGGTTTCAATGTACAAAATAAAAATCTCTCAAAAATAAGGTAAAGTATAAACCCAACGAGAAAAAACTCCTCTCCAAAAAAATATATACAAAGGAAGGAGGTCTCAAGATCCCCCTAGGAAAATTTTTGTCACCACAAGAAACTATTAAAACACAAGGTAGCAAGGAAATGCTAAATTTTTAGTGAAGATGTTTGTAACCTAATCCTCGGTACACAAATACTCTAAGGATAGAACACCATCCTAGATAAGTTATCAAATGAAGTACACAAGAATCTTGATGTGATTTATACACCAATGCTTAAATAGCTTGTGTGAAATGTGAATGGATCTTTGGTTATCATACCAATTTTAGTAGGTTGATCAAGTGGAAGACTAAACTCTATCATAATTTTTCAAAGTTATAATACCTCCTAGCTAGGAATATTTGTTCCTTAGTACTCAGACTCAATGGATGATAAGGAAATAGTGGTTTGTTTCTTGAAATACCATGCAATTAGACTAGAACCAAGAGAAAAAAAGGTTAGAAGTGGAATTCCATGATTCAATATCACCTACCCAATCTAATTCAATGTACCCTACTATCTATAAAGCCCTAGGTGTGTACTAAATTCTAAAATTAATGGTGTCATGAATATACCTCAAAATAAACTTGGCTTCCTTCCAATGAATATCATGAGGGTCATGTGAAAACCAAGGAACAATCCCAAAATTGAAGGTAATAGTAGGATGAGTGTGTGTCAAATTTAAAACACTACCAATTAACTTTCTTTATAAATTAGCATCAACAATAGGTTTTATGCAATAATTATTCAAAGTGACACTTGATTGGAATGGTGTAGGCATTTTCTTATAACTCATATGAAATTGATGAATTAAGTCAATGGTGTACTTATCATGGCATATGGAGATCCCCTCAATAGATTGAAGAACCTATAGACCAAGAAAGAAATGTAGAAGCCCAAAATTTATGTTAAAATGTGTCATAGAACTATGTTAAATATCCTAAAGTATAGATGAGTAACTACTAGTGAGAATCAATTCATCAATATACAATACTAGTATCAAAAGATCATATCCATGCTTGTGTATGTAAAATATGTGATTCGACTGGTAGCTAGTGAAACCAAATATGAGAAAGAAATTTTCAATCTTCTCATACCAAGTTGTAGTGGCTTTTTTGTGACCATACAAAGAATGACATAACCTACAAAAAATTGTAGAGTCCTTGACAAAACCTAGATCCTGGTCCATATAGATCTCATCATTAAGATTCACCATGTAGAAAATAACACTTCACATCCATATAACACACTTGTAATATTTGAGATGCAATAATAGAAATAACAAGGTGAACTAAATCAATCCTAGATATAAGGGAAAATGTATTTGATTAGTCACTATCCTCAACCTATAAAATAACCTTAGATACAAGATGTATCTTATACCTATCAATGAAATCACTAGCTACATACTTGGTGTGATACACCCACTTGCACCAAACCAAATTTATTCCCTTTGGAAGAGAAACGAAATACCATGTATTATTACTTATCAAAAAAGAATACTCATATTCTATACCACTATCCCACTCTAGAATAATAGAAGACTCTTACAAACTATGCAGATTTGTAGATAAAGCATGAACCAAAATCATAGTACCAAAATTATTTGAGTGACTGCATCAAGGGGTCATAAGATCATCAAGTAAAGAACTAGCCTCCTTAATAACATTGTGGGTCCACTTGGGAAAAACATGAGTGGTAGGAGGTGGGAGTGGTGGTCGATGTGGTAGAGGTGGTGGATTACGACCATCATCTAAAGTATCCTCAAGTTATAAGGTATTCCCATAAAATGAAGAAGGTAGAGTAGGTAGTGAGAAAGAAGAATATGGAGGATCACTTTATGAAAAACTCATCAAACTATCATATTTTTGAAAGTGGACATCTCTAGTGATATGATTAAATAACACATAAGATTTCAAATCCTCACAATAACCATTGAAATTTTTTTTTGACTCTTCTTTTCTATTTCCTTTGTCGACCATCTAATATGAATTCCCTAGCCTTACTACCAAATACTTTGAATAATAAAAAATAGGCTTTACTTTGGACAAAGCCTCATCTAGAGTAATATTTTGAACTACCTTGTGGGGAGTTCAGTTTTGAATATAGTTGGCACAATATATTTAATTAGCCCAAAATTATGGGGCCATAAACCTAGATTGAATCATCTAATTTTCCATCTCCCTTAAAGATTTGTTCTTTCTTTTGATAACACCATTCTGGAAAGGAGTGCATGGAACCAAATATTGATGTTGAATACCATGCTCAACATAATATTCCATAAAGGCTTGGTTCACATATTCCACCTCATTATATATGCATATCCACCAAATAGAAGAACCTTTCTACTTCTCCACGAAAACCTTGAAGGTTCTAAAAGTGGTGAAGAAATCCCTTTTGTACTTAAGAAAGTACACCAATGTACAACAATAAAAATCATGAGTAAATATGAGTACATACATGGTTCACAAAAAATAAGGAGTTGGTAATGACATGAGGTTACTATGAACCAAAACAAGTAAGGAAATAACATGGTGAGCCTTATCCTTTGCTAAGGGTTATTGATGATGTTTGATAAGTACATAAGCTCGACAAACACCCTTTGTGTAAGAAAATTTTGGGAGTTCAAGTACCATATCCTTAGTACTTAACCACATAAGATACATATACTTAAGGTGTCCAAAACTCTTATTCCAAAGTATTCTCAAAGACTTAACATGGGAGATGTGTGACACTCCACAAGATGACTCAAAACCATGAAACTTGTACAATTAAGACTCGTGTTTATTTTCCCAAATAAAAAATCCTCTGTACATAGTATAGTTCTTGAATAACTGCATCACATGGTGAAAACTCAATTATCTTTCCATCAAAAGTATGAAAAATATATAAATAAATAGAATATTAGTTAAAATATCAAGAACGTGGAGAATATCCTCAATACAACCCTCTGGCAGTTGTATTGTACCTAACCCTAAAACTAAAATCTATGAAGAGTTTCCCACTAAACTCAAAGAAGTAGTCCTATCAAAAATAGATTCAAGAAGATACTATAAGTGATTCATGTGATGGGAGGCTCTTAAGTTAAATATCTAGCTATTTTTGGATGTATCCAAACATCTATCTATGAGGACATGTTCCTTAGTAGGTTTTGGAATATCAATGTTGTGTTTCTTCATGGCCTATTGCAAAATTGCAACCCTCTTAAAAAAACTCGTGGTTATGATCTTTTGATCCATAAAAAGTGCATGGCCCTCTAATTTTCTAATTTGATTTTTAAATATGATTTCCTAACTATGAAGAGGATGTGGCTTGTGTGTTGACTTTATTCTTCTTCTTAGATGATTGCTAATTTCTGGAAGTTGATTTTTTCTTAGGCTTATTTAAAGAATTCATACCTTTTCCCTTAGATGATTGGACAACTAGTGCCTAAATTTTTTAATAAGTAATAGCATCCATAGAGATTAACTTAGATTGTTCTCTTGTGATTCTATCACAAAAAAAAATCAAAATAAGGAATTAAAAATGTTATTCCAAGAGTATCCATTATAGAGAAAAAGAAATAAGATAAGATCTAATAATGATATTTTAGCTTTGACAAAACCTAGAACACACACTCTTTATCTATTTTCTACCACAACCCTTAAGTCAAGAAAGTAAAGACTTAAATTGGATCAAGAAATATTCAATAGAAAGAAATGAATTTAGAGACAATATTGTTAATTTAGAATCTAGTTGAAATATTTTGAATGCATCAACTTTACCACATAGATCATTCAAATCATTGCACATTTTTTTAGGATTTGTACAATTAACAATGTGCATTTTAAAGTTATCGAATACAAGGAGACCAATTATTCCTATTGCCTAATCTAACTTGTTCTGATAGGTAAATTATATTTCTTTTTCATTGAACATTTTTTATAGTCCCTTAGATTTAAGAAGTTGTTGTACTTTAAATTTCCATGTGTGAAAATTATGTGGAGTTAACAAGTCAATTTTAGGATCCATAATGCACACACAAAAAGGCACTTGAATTGTGCCTATCAAAAACCCCCAAAATTGTATTATATTTGAATGTTGACCCTCCTAAAAAGATGCAAGATAATATTGAAGAGATTTTGTTAAGTTTGAAAGACAAATCATTTGTTTATAGCTCATGGGGTTTTTACATAGGCTATCCAAAACTTAATTTTGAATACAAATTTGAAATCCTTGTAAAATTTTAATGAATTTCAAAAAAAAGGTTATTTTTTTTATAATTGGCATGAAAGTTATGCCTCATAAAAAATTGCACAAATTACAATAATTTTTGGAGGTTAAAAATTATAATTTGGAGAATTGGATTTCACCACTATTTTGGTGATTGAAAGAGCTTTCTATTGACTTTAACTTTTACAAAAAAAGACCCCCCATTTTCCATTTATGACAAAATGAAAAAATGCCCCTTTGCTAGTTATATCAAAAAATTGACCCCCCTCTTAGATATTTTCTAACTACTAATGGTTAGTTAAAAAAATCATTATAATACATTTTAGAACTTAACATACAATGCTATTGAAAAATATCCCAATTCTTGGGTAGGCACAAAATATTTGAATGCAGGTCATTACTAATTGATTATTAGCATTTGTTGTGGAGGTCATTTATTTTGGTATTGAAGGAATTTCATGAGTGAAAAAAAATTGGGGAGAGTGAAGATTAGTCCATAGATCCATGATTTATGGTGTGGCTAAGATGGGGGAGTTTATTGAGAAATTTTGGATCCGTTGCAGATAAAAATGTTGTGAATCCTAGTGACCTTCATGACTGCTAGATAATAGTCTCTTCAAGTACGCACTATGCTCTTCATCTCAAATATACGATATGGTAACAATTCTTTGCTATATGAATGAATTCAATCCTCATTATTGCACTTTGTGGATCACAAGAACCCTTTCCTCAATACTAATATAAATGCCAATAATTTTTGGAATAGCAAGGTTCAATGGCACAAAAGAGAGAAACCCTATATGTTAGAATTATCTAAGGTAGAAGGGTTGGTTGCTATGCACTTATAATACTTTCAAAATAGAAGGGTGTATGGAAATATCATCACACTAATATAGTCTTCCTCAAAAAATGTGTAGAAAATATTATGAAAGTCTCTAAAAATATGAAGTCCTTGTCAACTTGAGGCATAGATAAGCGCACATTCACATTTAAGAATGAATGAGTGTAGTTGAGTTCTATGAATTATATAAAGCATAGATGGTGAAGGGCCCACAAAAAAAGATTAATTTATATGCAATTTACAAAAAAAATCCACCACAAGATATATTACATAGAGAGAAAAAAGCATCATTATCTACACAAATATAGTGAAGTGAATAAGACGTCTAGTCATAGTAATGTTGGATGGAGGGGGTGAGTCTATTAAAATATTTTAAAATTGAAACACTCGTCTATAGGTTTGCTTGATGCCTTAATGTATGCCTTTTTTGTGGTTTGGTTTGAGATGAAATATGCAGTACAAAACCTTCAAATTGTGCACATGCAATGAGAATAATGACTCCCAAATAAAACACCAACTCAAGACAAATATATTGAAAACCACCAAAACCAAAGAAGACTATGTAAACCCTACAAACATGATCATGAAACACTCCAAAATAGGTCGATAGGAAAATAAATTTGTTATAAAAGTATAAATTTTAAGTCAAAATGGAAAAATGAGAATAGGAAAAATTGACCATCTACAAAAAATATTTCTTTTTTGTACTATACAAATTTTTATGGTATTGTAGACACTGAAAAATGTCGTAAGCCTATGAACAACATTTTTACTCTAACTTGTGTCTTTTCCGCATGAATAAATATTTTTTTAATTATTTAATTATCCCTACTACCACATTCTACTATTAATTAAATTATTTTATATTATTTAATTAATTCACTCTATCTTTATTCTTCTTCAATTAATTAGATAAATTATTATTATTATTTAATTATTCATCGTCACTTCTCCTCTATAATTAAATAATTTTTAATTATTTAATCATTCATTTTTCATCTCCTAAATTAAATAATTATTTTAATTTTATAATTTATCTATATTTTATTATGGTGAAGAGAGCAAAGGAGACCCCTCAAATCTCAGTCTATTATAGATGAGCTCTTTGTTCACAATAGTCCCCAACTAGACACCATTGTTTTTAGTATCCTAGGAGCCTTCTACCGTGAGTTTGGTATAGTGTAGCGTATAGTATCATGCATAAAGTTACTCACAATGTATGTCCTTGAGTTGTGATAGGAGCCTCTAGGTTGGTATTTTAGCATGTCAGAGGGAGAGGAAGGGTGAGCCTATTATCATATTGGGCCTATGCCACCAGACCTCTACCTATCTTCTCTTGAAATATAAGCATTTCATGCTAATCTTGGTCTATTATTACCCTCAAGTATGGTTGGCCTATACAAGGTGAACACACCCATCTAAATAATTAGGTTGTGCTCGTCTTCATATTGTCTTATCTTTGTGCAATACTAATGAATCCATTGGGCCTTTGGCCCTTAAGCCTTTTTATCCAAGTGTCAAATAGTCAAACAACCAAATCTATATTCTAAGTGTTTGCTATGTTTATTTTTTAGAACTTAAACTTGCTAAGATAAAAAACCACTTAGGAATCCCTAATTTTAGGTCAAACACTAGTGAGCTACATCCGTTAGAGTCTAAACTACATTTTTCAAATCCTAAACCATGTTTTTCAGATCCTACACTATATTTTTCTTGAAAACCCTAAGAAAAACTAGAAACTCGCAGCTATCTGAAATTGAGCCACATATGTTTGTACTATGCAATTTTTAAATCCTACACCACATTTTTTAGTTTTTGAACCACATTTATCAAAAACCAGAACACTGCATCTATCAAATTATCCCGATCCATCTGTCTATACTAAAAATTTTGAGTCAATTTTTGAGAATCCAATTTATAGTCTTAATTCAAACAACCTTACACAAAGACCAGGGACTTGTCCATCTTATCTTTTACTTTCAGAACTTTTCCCATTTTCTTAGCTTATATTACATCCCTTAGCTTAGCACTGGTCATCTAGCATCATAGATAGTCACCTTTGTCTTTTGAGATTAGGAAACTTACCAGACCTTAATCAGAACAAAGTCATCTATTTGGGTATCTTAACCTCATAATACTGTATCTATCTTATCCACAAGTTGAACCTCACACTCATAAGTCTAGTTTAGGTTCACTTTTATCAAATCATCATCCTAAATTTTTCCTTCTTAAGTTCTTGATTTTCTAATCTATTACCTTGGTTTGTAATTTTTTGTCTAGTATCATTTTTAAAATCCAAAGTCAAAAATCCAGAAAATTCTAAAAACATAGTGTAACCTCATTATCACTTTGCATCCTTAAATCTAAAAAACCCAAAAGCATAGCATAATTTCCTTTTATTTCTAGTTTGCATACATCCAAAAAATTACAAAACCCAAAAAAAAAAAGTCTCAAGTCTTATGTAGTCCTCACTAGGTCACAAAGAAATAGGAAAGTAATGGATCACTCAACTGAATCTAACTTCAATCCCACTAGCACCGTGTATTTTGGTTCATCTTCAAATGAACCACCAAGGTCACAACCTCATATTACATCACCTTTTGATGATTTTACCTTAAACAATGTGGAACAAGGCTTAACCCAAGAAGAAATTGATAGTGCCTCACAAGATCCTTAGATATTGTGAATTATAGATGAGATCCTAGTGGAAGACCCTAATAGATACTTTTTGTTACTCATGCAAAATGGGGCTAGAGTTCCCTCTAGCTTTAACATCACCACACTATTGGAACATCCACCAGACATTACACAACAAGAACGAGGTGCAATTCATGCTACACCTCCACCACAATATTGTATCTCTCAACAATTCCACATGAGTATTCCATTTGGAGTGACCACACATAACACAACAATTGTTAATACACCTCCTACACCGATGTTTTGAAAAAAAACATGAATCCACTCTTTAACACATCACCAACATCTCAAACATTAGTTCCACAATCCACAAATCCATTTTCACATACATTTCAAACTACAAGTCCACAATCCATGAATCCATTTTCTAGCTCATCCCTAATTGCAACCCCACAAAATAATACTACATCTATGAGTAAAAAAAAAACAAATCAAAATCCACCCACTAAAACATGAAAGGCATTCATTTCCTTCTCAGGACCGCAAGCAAAGATAACCAAAACTATGCAAAATGTGAGCATAGCTTCAATTTAGTCATGAAACTTTTTCAGGTGAAATCAAAACACAATTTCACAACCACCTCACCAACAAAAAAAATGAAATTTGGCATTCACATCAAAATTTCAACAAACAAATCAACCCCCATCATAACATCACTTCAACACAAATATCCATGCTTCCCCATCGACTACAAATTATCAAAGTACCAACTGTTTGTAAACACTTCATAGACTCAAACAAACACATCATCCTAACCCATGGAGACCTTAATGTATCAAATTCAAACATTGCAACAATAAATCGCTGACATGCAGGTAACAAAAACAAAGAAGACTTACTTCAATGAGGACTTATTTCCTTATCCTTTTGATAAAAGTATATACATGCCTCCCTTTCCTCAAAACTTTAACATACCAAACTTCAACAAATACAAGGGAAACAGAGACCCAACTAAACATGTATGAGATCTTCACACCTCTTGTATGGATGTTGCATATGAACACACATACTTATGTGACTTTTCCCACAAAACCTCACGGAACAAGCACTCGACTAGTTTGCACACCTACCTCCCAACATAAAGACATGGAGAAAATTGGCTAACAAGTTTTTCATGCACTTATCTTACACTACTGAAAGTGGTATAACCATAGCAAAATTGTGCCAAATGAAACAAAAAGAAGAATCGTTTGCCTCTTTCCTCCAAAGATGGATAATTATGGCTAGCAAATGCCCATGTCAAATACTTGAAAATAAGTTGGTACACATTTTTGTGGAAAATATTAATTCAAAATTAATGTTCCAACTCTAGATTCACTATTGAAATAAATTTGAGGAATTTATCGAGAAATGTGTTTCCATTGAGAAGGAACTTGTTGCAAAATAATTAGTCAATATTTTCAAAGAGAAACAAAATAATTTGACCACTTCTAGTGATAAAATAAAATTTTAGTCTAGAAATAAGAATGTCAAGAATGATGGGGTAGTCGATGTTAAAGTGATAAACAAATGAAATCCCACCATTAGTCTTAAAGGAACCTCTACATCAAACAATAGTTCTCAACCACATAGTTAAGAACAAACAACAAACATGGTCTAAAATAATCCAAAATGAGGTCCTCAAATGACTAATCCTCAAAGATGAACATACACGCCCCTAGGGGAATCCATTGAGTTGTTTTTGAAGAAACTATTGCAATCAGAAAATTTCCCACTCCCAGAAGTTAGACACTATGAACCAAGACCTTCCAAGTTGGCCTAATGGAATGACAATTACTTTTTTGAGTACCACAAAACCAAAAGACATAAACCCTCATCATGCTTCAAACTTAAAAAACATTATTCATGATCTTATTAGCTAAGGTGACATATCCATAGATAATTCATAGTGGTCCTCAAATATAGATCATACCATTTTCAAAGATCCCCTACATAATCATGGGTTAGGAAAAGCTTCTATCTCAAGAACTAATGCAAAGGACTAGGAAAATTATACTCGTGTTGCATATGAATATACAGTGAACAATATCTAGCCATTTGATAATAATGTCTCCACAACCACCATCAAGAAGAAGAATCCATAATGTGGTGTTACAACCTGGAGATCCAAAAATCAATACAACCGTTTATATCATCTAGGGAAAACCCCTTCAAAGATATCCTTCCTTGAGCTACTTTGCATAGCTCCCATACATAAATCCATTCTTGATAAAGACTTACAAGATTCTTCAATGCCTACAAACCTCAATAATGATCAATTCCAGACCATGGTTGGGTACTTTGCTACCATGCATCACATTACATTTACTAAGAATGATCCATTTCACCTTGAATTATTCATCAATAAACATAAGGTCAAATGAGTCTTGATAAATGGTGGAGCGGATCTAAAAATCTATACATTGAATCGGCTACAACACTAGGATTATTTGAGGCATGTATAGACACATCTAAGAGGATTATCATAAAGGCTTATGATGATTTTGAGTACTCTTCCAAGGGAATAGTCACACTTCTCATAAGATTCAAACCAGCCATTCAAGATATTGTGTTCCTATTTTAAAATCTAGACCTACCATATAACCTTATCCTCAGCCACCCATGGATTCATGCCATGAAATTTTTTCCTTCTACCTACCATCAATGCCTAAAATTTCCTTATAATAGTACTGAAATCACAATAGTAGGTGATCTTCATCCCTTTCAGTACTGTAGTGGTCTTCAAGAAAGGAACATTTGAACATCAAGTACCCATCAATCGAGAAGCCTCGCCATCTGCCTCATCTCATTACATTAGTCTTGCCTCATTATCCACTTCTTCCACTCCATCCACTCCCCTTCCCAAAGGCAAGGTCTATATCCATGACCAAGGATGTGGAGAGAATAACATTGAAAACTCCTTCTATATTGGGGAGCTACCTACATAACCAAAGTCTTACAGAAAAATGTTTCATATACAGAAGTATCCCAAATTCATAATTCACCAACCTCCCACTACCTTCATCAAGTGGGGTGAGTTAAGAAAATATTCTATAGGTGAGGACATTTATACCTGAGTCCATAAGGATGACGAAGACATAAAACCTATGCAAATACTTGTAGACCAATATGGGAAAGGTTTTGAGATTATGAAACAAAAGGGCTATGATGGACACAGTGGACTTGGTGTATATAAGCAAGGAATGATAGATCCCATATTTCCTAACAAGTTACCAAAGAAAAAAGGGTTAGGGTACACAATATTAAAAGTGACCACTCCTTGTACTAAGTTACTATCGAGTGAAGATGTTAATGTTTCTAATGATGTCAAGATCTCGAGGGAAAGTACTAAGACAAAACCTCTTGAAAACCAACATACTAATGGCCAAGCTTGGATTGAGACCTTTTGGGACCTTGATGATTCCTTATTTTTTACCATATCTACCTTATCCTTGAGTTATATTGATACCAATTATGACCTACCTCTAGATTCCACCTACAATTAATAGATTGGGACCAACAAGGACCCTTGAGCTTGGATATATTTGAAAACAATGAAGAAATAGCTGAGTTCGTAGGACTTCGAGGAAGTATACCTAGTGGGGATAAAAAATATGGATTCATCATAGATCTCAATGCCACACCTTACTTTGGGGATTCCATTCTATCCTCTAGTTTCAAAAATGACAAAATAAAAAACAATAGGTCTCTAGGTGAAAACTGAAAGGTGCCCCTAGACCAAGAAAAAGTAAAAAGAAAGGATGTATTCAAGGGTGAAAACCTCTCTGAGTCACCCAAAGGTGGAGGATTAGGTATGCTACCCAAAATTAAAGAGAGACCACCATCATTAGCACAAAAATTAAAGGAAGTTAACATTTGTACAGCCGACAATCCTAGAATTGTATACTTTGCAACATCATTGACTAAGACTGAAAGGCTAGAGTTCATTAGCTTCTTTGCTACAAGATAAATCAACTTGTCCTAGTCTTATGCTGGCATGCCTGGATTGAATCTCGAGCTAGTTTTATATCATTTTCCTGTTTCCCCAAACTTTAAATCCAATGAAATAAAAGCTAAGAAAATGGCATCCTTAGATCGCTCTCTTAGTGAAGGTTGAGATGAAGAAGTTACTGAACATTGGCTTTATCTGATCCATAGATTATATAGAATGGATTTAAAATATTGTGCCTATAACCAAGCTAAATAGAAGCATTAGAATATTTTCAGGCTTTAGAAATCTAAATAAAGCTTGTCCTAAAGATGATTTCTCATTACCAAATATTGACATCATAGTAGATCTAATAGTGAGATATGAAATGCTATCACTCATGGAAAACTTTTCAGCCTATAACCAAATAAGGATTTCCATTGAGGACAAACAAAAAACCAATTTTACCTATCCTTGAGGTACTTACTATTGGAATTTCATGCCCTTCAGCCTTAAGAACATTGGAGCAACATATCAAAGGGACATGACTATAATTTTTCATGACATGATGTATACACTCATGGAGGACTATGTCAATTAATTACTAGCTAAATCACTTACAAGAGACAGTAATCTAAATGTGTTAGATAAGATCTTCACAATATTTGAGGAGTACAAAGTAAGACTAAATCCAAAAAAGTATCTTTGGGGTGACATTTGAGAAACTCCTTAGATATATCATGTCCCACAAAGATATCAAGGTAGACCCAAAAAAAATTAAAAGCCATCATAGATATTCCTCCACCAACAAATCTAACTCAGTTGTATAGTCTCCAAGGAAAATTGCAATCAATCTAAAGGTTCATTACTCATTTGGCCGATAAGTTTCATCCGGTTTAGTATTTACTTTGCAAAGGTATGCCATCCATATGGATTGATCGATGTCAAGAAGCATTTCAACAAATCAAGGGTTACCTATTATTTCCACAAGTCCTGATGCCTCCCATTAACCACAAACTATTGTTGCTATACATATCAGCTACATCATTGGAATTGGGAGCCCTTTTGACATAAAATTATAAAGATAGAAAGGAAAGAGTATGCTACATCAGTTGCACACTTGTGGGATATAAAAATTATAGTCTTATCGAATGTGCATGTCTTATAGTTGTCTTTACCACTCAAAACCTTAGAAACTATATGCTAAATCATCAAAAAAATCTCATTGCAAAGATATACCATTTAAAATATCTATTCAATAAAGAAGCTATCATAGGTAGATTAGAAAAATTGGTAATGATCTTGAGCAAGTTTGACATCGAATATGTTGATCTAAAATCCATAAAATAACAAGTGATAGTTGATCAGCATGCAAATGTTCCTACCACAATAGATCCTCCCTTTGTATGTGACTTTCTCGATTAATCAATTTTCATATTAGAGGCTCCTACTACATGGAAGTTATACTTTGATGGATCTTATACACAATATGGTTTTGGGGTTGGAATCCTTTTTATCACACCATAAGTGGATACAATACCTTAGACATATAGGATAGCATTCGTATGTACCAATCACATGGTTGAATATGAAGCATTGCTTACAAGACTTTGAATGCATATCAAATAGAAAATAAAGAACCTTCATGTCTACAATATTTCTCAGTTGGTTATTTCACAAGTTAATGATTATTATGACATAAAAGATGAAAATCTTATGTCGTATAAAAGGATGGTCGATAGTTTCAAGTAGTAATTTGATGTCATTTTCTTCGAGTAGATTCCAAGAATTCAAAATAAATAAAAATATGCAATGGCTGCCATAGGATCTCTCCTGGACATACCTAATACTGCACCTTAATAGGAGTTCTTGGTGGAATAAATATTGATCCCTAATTTTGATATCCTTGATTATGAGCTTGTTTGTGAAAATTTTAATCCTAATTCTCCATGGTATAAAGACATTTACAACTACCTACATGACCAAATCATTCACCCAAACTTGTCATCCAACCAATGAAAAACCTTTATCTGATAAGCCTCTAAATATGTCATCATCGGTGATACCCTAAACTATTGTAGCCTAGATATTACCCTCCTTAGATGTCTCAACTCAGATGAAACACAAACAACTTTACACAAGGTACACAATGGTATATGTGGAGCTCACTCTTGTGGTCCTGCCTTAGTCAAGAAGCTCATGCAAACTAGATATATTGGCCCACTATAGAATGTGATGCATATCAATTCGTTAAGAAATTCCAACAATTCCAGATACATGGAGATCTTGTTCATGCACCTACACAAGAACTTCACCCAATCACATCACCATGGAATCTCTCTCAATGGGAATCAACCTTGTGGGAAATATTTATCCTGCATCTGCTAATGGCCATAAATTCATTATCACTGCAATTGAATATTTTAAAAAATGGATTGAATCTATTACCAATGACCTACATCACTAGTAAACAAATAGCTAAGTTCATCCTTAACTACATCATATACTAGTACAGCATTCCCCAATCCATCATCACAGATAACATTCATGCTTTCAAAAATCAAGATGTCTAATAATTATACAATAAATTTCATATTTAGCATCACTTTTCCATTCCCTATTTCCCCAAAGGTAAATTTCAAGAAGATTCTTCTAACAAAACCATTATCAAAATGCTAAAGAAGACTATCAGTGGTGTTGGCCATCATTGGCACACCCAACTCAACCTCACATTATGAGCTCATTGAACAAGCATTCACACTCCCAATGGTGCCTCTCCATATTCCTTCATCTTTGTTTTTGAATCCATCCTTCCCATTGAGGTTGAGTTACAATCCTTGAGAGTATCCATACAACAGTTCATCAATGATGAAGACTACTGAATATCTAAATTGCATGAGATAGAGTTACTAGATGAGAGGTGACAAACTGAATTAGTCCACCTACAAGCTTATCAAAATCATCTTCCTCACAACTATAATAACAAATTTTTAGTTAGAAACTTTGACATCAATGACCTAGTCTTAAAAGAGAACTCAAAGAATCAGCTGAATATAGAATAGCTTGGAAAGTTTAAGCCTAACTAGTTGGGTCCTTACATCATCACTATAGCATATGGATTTGGCACATACCAAATTTCTAATCCTAAAGGTGAACCACTCCCAGAGCCCATCATTAGCATCCACCTTTGTAATTATTATACTTGACCTTTAGAATATCCAAAAAAAAAATTTAAAAGATCAAAAAAATCATCATCCTGGTAAAAACCTCGCAAACAGGCATCTTCTGTGACATCAAAGAAAAAAGATAAATCAAAATAGTAAAGAGAAATAATTCATCCAATAGTGAAAACCACTTTGATGGTACTTTGAATAAGTACTATATACACCTAAAATCAGTTAGGATAATCGATTAATTAAATACAAGGTATTTAATTAATAAACCCTCTTAATTCATCTACTTATAAATAAATTGAAAATTTTATTTATATAGTTCATCCTCTAATTTCTTCTTATCTCAAATCATTTTCTTCATGGTTTAATTAAATAAACAAGTTTAACTAATTTATTTTATTTGATTAATTCCCTCTCGTTAAAATTGAATTTCTAAATTCAATTTTTGTCACATTTCTACATAACTCTCTAACCTCCTTCCACCTCATCATCCACATCATCAAGTGTCTCATGAATTTAAATAATTCTAATTTTTAAAGGGAATTATCCTCAACAAATTTGAAACAACCTTAGACACTTGGCTCTTCCATTTCATTTATTTTTTCTAAACACTTGGCAAAGTGTTCTATTAAAGGGAACACTCTCCATGATTCCCTCTAACTTCTTCATCCTCCACTGTTCATCTTTCCAACTGAAATCTTGACCATTGAATCCTGCCACATCACAATATGCCTTGAAAATCCTATAAATACATCATCATTCTCCAGCTTTTCATATCCCATCTTTGAGCAAACTTACTCTGCAGAAATTACATTGAATCATTTAGAGCATTTAGAGAAATTAGAGCATTCAACATTTAGCATAGTAGAAACATACTAATTTAGAATCATGGATTAGTTTATTAGCTGCATTTCCATTATCACAGTAGTTTCATACATCATTTGCATCATAATATTTAGCATCATATCCATTATCACATCACTATTATCACTTGCAGCATATCACCTAGTTTATTCTCATCATGTAGGAATTAGGATTCCTACATTTTACAACATCCGGTCTTTAATTTGTCATTCTAAAAAGTCATAGTGCAAGTGAAATCTGAGAGCCATTATGATTCAAGGAATCCTTAGGGATAGGAGACAATGGAACGACTTTAGGGATGGATTAAGTTTTGAATTTGATTAAATCTATGATTCAATTCTCTAATATAATACGACTCATTGGTTGTGTGTTGATTATTTATTTTACACATATTCACATGAAACATTTTGGTGCCCATCGTGGGGCCTAGCCCCTATTTTTAACATTTTCTAGAAAGTGGGTTTACAGGTTTTGACGTGAAAATTTTTAGCTCGACCATGAGTTCTTTCAGTGCATATGAAACATCCTCTGGCACATACAAGCCTTGTTCTGGCGCATCCAAGCCCTATTCTGGCACATCTAGCCTTTCGTTCAACGCATCCAAATTATCTTTTAGTGCATATAAGGGATCTTTTAGCGCATTAAGAATTTATTTTAGCACATTCAGTAGATTTTATAGAACATACAGTAGTTTTTATAGTGCATTTGTGTGATCTTCTAGAACATTGAGTCTCTTTTATGGCACATCTGGTTTATTTTGCAAAAATCCACAATTCTGAGAACTAATTTATATCTCTTTGTTTTTAAAGGTATTCTAAATGTTGTTGGGGAGTTTCCTGAAACTATAAGAACGTTGTCAAAGATTAATAATCTGAAACTACTAAGGGTTTTTTTTGCAGGGGTTGGAGCTTTTTATGTCTTCTTTTTAATTAAATTAGGCATTTAGCTTAATTAGAAGGGTAGTTGAACAAACATTTTTTTTGTGTTTGTGGAGTGGTAGGCATATGCTCTCCCTTTAACTGGGTGATCAAAAATCTAGAACCATTCTTTTCATTTTATTGCAATTTTATCCTTAGAGGGCCTGCCTGGTGGGAAAAGTTAATCACCCCAAGGAACGACCCAATCGGGAACACGCTAAAGCCAAGCGACTTCCACTCGGTATATAAGTGTGGGTACTTGAGGAAAGTTAAAGTATCAAGAGGATTATTCTAACAAGAAGGGTAGCAATGGTATCTTGTCGTATGGATGATCCCCACAAATGGAATGCCTATACTAGAACCTTTTTGTTATAGTAAGCCAAAATCCCCTTTCTACTTGTTGGTGCAAGAGGTCTAACCTCTGAAATCATCCCATATTCTTGTTTATTTTAGTAGAGATGAAAAGTTCGTCATGGGAGATTCATGAGAATAGAAGCTTGGCTAACTCGAGAAGTGATTGTTGATAAAGGGGGAGCCAGTGTGGTCAAGATTCTAATCATCTGCTAAAAGTAAGCACAGCTGGAGTAAAATCAAAGTGGGAATCCAGTGAATACTACCTTACACAGCCTTAGGAATTGTACTTGTTTGATGTGTCTTCCATGTGTGTTTTAAAATAACATTCAAAACAAACATCACACACAAAAATGTACAACCATTGATTCAGAAGAACATCTATTCAAACAATCAATTCCCTATCAAGGAAACAAGAAAAATTAATCACATAGTCAAAAAAACATTAAACATTTTTCCAGATTAGAGCATGCGTTCCTTGTTTTGGCGCATATACTTTTTTTTTCTGGTGCATCTAAGTCATTTTACAAAGCATATAGTTTCTTATTTAGCCCATCTAGGGCTTCTAGTGCATCCAATTCCTATTATAGCTCATTTTCTCATACTTTTAGCGCATTTGACCTACAAAAAATCCAATTGAAGTCTCACTTAGGGGCATTCTAGCGAATCCTTGGCTACTTGTAGCGAATACAACTCATTCTTTGGCACATATGAGTCATTTTTTGGTGCATATAACCTATCTTTTAGCGCATACAGTCCCGCTTTGGCACATTTATTCTTTATTCTAGCACATTGATTTCATTGTCTAGCGCATCTGAGGGGCAGTCTGGCGCATCTAGGTCATCTCTTAGTGCATCCATACCCTATTTTGGTGTATCCAGTAAATCAAAAACCAGAGAGCTAAATTCATCCCATGTTTGTCAATTTGAGCTAGAATTAAGGATCCTTGTTTACATAGAATCATTCCTCAAATACCACAGAGTCTCACACTTGTTGAAAATAGCATTTACAAGTGAAAATATTTTTCCTAAGATTTGATCAAACATCTAAAATTAGCTCATCATCACACCATCTCTGATTAGTAGCTGAGTTTCACCATCAAGATTCATCATCCTTTATCAAGATTTATCATCCTTCATCCTAAAACAAAACGTTGTATAATCATATTTAACTTAATTCTTTTGGCACTCCTCCAAACAAGGATCAAATTTTAGTCAAATTGTAACACTTGTATGTGCATTTAAACAATATTGAACAAAGGAAGAAACTCAAAGAAAAAGAACTTGAAACTCAAAACACCATGGTTGAAGTTGAGGAAAATGCTTTCTATAAACTCCACCAACCTGAAGGTGATGAAATAACTGAAGAAGACGTCCAACAAGATCAACAAGATCCAAATTTCTACAAATTCCTAGAAAAGAGTTTTGAAAAATATGGAGAAAGATACTTGTTAATGTTGGCTAAACAAGGTGTCAAATTACCTAATGAGTTTGATGTTAATCAACTAAAAGGAGAACCCAAAAATACTGAAACCAATCCACCCAATACAGATCCAGTGGTTTCCTTAACCAATCAAATGCAAAATATTCAACAACTTCTTGACATACAAAGGGGAACCACAAAAAGATACTTGATACAAGACATCTACCCATATCCTTTTGATCAAGTTGTGAACATAATACCCTTCCCTAAACATTGTGAACTTCCAAAGCATGATAAATACAATGGTAAAATAGATCCTATAGATCATGTAAGGGAATTTCGAACCATGAGCCTTGAATTTGCACATGAAGAAACTTAGTTGATGAGATTGTTCCCACGAAGCTTGGGAGGACAATGTATGCAATAGTTTTCACAATTACCCCTAGGAATCAGATCTTTTGAAGAATTGGAAAACAAATTCATCACACAATATTCTTATAACATTCAACATGAGATTACAATGAAGGACCTTTGCAATGTAAAATAGAAAAAGGGTGAATCATTTCTCATATTTTTACAGAGATGGAGGAGATTATTTGCAAGATATCCTCATTCCATTCCTAAAAAGGAAAAGATGGAAGTGTTCATTGACAATTTAAATGAGGATATGAGCTATAGACTTGAATTGCAATGTCCACCTACCTTTGAGAAATTGATTGAAAATGAAATCAAAATTGAAGAATATTTGGTCAAGAAAGGAGTCTTGAAAATTTACATTGAAAACAACTCAACAAACTCCTCCAATAACTACAACAGCAATGATAAACCAAAGTTTTGGAAAATAAACAAGAGCATTGGTAACAATGATGCTTCAGCTAAAACACAAAATGAAAAACCAGTATTTAACTTGATAGAAGATGTCACTAAGACCAATCAAAACACCAATTAGAACAACAACCCAAACAATGATCCATCTCGACCACCACCGTATCAAATTCCATCAAATCATAGGAAATTCACACCTTTGGGTCATCACTCGAATCCGCATTGAAAGAACTTCTTGCAAAAAATATTATCACCTTACCCGAGACCCGAGGTTTTGATCCAAAATTAAAATTTTCATGGTGGAATGATGCCTATTACTATTAATTTTATCGATGCAAAGGCCATCAAATGAATAATTGTATGCAATTAAAGCACAAGGTGCAAGACTTGATAGACCAGAATATCATACAAATAGAAGGACCCCAAACAAATGTTGATCATGGTGCATTCAAGAATTCCTTACCAAATTATGACAAAGGTGAATCCTCTACAACAAATAGCAAAGGGAAAAATTTTAAATATGCTCATGATACTCTCATCCTTCATATTTCGGTAGTTGAGGATCAGACAAATGACATTAAGATCAATGACATACAAGACATTGTTATAGCCAACAATCAAATTAATGGTGTTCCAATTCAACATGGACAAGACACCACCATAACTAAAAAATAAATCAATGGAACCAACATCACATCACATCAAATCAAGACCTAGCTGCAATGGACAACCAAATCAATGTCATAAAAATTAAAGGGAAACAAGAAATCATACTCATAAATGTGAGCATGAGAGAACAATCCAAATATTTCTTAAAAGGAAACACATCCAAAACACCTGATGCCCTATCACCTCAATATAACATTGGTCAATCAACTATGAAAGATCCCAATGAAAATATCTATATTGGAACTCCTCAAGATTTCACCTGCCCACAAGGAAATTTTGCAAAAGGCCCTAGTGGACATAATAGTACGAATAGATTTGCAAGTTTGTACATTACAAGCCATGGTGGGGAATTTGATTGCACCTCATTACCTATCATTCTTAGAAAATAATGATGCATCCATCACTCATCCCCATAACGTAGCACTTCACATTGAGGTCTTAATACATAAAATTTGAGTCAAACATGTTCTAATAGATGGAGGAGCCGGTCTCAATATATATACTTTAAAGCTCATCCATGCATTTGGATTCTCAGAGAATGCAATATATTCAAGGAAAAAGATCACTATCAAAGCCTATGATGACGAGGAAAGATATTCACAGGGACTAATTGTGTTTCCAATTCAGGTGGGGGCAATTCAAAAAGATATAATTTTCCAAGTTCTGTACAAAGATTTGACATACAATATACTCTTGGGTCATCCTTGGATCCATGAGATGCAAGCAGTCCCCTCGACTTACCATCAATGTTTGAAATTCCCTTGCAATGGGCAAGAGATCACCATTTCAACTGATTCCAATAGTCCTAAGTATTGCAACACCCTCAAGTCGGTCCAAGATGTCTTTGTGCCCCATAATAGAGAAGCTCTTGCTTCCACCCCAAGTAATTCAAGCCAATCAAATTCCTTGTCAAAAATGTTTGCCACGTCCTCAACTAAAGATAGCCAACCAAGTTCCTCGTCTAAACAATTTGAGAAAAAGGGAGAAGCTACCTCTTCTACCTCAACCAATCATGAATCCCAACACAATTCTTTGTCCAAACAATTTGAGAAAAGGGTCCAACTCAAAGATAAAGGCATGGGTGAATATTCTATTGAGCAATCCCTATGTCTCTCTCAATTATCTTCCCCAAAGTCCTATGGTCAACCATCAACCTCAACACAATAGTCCTCACAACTTGTCATGTTTTTTGATGGTCTATTGTAAAGAGCGAAACTGTTTAAATCAAAACATCGACAAAAATTTAAATAATTTCATTTATATTCAAAAGAAAGTCGACACTTCATTCATTTAGACATCATAAAATCCAGTCGATTCCAAAATGACTTAAAGTCGATAAATAGATTCAATATACATTTCCAGTTTAAATACACATGTCATATTACACGACATTGATAATAATACAAAAGAAGTTGTAATATAATTTTACAATTCGAGACTTAGGCATTCAATCACCTTAAGGTCTACAATACATAATTTAAAGAATACAATAATACATAAATGAAGATGACATCTTTTGATCTTCAATCCAATAGCATATCTTCAATAATGAAGATGAGAACAAGGATTAGGAACTTTTTCCGCCCAACTTCGAAGCTTACGCTTCCCCAGAATTCTTTCCTCATTCAAAGAATACCAACCCTGCACGATTCGCTTAGCAAAAAGCAGTCGACAAGAAAGATGGAATCTAGTGCGTGCCTAGTATAACTAGTAAAACCACAAGCATTTTCATTTTTCTAATTCATTTAAGAAACAAGCAAGTTCGATACTAGGATATGGTAGAGAGTTCATTCATTCCATCTATTTCAATGGTCCTAATGTTACTTGGCCAAGTAAAATGTCATGCATGACAAATAAAATCAGTTTCGGAAAAGCAAAACTACACTCTCTAATAACCCATATTTGGCATCCGTCTCGGAAGGTAAATTTCCAAACACATGACATTCACATTCATTTATCAAGCATGCATGGTTCCAATCAAATAAATACAATCTTTCAAAAACATTTTAACAAAAATCTTTTTTCAAGAAAAAACAGTTTAAATGTTGTATTTTCATCATTTTAAAACATAACATCATTAAATTAATATTTAAATCGAATAATTAAAATAACCAAAAAAGGTGTATCTCAAGTATGTAAATTAATACATATTTAAACAAGTATAAATGAGCACACGTTCTTTCATTCTTTTTACTCATTTAATCTGTTTCCACTTTGAAATCATCCTAATTTGTTTTGTTTTCAAGTAAATCATATTTTTTAATTTAATTGATTTATTTTCTGTTTTTCGTACTTTCAGAAAATAAATAATTACTTTTTCAAGAACCAAATTAAAATAAATCGTTTCATTTCTATTTCGAATATTTCGAGTTTTATTTGCAAAATTCACTGATTTAAAACTTCTATTTTGAAATCACGTTTAAAATTAAAAAGATATTTTATCAAAATCTTTTTTGTTTTGAATTCTTTTCAAATCTAATTTAAAATAACGTTTTATATCTAAAATCTTTTTCTCTAAATTTCTCCTAAATTTATAAATCAGTTTTTTCATTGTTTTCTAATCAAATTTTTCCTACAGTTTTATGTTCAATGGTCTTTTTGGATAAACACAGTTTGATGTTTAAAAATTTAATCAGAATTTTAAGAAAAGAGAAATACTTTTTAATAGATTTAAAAGTTAGAATAAGAAAATAACAATTCCATTTGAATTAACTATATTCATGATTTTGTTTAATAATTTTCAATAAATCCTACCTAGTAATTCTGGAAATGGTTATTCGTTGCTTCCTCTATCTATTTTCCCTTCCTGTTGTTGTTCCCCTTTCTAAATTTTATCTTATTTCCTTCTAGCTGCCTATTATTTTCCTCTATCTACCTGCATGTTTTCTATGGTGCCTTACTTTCCTCCTATTCTCCTACTGTGTTTGGCGCACCCTGCCATGTTCTCCTTGCACATTTCCTTTTGTTGACTACGCACCTTACCTCTATCCCGAGGTTGGCTTCCCCTTCACCAGTCACGTGGTGAGAAGGAGAGCCTTATGGCTATGTGGGAGAGTAGAGGATGGGGGAGAAAGAAGTCTAATCAATACTCCTCCCTGCGCATACCTTCCCTATCTGGCCGCACCTTTTCTTAATCTTCCAAGTGCGTGGAAAGTGGCGATGTCAGTCTTCTTGGCCACGTGGAGGATGTGGAGGTTGTCTGAAACCTTGAAAATCATAGAAAATTATAAAAAAAAATTCCAACCTCCTCTATCTCAATAAATTTCAAATCAATTTCCTGGAAAATTCCCCATTCTATGTTTTCTTTCTCTCCTATATAAAAATGGATTTTCACACACTTTTTAATTTCGAATTTTTTTCTATGACTTTTTGTGTTTACTCTCATGCAATTGATAGATGTTATCAAGAAATCAGATCCACCTTTTATGTTTGATCTCCAGTTCATTTTTCTAACTCCAAGTTCTAAATTTTGATTGCCTTCAATTGATTGAAGATATTTTCTTCAATCTATTCAACTTTTGTTTGCATTCAATTTCCAGTTTGAACGTAATTTGTTTTCCAATTGATTTCACTAACTTAGTTTTAGATATTTGTTTATTTCTTCAATAAATCTTTTCTCTTTCAAATTTTCAAATGAGAAAAATAAAAACAAATAAATTTATAACACAATTTTTATTACATTTTAATAAATTTTCGCAATTAAAAATCTATTCTATTAATTTCAAATAAGAGCTTCATTATTTTTAAATAATGGAAAAATATTGACATAAGGAATCCAATTTTTTGAATAGAAACACTTTCATCATAAAATACTCAAATTTCCATTTAAAATGACATATTGTTTTCACCAATTATGAGAAATCAATTTAAACTTAATTTAAAATTTGCAAGCACATAATCACAAAAATACATTAAAATAATAACTAAGTGTGTGTGTGAGAGATTCCATCATCCTTATAAATGTCCAATGGCTAAAACGACTCTACCTGATCGTTGTTCTTGCCTTCATTCACATTCACTTGATTCCTGCGTTCACTTGCACTCGAATTTTTATCAGCAATGACAAACCCCAATTTTAATAAAAATGCATTTCAATTTCAATTTCACTTCAATTTCAATTTAACTTCAATTTAAATAATCATTTAACATAATAATTATCAATCTCATGTTTAATAATTTGCATTTAAATAATCAATAAAATCAATACGTGACAGATTTGTGAAAGCATGCACTATAGTTGAAGAAGCAGAAGACAAAGATGTTCTAAATTGGCTTTACAAGGATGAAACCAAATCTCAAGCAGCAACAACTAATGTACAAACAACACAATATGGAAAAGGGTTTTCAATCTTGGAGAAAATGTGATATGAAGGACAAGGACCTATCAGTAAGAGAAAAGAAGGCATTGTAGAACCAATCCAAAAGATAAGATAGGGCTGGGATATAAAGAGGACATAAAAGAAGAAGCCACCCAGAAGGTTGTTGAATGAATCCTACAACTGCAAGCTAGTAATAACTATGAAACCGACTCAAATGAATATGAGTGGGATTCATTGTTTGAAGAGTCTTGTCATGACAAGGGAATTGATGTGATACAAAAATGTGCACCCACACGTGAGGAGGGACAATGTTCAAGGTCAAGACCATTTGAAGTTGGATCACAACCTATCAATGGCTCCAACGAGGATGATTAGACCAAGTGATACAAATCATTTAGAGGAGAGTTACATCATAGACCTTGACATTGCTATTGGACTGCTTGAAGAAGTTTCTATTAGGACCCTCACTGCCTTTGACTTAAACCAATCTAATGATTCCCTACCTTTGGTACATCTCAAACTTATCGACTAGGACCAAACTGAGCCTCCCAAAATCCCTTCCTTTTCAAATGATGATAACATTGTCAACTTCCTCTGTGCTGACAACCCCGAAACATGATCCACCACTGAATCTTAGAACAAAGCTTCCAGTCTTGGGAGTTTCAAATCTCTCAGTTGCAAAATGAATAATGCAGAAAATCGATCTAATAGTGAAAACCATTTTATGGTAGTATTAGATCAGAAAAAAGTAAAAATAAAGAGCACATCCAATGGTGAAAACCTCTCCGAGGCACTGAGGGATGAGAGATTTGACACTCTTCCCAAAAAAATTCAAGAGAGATCAAAAGTATTGGTTGAGCCCACCCAATCCATCAACATTGGCACAATAGAAATAGTGAAGACTCTACATTTAGCAGCATCCTTGACAAAAAAAAGAAAAACCAACCTTCACCAAATTCTTTGAAGAGTGAAAAATCAACTTCGCTTGGTCTATGCAAACATACCAAGGATAGATCTAGATTTAATCATGTATCATTTATCCTTACCACCCGGAGTAAAACCAATGAAATAGAAGTTAAGGAAAATGCATCTTCATATTGCCCTCTTGGTGAAAGAAGAACTAAAGAAGCTATTGGATGTAGGGTTCATCCGACCAATTGATTATGCTAAATGGATCTCCAATATTGTACTAGTTTCAAAACTTGATAACAATATTCGGATTTGCATAGATTTCAGAGATCTCAACAAAGCTTGTCTGAAGGATGATTTTCCTCTACCCAACATAGACATCATCATGGATCTAACAGCAGGACATTCCATGTTGTCACTTATGGATGGATTTTTTGGATATAGCCAAATCAAAATTGCACCTAAGGATCAAGATAAAACAACCTTCACATGCCCATGGGGCACATTCTATTGGAACATCATGCCCTTTGGACTGAAGAATGCGAGAGCTAGTTATTAGCGAGCCATGATGACAATCTTCCATGATATGATGCACACATTCATGGAAGAATATGTAGATAATCTATTGGAAAAAACATACACCAGAGAGGGACACCTAGAGATCCTAGACAAAATCTTCACCAGACTCAAAAAATTCAATGTACGACTGAACCCAAAAAAATGTGTATTTGGGGTGACATTTGTATAACTTTTGGGATATATAATTTCAGAAAAAGGAATTGAGGTGGATCCCATGAAAGATAAGGAAATCATGGAAATTCTACCTCCCAAGAACATCAGTTAGCTAAGATCACTCCAAGGAATATTTCATTCTATCTGAATATTCATCTCACAACTGGCAAACAAGACCCATCCTTTCACTCACTTGCTACACAAAAATGTTTCCTTTAGATGGGATGAGAAATGTGAAGCCGCTTTCAACCAATTGAAAAAATATCTAATGAGTCCACACATCTTAGTACCACCAACAGAAGGAAGACCACTCTTACTATACATAGCAACAACTAAGGCATCATTGGGAGCTTTGCTAGCACAAGAGGATTCAACAGGAAAAGAAAGGGTGATCTATTATATCAACAAAACATTAAATGGATATGAAATCAATTACACATCTATTGAAAAGGATTGTCTAGAAATAGTGTTCACCACTCAACAATTGTGACATTATATGTTAACTCATACCATCAAGTTAATAGCCAAAATTGATCCATTGAAATATTTGCTCAACAAGGCTAATCTAACAGGAAAACTCGCAAAGTGGGTAATGATACTGAGTGAGTTTGACATCTAGTATTTTGATAGGAAATTTATCAAGGGTCAAGCCATCACAAATCAACTAGTTGAAGCACCATTACATGATGATCATCCTTTACACATTGAGTTTCCAAATGCTAATGTCCTTACCATAACAGTAAAACAATGGATATTATACTTCGATGGATCATACACTCAACATGGATTGGGAGCAGATTTTTATTTGTCACCCTTCAGGGGCATACCATTCCAAAATCATACAAACTGATGTTCCCTTGCACCAACAACATGGTGGAGTATGAAGCACTTATCATTGGCATCAAGTTAGTTGTAGGGTGGAAAATCATAGAGTTGCAAGTCTATGGAGATTCTCAATTGGTCATAAATCAAGTCAATGATGACTATTAGACAAAGGATGACAAACTAATGTCTTACAAAAGAATGATTGATGACTTTAAGAAATACTTTGTTACTATCAAATTTGAACGAATCCCAAAAATAGACAACAAAGTTGTTGACGCTATGGCCACTATTGCTTCTCTGTTACAAATTTTAGATAAACAAAACCATTATGAGTTCATGGTGGAACAATTTTTTACCACTTCCTATGACGATCCTGAGTCCCAAGTTGTTTTCCATTTACTTGATGTCGATACCTCAATCTATGGGAAGATCTACACCTATCTAAGAGATAACACCCTTCCACCTGACCTATCATGAAACCAAAAATGAAACTTCATCCATCAAGCCACTCGACACACCCTTATCGTGGATGTACTTTATCGATGAGTTCTTGATGGAACTCTCCTCCAATTTATGGAACGTGAAAATTCTGAAATGGCCTTACAAGAATTTCATCAGGGTATCTGTGGAACACATTCAAGTGTTCTTACCCTAGCAAATAAACTCATACACTTGGGGTATTACTAGTCAAATATGGAGAAAGAGTATTTCCAATTTGTCAAGAAATGAAAGAAGTGTCAAATCCATGGTAACCTCATACATGAAACGACACAAGAACTCCAGCCATTTGCATCAACCTAGCCCTTTTGTTAATGGGGACTTGACCTTGTGGGGAAAATCCATCCATCTTCTTCCAATGGGCACAAATTCATAGTCACGGCTACTGAGTATTTCATGAAGTGGGTTGAAGTTGTTCCTTTAACTTCCATCACTGGTAAGAAGATTGCATCCTTCATTCTAAATTACATCATCTGTAGGTATCGCATTCCTTAATCCATAGTCACTGACAATGGTAGACCTTTCAATAATCAGGATGTCCAAGAACTTTGTGAAAGATTTCATAACCTCCAATTTTCTACACCTTACTACCCAGAAGGAAATGGCCAAGCAAAGGCCTCAAACAAAACCATCTTGAAAATCCTAAAGAAAACCATCAACGATGCTAAATGTGACTAGCATGTGCAACTCAACCCTGTTTTGTGGGCATACCATACCAATATCTGCACCCCCACAAGAGCTACACCATATGCTCTCATCTATGGATCAGAGGCTATTTTACCTATTGAGGTTGAGCTACCATCACTTCATGTGTCACTGAAAGGAATCATCTCAAATGAAGATTACCAGGTATCTAGGTTACAAGAGTTGGAATTATTGGATGAACATCATTAGCAAGCTGTTGATCACCTAAAATCCTATCAGTAGAGGATGTCTAGAAGTTACAATCACAGAGTTAAACCCAGAATATTTCAGGTTGGTGACCTGGTCCTGAAAGAAAATCCCCATAATCAACAAGATAGAGAAAAGAAAGGAAAGTTTGAACCAAATTGGCTAGGACCCTTTTTCATTATGTTAGTCTTCGGATCAGGAGCATATTAGCTATCCATGCCTGAAGGGGATTTATTTGATGATCCCATCAATAGTCTGCATCTCAAGAAGTTATACACCTAAATCATCCAGTACATGTTAAAAGTCCTGAAGAAATACAAAAAAATCAGAAATTTCTGAAGAAATACAAAAAATTAGAAAAAGTCTTGAAGAAATATTAAAAAATCAAAAAAATTCCTGAAGAAATACAAAAAAATCAGAAAAATTCCTAAAGAAATACAAAAAAAAATCAAAAAAATTTCTCAAAAATACAAAAAAAGTGAATAATTAGAAAAATTAAAAAAATCATTACCTCGATGAAAACCTGGCAAACAGGCATCTTGGTAATAGCAAAAAAATCATAAAATATGAAAAAGTACAATAAAAACAAGTAGTGAAAACCTGGAAAATAGGGGCTATTTGTGATGAGTTGGCTTCTCCATCTATTGGAACATCTGTCGATCATTGGATTTTGCTATCATTATACATACATGCCTATCATAAAATGAGCTTCATGTACATATCCAATTGTTGCGGTCGTGTCCCACCTTGGTTTGGTTATCAATGTGCATATCCGTAATAATTGGTTTGTTTCTCACTGGGGGGAAAAATCTTGAACTCACTAGGGGCAACCTACTTTGAGCTTAAAACAATAGGCAAACAATAGTAGGACAACTCGGCAAAAAAAAATAGAAATCACCCTAAACATCAAATTGAACATCAATCACAATCAATCAAACAATTGACCGTCCAAATCAACATCAAGACAAATAAATCAAATCTTAATGGATGATCATCTTTTGAATCATGGTTTGATTGCTTTAGCACGTATGTTCAATTGTTGTATCTTGATTGTTTTTATCATTTCTCTGGAGTACCTCGATGATGTCCTAAACTAGAGGAGCTAGAAAGGAGAATGATATTTTCTTTGTCTGTTGTTTGTGAGTCAATCATTACTACTATGCAAATTGTCATGGGACATGCTATACAAAGTATCATTGATGACATTTCAAATTTTCATGGGAAAATGATTAACTCTTGTCTATTTATGCAGGTTATGCTCAGGTCATCTCGGTCCAATTATACCTAGATTCTTGTGTTATCTTGCACTATCAAAACTCAACAGAAGTTGTATGGAAGTTTTACTCAGGTCATCATGATCTAATTATACCATCAATGTTTGTACTAACTTTCAACATAATAAAGGCTCAATGATGATAAAAAGCATGACAAATTGGCTAACAGAATGACAACCTTGCATTTTAGACCTGCATGGTAGATTAGACTGCATCCATATTAGTTTTGCATCTGTATTTTGGGATTTTCCAAGGCTGGAACAATTTTCAGATGATGTTATCTCTATCATTAAATGGAGTGAGTATACTTGACATTAACAAAAATGTATCATTCTCATGTAGTTGCATAATAATTTGCATATCACACATCCATTCATACAATGCATCATATTATTTGCATTAACAAACAGAAAAATAAATTGCATCACATTACCATTTGCATGATTAAATTCATCTCATGTAGTATAACAACATCCTATATTTGCATTAGGACAATACAAAAATAAATTGCATCACATTTCATTTGCATCCATCCTATATCATCAGACATCATCCATAAAACATTTAGCATCATAATCTATGCATTAACATATCATCATTCCATCCATGCATAATCATGAAAACATAAACATCAGGTAAGCATCATAACATAGAAATAAAATGCACCCATCATAGGCATCCATCATAAACACACATATAGACCAACCATCATTGCTAAATGTCATATATAATCTCAAAATCATAATGTCAAGTGTACAAATGATATCATATGAAGAGGTACTTCATCAAAAATGTGGCAGCATATCATAATGTCGGTGTGTACATCAAATGTCTCAAAATACATTAGATATGACCATGAAGCTATGAGGTACTCCCCCTAGACCTCGTTGGACTCTATAAGCCTCCTATAGCACCCCCTGATGTACCTACACCTACTACACCTGTACCTGGGTCCGAACCAATATCTCTGCGTGGTGGTTGTGTCATGCCCATGTTGGTAGTTTGAGAGTGGTTATGTGATTATCTAGACTATGCATAGCTAACTCTCTGCTTTGCAAGCACAACCATATGATATCGGCCTCTATAATACTCAGCCTCTCTGGTGACCTATGTGGCCTCTCTCATCATATCACCTGTAGTGGTCCCCTTTGCCATTCTCTGCAATCTATCAAGTAAGGCCACTAACTGCTCACCCTATTGTCTAGCCGCATCTCTCTTGGCTATCAATGTGGCTATTTGTCCCTATGCCTATACAGCCTATGATTGTGCCTGTGCCAACAAAGCCTACACTTGTGCCAGTTGACCCTACAGTGTCTGAACCTGAACTTGAAAAGAAGCTATCTATTTCTATTGTTGTTGTGACGAAAACTCAATCTGTACACATTGTTGTGTTGTGGCCACTAGATATCTCCTCCTTTGAGGTACCATAAAATCTCTTATATCAAATGTCAATCTTCCACCTACATATCCACCATCCCCATCTCCATCCTCATCTCCCCCATCACTACTCCCTCCCTCCTCCTCATCATCTCCTTTGTCTCTCCTCCGCCTGGGTGCACATGGTGGTGCCCTCTCATCATCATCTAATAATGACATGAGCTCATCTAGCCTCAATATTCATAGAAAAGGATGGGTAAAGTACTATCCATAGTCCTCTAAGCAGGAAGCCTCTATAATCTCTAGATGATAGTCCCATATCATTGGTTGTAAACCAAAGTACTCCTGACAGGAAGTATCGTAGGATAACACAGGACCCCACTCTAGAATGTCATGTCATCTATGTGCATACTGAGCCACTCCCTAGGGCATGCCGTTTACCCTATTGTATTATCGATATACTCTCCCCAACAGGAATCTCTCAATGATGAAAGGTGTCCTCCCAATTAGGTATCTAGTTGTGCATACATAAGGCATCTTTGTGTCATCCTTTAGCCACTCCTTGTAGCCTATGTAGGGTCTCCATATAATAGTATCTAGATCATCAAGGAATCTCCTCCAGTACTCCACTTATCCTAGCTTATGCTAGAGAACTGGACCTGTGTATCCATGAATAGATGGCCTCCCAACTGGTTGTTATCTCCCTGCAACTAGTCTCATGATAGCTATATGCTCCCACATCCATATCTGTAATAATGTGACTCTAGCTGAAAAATTGGAGGCTCTGAGGTAGACAACCTAGTGAAGATCATGGTATAAATGAGTGAGCATACAAGATCCCCATGCATATCAAGTCTATTGTGTGATCAGATTCTCTAGTTTTTGGCCTCATCTAACTGAAAGTCCCTTTGACCTATAGTTGGAACATAAGAATCCACCAATGAACCTAGCAAGCATACACAACAATGTGGCATAGGCATCAACCATATCCTACCATGGGATCTCATAACCACAAATTTGATCATCCTCGAAGACTCTCCTCAAGGCATCGGTCCCTCCTTGCTCAGTGGCATCATACACAACTAAATCACCCATAACAAGAATCCTCAAAATACGGTAAATGTCCTCTAGTGTCATGGTCATCTCACCAGTGGGTAAGTGAAAGGTGTTGTGCTCACTATGTCAACTCTCTGCCAAAGCTATCAGGAGTCCCCGATTAATCCTAACCCGAGTCATGTCGAGCAATGAATTCAACCCAAACCATCCAATCACATGTAGGTCAACTTGAGCTAAATGTGGTATCAAATCCTAGGTACTTGGGAATCGCTCCTGCAGCATCAGGATCGAAGAAGGATCCTATCATAATAGCATATCAAAAATAATATATCTTGTTAATCAATCAAACATCAGTCAACCTATCAATCTAATTAGCTCTTATGAGACTTTGATCAAATCTCATGAGCGTTTATCATTGATTCTCACCTATCATGAGGTCAATCATCATCAATATATCATTGATCCTCACCTATCATGAGGTCAATTATTATCATCCTATCATGAGATCAATCATCATCAAATCGAAGGTTGACGTGATCAAAAATCATCAAAATCAAGGAGTTTTGTCTAAAATTCATCAAACTGGCATGAATGCACTAAAACAGTGTCTCAAAGAGCTAAAAACATGGATGCACCAAATAATTTCACCGATGCACCACAACAGGGCTTCAATGCGCGAAATCTATGAATGCATCATTTAAATTTATCAATGCACCATTTCAATGCTTCAATGCGCCAAATCATCCTATGCACTAAAATTTTAACTGAATACACTAAATCTTACCCTAAATGTGCCACATCACTATATGCACTACTACATTGACTCGGTGAGCTACTTCCTACCACCAATGCACTAAAATCTTGATGCGCTATATCATTTACCAAATGCGCTAAAAAACTAACCCTATGTGCTAATCTACCGCATGTGCAAGAATAGGAACCCGATTCACTACATCAAGGCTTATATGTGCAAAACCGCTAAAAGCATAATTTAAACATGGAAAAAAGTGGGAAAAATTATGTACAAATCACGAGGAGGTTTTTTGAGGTACGTACTAGAGGTCCATATGCTATCGGGTGGTTGTGATGTCACATGCGCTCGAATCGATGTGTCTGAATTGGAATCATCATCTTGCTCAAAGTTGCTAAAAATCACTCTCTCTCAAAAATTTTAAGTTGTAAATGCACAAATGATTTCCTTTTCACTCCTTTTTACCTTTTCAAAGGGTGATTAAGTGGGATTTTTATGAGTGATTTATTTTATTTTTCAAAGGATCTTAATTAATCAATTAATCAACAAGGGAAAATTTCACTATTATTTTCGGGAGACAAATTGTTGAAATGTGCTAAAATTTTCAAAAAAATTTAAAAAATCCTAAAAATTCAAAAATTTGCCAATTTATCTCTCAAGGGGGCATATATTTGCCATCACCTAAAAATATGTGTTTGGGGCATATCGAAAAAAAAATTGTTAGAACATCAGCAAATTTTTCTTTGAAGCAATGTGTAAACACATCACTTTAAAGAGGGGTAAAATGTATACACCTAAAATTGGTCAGGATAATCAATTAATTAAATACAAGGTATTTAATTAATAAACCCTCGTAATTCATCTACTTATAAATAAATTGAAAATTTTATTTATATAGTTCATCCTCTAATTTCTTCTTATCTCAAATCATTTTCTTCATGGTTTAATTAAATAAACAAGTTTAACTAATTTGTTTTATTTGATTAATTCCCTCTCATTAAAATTCAATTTATAAATTCAATTTTTGTCACATTTCTACATAACTCTCTAACCTCCTTCCACCTCATCATCCACATCATCAAGTGTCTCATGAATTTAAATAATTCTAATTTTTAAAGGGAATTATCCTCAACAAATTTGAAACAACCTTAGACACTTGGCTCTTCCATTTCATTTATTCTTCTAAACACTTGGAAAAGTGTTCTATTAAAGGGAACACTCTCCATGATTCCCTCTAACTTCTTCATCCTCCACCGTTCATCTTTCCAGCTGAAATCTTGGCCGTTGAATCCTGCCACACCACAATATGCCTTGAAAATCCTATAAATACAGCATCATTCTCTAGCTTTTCATATCCCATTGTTGAGAAAACTTACTCTGCAAAAATTACATTGAAGCATTTAGAGTGCTTAGAGAAATTAGAGCATTTATCATTTAGCATGGTAGAAACATACTAATTTAGAATCATGGCTTAGTTTATTAGCTACATTTCCATTATCGTAGTAGTTTTGTATAGCATTTGCATCATAATATTTAGTATCATATCCATTATCACATCACTATTATCATTTGCATCATATCACCTAGTTTATTCTCATCATGTAGAAATTAGGATTCTTGCATTTTATAGCATCCATTCTCTAAGTTATCTTCCTAAAAAGTCATAATGCAAGTGAAATTTGAGAGCCATTATGATTCAAGGAATCCTTAGGGATAGGAGATAATGGAAAAATTTTAGGGATGGATTGCATTTTGAATTTGATTAAATTTGTGATTCAATTCTCTAATATAATATGTCTCATTGGTTTTGTGTTGATTATTCATTTTACACATATTCACACGACACAAGTACCATGGTGAAAATCTGGAAAACAAGCACCTTGTGTAGTCAGTCTTTGATCTACCATCTATCATCATTCTATCTAATTTTTCACTCTATCCATACTAAAATCTCACTTTTCCATCTACCCATAATAAAGCTCTGTCACCCTTATCATGCCTTGAGAAAAGTTGACATTTGGCATCTCCCAGTTTATGTACCCATCTATAATAAAGTTTGTCCACCTAATCCTATCCATAATAATTGGTCCTATACCTAACTAGGGGCAAATCCTTAACCTGTATTTTCATATAGGATCTTAGATATGGTATCAAGGGACATTATCACAATGAAATCCAAAAACATGCACATATTCCAAAAATCCAAAAACATCCAAATATTCCTTGAAAATCCAAAAAAAAAAAAAATTCCAACAGGTCCAAAAATAGTCATAAAATTTCAAATAGATCAAAAATAGCATTGGCCATCTAGCATGTGCTAATATCAATCCAAATAATTGAACTACGAAGCCTCTGTGCATGTACGTAGGCAAGGCCATCATTGATGAGCCCCTGAGGCCTAGGTCTATCCCTTAGGGTCTGTCATAATAAATTTTCCATTTGTCATAATCCACATCTCATAATAAAATGTCCCATGCTAAGGTCAACACTTTGATTAAAAAAACAAATAGGATATCCTATAGAGAATTGAGCTTAACAAACCATGAAACAATAGATGAACTATCCAACTAGCCTCCAATCCTAACCAATCAATTGCCTAATCATAAGCATCTATCAACATCAATTACACTTATCAACTATCATTTTGTCTTATATAGGTTGTTACACTCTCAAAACTAGGCCAAACATCTTATACGAGGTGTATATTTTTGAAACTAGACATTATTCTATCATTTGTCTTATACAGGTTGTTACACTCTTGAAACCAAACCAGGCATCTTATTTGAGGCTTATCATTTATGAAACTAGACATTATTCTATCATTTATCTTACACAATTTGTTACACTCTTGAAACCAAACCATACATCTTATATGAAGTGTATCATTCCTCAAACCAAACATTATCCTATCATTTTTCTTATATAAGTTGTTAAACCCTCGAAACCAGACTAGGCATCTTATACGAGGTGTACCATTCCTCAAATCAAACAATATCCTATCATTTATCTTATATAGGATGTTACATCATCAAAACTAGACTCGACATCTTATATGAGGTTCTTCATTTCTTGAAACCAGACATAATCCTTACAATGCTATTAGCAAACACTTATTGATTAGCAAGAATATCTTAATGGTTGTTGACTTATAACTCATTTGGTCCAATTAGTCTTATATTTTTATCTAATTTATCTTTGGTCATGTTACGATGCTACTTGAGGAAGTCCATAAGAGATGAGAAGAGCGATGATGGATTGTGATTTTTTTCTCTTTGATTTTTGTTTGTGGTTTGTTACAGAAATATGATTGGGGCAACCAAGTTCCTTGTGTGTGATTGGAGTTTCATCTCGCATAATCAAAATATTCTATGCAAGTTAATGTTCAATGAACACTTTCTTGCAACAGGACTAACATGCTTTGCGGTTACTTACTCACATATTCCAACAAGGTTCTCTTATCACCAGTATGTGTCATGGCACGCCTTGTCTATAATATGTTTCTTTATACAAAGGGATAACATTTCATACCTTGGTTTATGTCATACCTTGGTGACTTTTATTCATTACCAAAATAAAATTATATATGATGATAATCTTGTACTAAATTTAAATCTTAATAATCTATCATCTCTATCCTACATCAATCTCACTCCATTTCATCCCACTTCATCTAACTATTCTTCACTTCTTACTAATATTTTCTTCTCACTAACATCTCTTCCATCAATCCCCACACTCATCTCGGTTGCATGCTATGACATACAAAAAAAAATACATTAGCTATATCATCTTGCATCTATAATCATGTTAGAACATCATATAAATCATCATATGCATATTAGGTCATATATATTGCATATAAATATAAAAAATTAGATAGCATTGCATCATATAGAATCATCATCCATGTAGTATCATATAAACATGTCATGAGCATATAGTACCATGCTAAATATAGTTCATATAAGAATATTAAAACCATCATAGATCATGTGTATCCATCCATACATCACATCATATAAATCTATCTATTCCTAAATAATATCATACATTAGCATCACATACATAGCCATAAACATACATCATAAATCCATATGATCATATAGCAGCATCATAGAATCATAACCATACAATGCATAACATAAAATCACATCATATTAGATCCATCATCATAGGAACATACACAAAAAAATGAATAAACACCTTACATAGTCATCACAAAAAATGATGCATCTCATATAAATATCAAAAAAATGTGTCATATCACAAAATTGAGATATTGTCAAATATTGAGCTCACAAGCTCAATCAAAATATACATGTCTATATACAATACAAAAATTGGGCTAGCCCGAGCTACCCCTACCCTCATGCCCTATGATAGCATATCCTACCTTGATCTTGATCCTGATATCCTAGGTTTCTCCTACTCTCTATGATATGGTGACCTCCTCAACTTGGATACCCCACCACTGTTCTATGACTTGCGAGAATGGGACCTACTCTAATTCTGGCTTTGTATGTAGTTGGGTTCTCTTTGAGATGGAAGCACTGCTAAAATATGGATAAAAGGGGAAGGAGACTTAATTTGGTTTTGTGGCCTTAGGGTTCTGCACTTTTCCAAAATTTCATTTATGAGATGGATGGATGGGATGAATAAATGCAAAGATGGAGTGGGTTTTTTATGGATTATAACAAGGTATGAGATTGAATTATAGCCTAAAAGACAATTCAACCTTCCCTTGACCAAATCTAGAAATTTCCTAATTATGAAATAAAATAATATAATTGTCCTAATGATGCAAATTGGTACTCTCATGAATACAATAGATCTGAGAAGTCACAGAGAAAATCAGACACTAGAAATAGAAAGAGGAGGATAATATGCACCTATGGTATAATTTCAGCCTGATTTGTCGAGACATTGGTGTCGGGGGTACCATTTTCTTGCTAGGGCTTTTTCTTATCTATTTTTGAAGTCCTCTAATGTTGGATCTATACTATTGTTTCTAATCTACAAACTTGTCAAATATTTTTGTAATTGACTTTATGTGAGTTTTCAAGGACTAGGGTTTTGAATGCAACAATGAACAAAGTGCCTTCAAGATTTCTTTGATCCTCTTCAACCTATAACCTGCACATTTACAAAGAGAGAAAATTTTGGACCATTTTAGGGGCTTGCCTCAATCAAACCTTATGTAAGTGTTTCTACTTCCACAATGGAAATATCAACAATAAACCGATAATAGAAAGGAAGCAAATGATGAACGAACAAAATGTTGCAACTCACCACCCTTCAATGGCTTCCTTGAAGGATTGAAGTCATACACATCACTTCAAGGATCTTGGATCTTTCTTAATAGATTTTCTTGAATGCTTGGATGCTTAGAGACCTAATACAACATTAGCCTTCACAAAGCAACATGAACACACATAAAATTTGGCATGATGTTATATCTTGAATGGCTACTAGAAATCATTGTAAATGTTTCTATTGAATACTCTTAACAAATTTTTTTATCATAAGTTCTCCTTAATTCGTTCTAGATTTCTCTTGTTAATGGTTTTTAAAGCTATATGGATTTAAAATGATGCAATAACTAGTTATTTGTAGGCATTTATTCAATTTCCTAAAAACTAAATCTCGACAACTGACTTTAAGTATTTAAATTTTAAATAATAAAGTGTCACAACCGACATATTTGAATTTGGAGCCAAAATAGGGGTACATAGGCACCCTACTTTCTAGTGTCCCAACCCTATTTTGCAAATTTTTAAGTATCAGGGACAAGATATTAAATGAGGGCATTTATTTTATGCTTTAAAATTATCGAAAAATATTTAAAATAAGCTATCGAATGCATAATTTAGGAAGTTGAATTCTTAATTAAGTCCAATATCTTAAAGGGGAGAAAAAATAGTGTGAAATTGTCATGGGTGAAAATTTATGACACTACATTTAGCCCCCACTTTAAGGAGAGTATGAACTTATGCTCAAACTCACACTAAAGTAGAGAAATATATGTCAAGAGGGGCCCAATTGTACAAATTTTGAAGAGATAGGATGGATCAAGGAGGTTGTCAAGCCCCAGGGTCCAATATCCCATGGAAAACCAACATAGGCACAAAGGAACACACATGTATGATATACAACAAGACAAGATACACAAACATGCAATGCCAAAATAAAAGCAATAAAAAAGGAAAAATGGGTATGGGCTAGCAAGATGTATTATGATAGCGACCATAAAAAAGGTGTTCATGACTCACACAATAGAAAAGTCTGATATTCGCTAGGTGAATCACAAAAAAAGAAGGAACACTAGCTAGTGAGGACCATTTTTCACTAGGTGAGCCCCCAAAACTAGGTAGAAAAATGAGAAACACACACTAGATCTGCAAGGTGTGCCCATAACCATACAAAGAGTTGTAATCCTTGGTAACCTTGATAAAGTGCTACAAAATGATTAAAATTCTATGCCAATGCTACACTAAGTTCAGCCCCTATGAATAAAGTGAAGAAAAATAAGCTACACATGATTGGAAAATTGTATTATGCCAAGTTCCATGAAATAAAATAGGGTTGCACATGACTAGTAAGCTATATTATGCTAGGTTCCATGAAATAAAAAAGGGTTCCACATGGCTAGCAATTTGTATTATGCTAGGTTCCATGAAAGAAAAATGTTTTGCACATGGCTAGCAATCTATATTATGCTAGGTTCCATGAAATAAAAAGGTTTAATGTCTTGAGGGATGAATACAAAATAAAAAGGAAAAACCTCAAGGGATTTTGTAATAAATGTTACCCAATTTTGTTACTAGCTCAATCAGGTAGAGCTTTTGTGATTTTCAAATGAAGAGTAAGGTACATTTTTATTTGTGCTACATTACATTCATCATGTGCATAAAGAAAATTAGAAGATTACATTACTAGATTGCATTTATGTAGATGCATATAATATAGGAAAGATTGCACAATATTTTCAAGGAAAGTAATATTTATTGATAATGCAAATGGATAATATCTCACACAAGTCATGAGACTAACTTTTTTAGTTCAAATGAAATAAAATATTATACATTTAGAGATACAAGGGAAAATAAATGCACATATAGAGAAGAGTGACCCATCATTGCCTGAATGACGAGTCCTGGTTGAGTTGCCTTGTATCATCTTTAGTCTTCCTACTTATCTTGCATCCAGCTATTGCTCCCTTACTGCACCTACTTGCTTGCATTTGAGAGAGAGTGTTGTTAGAGAAATGAAGGGTCACCAGTCAATACATTTAAATATATTTATAAACATATGATCTGATCCTCATGTGCAATAAAACAGCTAACATAGATGTCCAAGAAAATAGGAAGTTTATCAAACACATCGATAATATGCATGGCTCTTTTAACATATTTGCTAATTGTGCAGGTATAGGTGAAATTGGGTCGTTGTTTTGATTCATCTGATTATAGCATGTGGGTTAAATGTGGCTCCCACAAGGGTTGATCCTAGCATGCTGCTCTCTTTGTCTTTGAGAGGAGTAAGGCTACATATATATAGATAAAATATGAAAAATTTGGTTGGCGGTCTCACATGGTGGTTACATTAAGCAAGTACCTATCACTTATAGCAATGAGTTGATAGGCATTTATAGAAATGAAGGGGTTTCAATACTAGCTTGATGCCAAAATCATAGATGAAAACAAAGCTTAAGTGCCAATACCAATTCAATCTTATTAATGAGAAATACTTTCTTAGTAAAATCATAATCTGAGATAGGCAATCATAATCATAAAGGGTTATGCATCTTTTCAATGGCAAGTCTTATCAAAAATCAAAGATGACTGTCATCAAGATAAGTAATATTTTAGTAAGCTAAATTCAAAAGGACAGTTATGAATTCTCCTAGGTTTCAAAGATTTCAAAGCATAATTATCAAGAGATAGCAGTTTAGAGGACTATGAGAGTATGGTTTTCATATGCTTATGCTACAGTCAAGGATTTTAATGATCACACTAAGTATAAATTCAATCTTCATGTGCATTATGCAATCATAATAGTTTTTTGAAAAGAGAATGAATAAAGAGAGCATCATCAAATCTATCAATGGCAATCATGACTAAAGCATAAGTAACAGAGGATTTATCTACAACAATTGCAAAGCCTCTACTAGTATGTGAAGGTGGTAAATGAAGTCAAGAGCATGATAGTTTTCATGGCCATTTAATGATGCAGCCCCTAATAGGAAATGTAGAGAATATATACAAAGAAAAATAGTCATGTGGATACCCATGTCTTCTATGTGCTATGAGATTACAGGTTTGCAATATTGGAGTGATGTAATCCCAAGCTAAGTTAAAGTCTCAAACCCAGAATGAGTAAACACATGAAAATATCAAACCCAGAATGTGGAGAGATGGAGTCTTGGTTTTCAGAGGGAATGTGATATAGGGGTCTAAGAAGTGAGTATTCACGGGAAATTCTATAAAAACAGTCGAGCTCTTGTTTTTGAGAATGCTCGAGTATAACTTTAGAGGGAGAACCAAAATAACCAAGAAGATACAAGAAACCCTCGAAGTTATGTTATAAGCATGAAGATGTTGGAAAAACAAGAATAGACAACTGAGAGGTGGGGTGAATCAGTTGTCACATAATTTAAAACTTATTCAACCTTATTAACCTTTAATCTCATATTTGATAATTAATAGTGAAAGCATGAATCAACAACAAATCAGAAACACAAGAACACCAAGATTTTATACATGGAAATCCTATTAGGGGAAAAACCATGGTGGATATTAGTCCACAAGATTATACCCCATCAGAATTATAATGAAAATAAATAAGGAATGCAAATGTATTCAGGCACACTGCCTAGAGCTCACTACTCAAATAAGAAGGCTCACTTCCTTACAAAAACATTCAGATTAAAACCATTTGAAGAATATGAACTGATAAATTAGCTTCTGTAAAAGCCTGATTACAGTATTGATTAAGCATTGAAACACTTCTTCACACTTCGCTCAATCTTCCTCACACTCTGATCTGCAATCAAATGATTTGATCTCTATTCGCACATTTCACATTCACACTTCTCACATACACATTTAGCACACACACTTCAAAATGAAGAAACAATCACTCTTATATATCCGCTTCATGGAATTACATCAACAATTTTTTCAACCAAAAATAAAAGAATAAATTACAAACTGTCGGCCCAGTTCATGAATAAATCTCAATGTGCACCAACCAAAGTCAGTCACAACATAATAAAGATGTAAATCGACTTCCTCTAACATTCCAAACATTAAAATATTAATCCACGAGGATCCACAACATGCTAAAACCATCATGTTGACCAAGAACATGAAAACCCGAACACACAATGGAAAAATCTCTTATCACAATCACACCGATCAATGCATAAATGCAACAAGGATAGAGCGCGATCTAGAAACATCAAAGATCATTGCAGTAGCATACGCAACAACTAGAACTACCAAAATTTTATTCTCTTCTTCCAAAAACAACAGCTACAGTAACAGAATAACTATAGGAACACAGAAACTCACAACTTGCACAAATATTGATGCACACCTCTAAAAATTATAGAGTATAAACTAGAGAGGCTTAGCAACAAACCCTTTAAAGCACAACTTTTGAATATCAACATACTAATTTGTCCATCATACTAAACTTCACAGCTTCACAAATAGCGTACAACATGTTTATTATAATTTTCTCAATATTCTCGACATATACAACCTTCAAATCGTCAAATGCTAATATTGTTGACATCAATGACAACCACATATCAGCAACACAACCACAACATCCAACAATCTCCCCCTTTTGCATTGATGGCAACACATGATGTGAAAATACCATCAACACAACTAACTCTTTTCATACTGTTCTTCTCTCCCTTGCATTACTCTTCTCCCCTTTTTGTTCTGCTCTTCTCCCTCAAGGTTTTTCACATTTCTCTTCTCCTCCTTTAACATCAATGGAAAAAGTACACAAGCTTTGAACCACATATCTGAATCATCTAACTACTCCCCCTAAGTAGCAGCCACCACAACATCAATTCAAAACAAGATATGTCTATAAATGTATATATTGATGCAAAGACTTGCATCTTAGTTCAGATTAGGAGGGGAGATCACCCCTAACTTTCCTTTGAGATACTCAAAAGTATCCTTAGGAAATGGCTTAGTGAAGATGTCTACAATATTTTCCTTGGTAGGTACATACTCCAGTCTGACTTCTTTATCACTCACTTTGTCTCTCAAAAAGTGATATTTGATAGATATATGCTTTGTCTTTGAATGCAACATCGGATTCTTAGAAATTTTTATGGCACTTGAATTATCACAAAATATAGCAACAGGCTCATCATACTCAATTCTAATATCTCTTAGCATCTGCTTCATCCATATTACTTGAGTACAATTTTTTGCAGCAGCAATATATTTTGCCTCAACAATAGATAGGGAAATGGAATTTTGATTTTTACTTAACCAAGACACCAACTTCTTCCCCAAGAAGAATGCACCACCACTAGTAATTTTTATGTCATCCATATCTCCTACCCAATCTGCATCAATAAAGGTGCTCAAGGTAAAGTCATCACCTTTAGGATACCAAAGACCAAAGTCAATTGTCCCATTCAAGTATCTCAAAATTCTTTTTACAACAGTCACATGAGATTCCTTCAAATCAGCTTGATATCTAGCAACCATACATATAGCATTCATGATGTCTGGTCTAGTTTGAGTCAAATAAAGTAATCCACCAATCATTGACCTTTATCTTGTTTGATTTTCTTTAGGAGAATCATCATTTTGTGTTAACTTGCATTCGATTACCATGGGTGTACCAACTGGCTTTGAGTCTTCCATGCCAAACTTTTTCAGTAACTCTCTTATATATTTGGACTGAGATATAAAGATTCCATTGTCTAACTAGGTAATTTTCAATCATAAAAATAATTTCAGCTCTCCAATCAAAAATTTCAAATTCACTTTTCATTTCATCAAAAAACTTCATACATAAGTCATTATCACCTTCAAAAATGATGTCATCAGCAAAGACTTCAATAATCAACTCTTTATCCTAATCCATCTTGAAATACAAATTATTATCAGCAATACCTTTATTGAATCCAAGCTTCAACAAGTATTTATCCAATCTAGCATACCAGGCTCTAGGGGCTTGTTTGAGTCCATGCAGTGCTTTGTTCAATTGGAAAACCATGTTTTATTTATCAGTTAGTTGAAATCCATCAAGTTCCTCAACATATACTTCTTCTTCTAGTTCACCATTTAGAAATGTTGACTTTACATCCATTTGATAGACTTCGTAGTTCTTAAAAGCAGCATAAGCAAGAAATAATCTTACAGCTCCAATTCTAGCAGCAGGGGAAAAGGTTTCTTCAAAATAAATACCTACCATCTATGAGTACCCTTTACATACTAGTCTTGCTTTATTTCTGACCAATTCACCTTGTTTATTCAACTTATTCCAAAAGACTCATTTGGTTCCAATCACATTTTTATTTTGAGGTCTAGGGACAAGTATCCATGTATCATTTTTCTCTATTTGCATCAGTTCTTCATTCATTGCATCCATCCAATATTCATCTTTACATGCTTCATTGACCTTGTTGGGCTCAGTCTTGGAAATGAGACAATACTCTTTTGCAATTCTTCTTCTAGTCTGCACACCTTTGTTATTATCTCCTATAATTTGACTTTCAGAATGATTTATCTTTACATACCTCAGAACTTTAGGATTTTCTTGAACTTCTGGTTCTTTTGTTCTTTCTTCTGCACTTCCACTAGTTTCTCCTTCTTGATTCTATGTCTGAACATTCTTTCCATTATCAGTACTATCATGTTGGCCATCTGAATCATATCCACAATATCTGGATGATCTAGCAGTGTCTTCATCAACTCTAACATTTTCACTTTCAACCATTTTTCTCAATCTTCTATTATAGCACCAGTAGGCCTTGCTCTTAGTAGAGTACCCCAGAAAGATTCCTTCATCACTCCTAGCATCAAACTTGACAATATCTTCATCTCTCTTGATATAACATCTACTTCCAAAGATTTTGAAATATTTAAAAGTAGGCTTATGACCAAACCACAACTCAAAAAGAGTCTTACTAGAATTACCATTGACATTTACCCAATTGATAGTATATACAACAATACTTATAGCTTCTCTCCAATAGATATGAGGAACATTACCTTCCAACATCATAGTTCTAGCAGCATCTAGAATGATTATGTTATTTCTCTCAACAACTCTAATCTGTTGAGGGGTCTGGGGAGCAGATAATTGTCTTTTGATTCCATGCTCTTCACATAATGAATTGAACTCCTGGGAAGTGAATTCACCACCTTTGTTTGACCTTAAGCATTTGATCTTTAAACTTGTCTCATTCTCTGTCATAGATTTGAAACTTTTGAAATTTTCTAATGCTTCATGTTTTTCTCTCAAGAATGCAACCATATCATCCTAGATTAATCATCAATAAGCAACATAAAGTACCTTTCTCCTTGTAGACTCCTGATTCTAGAGGGACCACATATATCAATATGCACCAGCTCCAGTATTCCATTAGAATGATGTTGTTTGCTCCGAAAATAAATTATAGTCTGCTTTCCCATCTGACATTCATTGCATATGGTGTTAGTAGGCTTCACTAGCTTAGGAATATCTCTAACTGGTTGAGTGGAGCTTACTCTATCAATGTTATAAAAATTCACATGACACAGCCTCCTATTCCACAACCATCTTACATCAACTTGAGCAATTAAACAACTTTCACTGGAAGCACTCAGGTGAAAAATGTTACCTCTTGTCTTTATACCTAAAGCAATTACATTTCTGGAACTTCCCAGTATCCTGCACTTACCATCCTTGAAATGAATATTTTATCCCTTGTCTACCATTTTTCCAACACTCAATAGGTTATGTTTCAATCCTTCAACATAAAGGACATCATTAGTATTATATTTACCACCAAGAGAAATAGTGTCTCTACCACAAATCACACCAACATTGTTATCTCCAAATCTTACAACACCACCGTCATATTTCTCCAAGCTTATAAACTTTCTTTTATCACTAGTCATATGATGTGAGCATCCACTGTCAATCACCCACTCATCATTTTCTTCAATTTTGGTTGAAAGAGCTTTCTCAATATTCTTATAACTAGCAGATTTAGTGCACACAAGACCATTTTCCTTGAAAGCAATAAATACCCATCCATCTTCATTTCCATTTTCTTTATCAGATTCATCATTAGTAACACCTTCTTTAGCATAATAACATTTATTTTGAAATTTAGGCTTATTAGCTTTGAATCTAGGAACTCTTTTAGGACACCTTGATGCAAAATGACCTATCTTGCTACAAGAGAAATATTTAATAGGCAACTTTCCTTTGTACTTACCTTGTCCTCTAGATTCTCTTTTCACAATCAATGCTTTTTTCTCTTCTCTCTTTCTTCATCTTCAATCTATTTCATCTCATATTCATACTTGAATGTCTTTCTAGAAATTTCTCCAAGATCATATCTTTGTTGGTTTCTTCCAAATACAGTAGCCTTAAATGTAGATTTTGTCTTAGGAGTAGATTCACCAGATTCAATCAATTCAAAGGCAGCAAGCTTACCAATCAGCATATCTCTTGTCACATTTGTTACTATCCTGAGCTCTTCAATAGTATGAGCTTTTGTTTTGTAAGAAGTAGGAAATGATCTGAGCACTTTAGCCACAATCTCTTCTTCATCCAAGATTCCACCAGCACATCTAATACCCACCACCAATTCATTTAATTTTTGCATTAAAGAAATAATGTTCTCATCTTCACTCATTTTCAAGTTTTCCCACTTTCCTTTCAAAATTTATAGCTTAGAAACTTTCACTTGTGCATCTCCCTCATACAATGTTTCCAGCTTCTTCCAAATCTCATATGTTGTTCTTAGACCTATCATATTTGTCATCTCTGAATTTGTCAAAGCACTCAATAATGCTTCTATAGCCCTGGTATTTGTTTCAGCTTCTTTGATCTCATCAGGAGTAGAAGGACCATTCTGAGGAATAACATATTTTTTCTTTGTAATCTTCTAGAAGGATTCATCAATGCACTTTAAATGACACTGCATTCTAACCTTCCATAGAGAGTAGTTTGTTCCATCGAATCTAGGACTATCCTTCTTGTATGATGCCATCTCAGATCACCTTGAGCTATTAAACTTCTTCAGAGGAACCTACTCTAATACCAATTGTTGGAAAAACAAGAATAGACAACTAAGAGGGGGGGATGAATTAGTTGTCACATAATTTAAAACTTATTCAACCTTATTAACCTTTAATCTCAGATCTGATAATTAATAGTGAAAGTATGAATCAACAACAATCAGAAACACAAGAACACCAAGATTTTATACGTGGAAACCCTATTAGGGGAAAAACCATAGTGGATGTTAGTCCACAAGATTATACCCCGTTAGAAGTATAATGAAAATGAATAAGGAATGTACATGCATTCAAGCACACTGCCTAGAGCTCATTGCTCAAATAGGAAGGCTCATTTCCTTAGAAAAACATTCAGATTAAAACCATTTGAATAATATGAACTGATAAATTAGCTTCTGCAAAAGCCTGATTATAGTTCTAGTTAAGCACAGAAACACTTCTTCACACTTCGCTCAATCTTCCTCACTCTACTTTGCAATCGAATGATCTGATCTCTATTCACACATTTCACATTCACACTTCTCACATACACATAGAGCACACACACTTCAAAATGAAGAAACAATCACTCTTATATATCCACTTCATGGAATTACATCAACAACCTTGTTGGCCAAAAATAAAAGAATGAATTTCAAACTGTCAGCCCAATTCATGAACAAATATCAATGTGCACAAATCGAAATTAGTCACAACATAATGAAGACCTAAATCAACTTCCTTGAACATGAAAAACATTAAAATATTAATCCATGAGGATCTGCAACATGCTATAACCATCATGTCAGCCAAGAACATGAAAACCTGAACACACAACGGAAAAATCTTCGATCACGATCACACCGATCAACACGAACATGCAACAAGGATAGAGCATGATCTAGAAACATCAATGATCATTGCAAGAGCATACACAACAACTAGAACTACCAAAATTTCCTTCTCTTCTTCTAGAAATATCAGCTATAGTAACAGAATAACTGTAGGAACACATAAACTCACAACTTGCACAAATCTTGATGCGCACCTCTAAAACTTATGGAGTATAAGCTAGATAGGCTTAGCAACAAACCCTTTAAAGCACAGCTTCTGAATATCAACATACTAATTTTTCCACCACACTAAACTTCACAACTTCACAAATAGCCTACAACATGTTTATTATAGTTTTCTCAATATCCTCGACATATACAGCCTTCAAATCATTAAATTCTAATAGTGTTGACATCAATGAGAACCACATATCAGCAACACAACCATAACATCCAATAGAAGATTCAGGATGACCATGAGAACAAGGATAGAGGAAGATTTCAGTTTCTTGTGTTAGAAATACAAATTAAGAAATCTCTTAGTACTTGTAGTGGGCATGGCCGCGGCCTAGGGTTTTAAAACCCTTGACTTATTAAATCATAAAACCCCACAATATTGATTCAGAAGCATCCTTGGTTCTTTCAAATCCTGCATCAACCAAAAATATTTTCTTCAGTTTTGTTCTTGTTCTTTTTCAGTTCAAATTGGCAGATTCGGTATATCTTCATATTTTCTCACCAAGACCTTGTGGATCTGTGTTTTCATTGTAGAAATATTCATTTTCCTTATTCCAATATTTCAATTCGATTGGATCTTTTTTCGGCAAGTTATCGATTTTGGATTAAGTGACAATTTCAGGAACTGGGACCAGAATAATTTCAATCCTAATGGCTACTTTGATCTCTTGTGGATCCTTGTGAGGTGTTTCAAATTATTCCATGGAGTGACCTCGATATTTCATCATATGCACTTACCAAGGAGAAATTCAAATTGAAGTTCAACCTATTTCATGCACGTTACATTTTCTTCATTAGAGATTGTAATGATCTTTGGCCAACGCAGATGATTCTAGACCCCTAGATGTGATATAAATCATTGTAACTGATCATTAGGAATTAGATTAAGTAGATTATAGATTTGATATATAATATTTTAGCTCGCATTAAGGAGAATATAGTAATATTGTATTTTGAGCATGTTATATTAGGCTTGTGAGCTGAATCTATAAGCTCAGATGTGGTTGACTGTATGTAATCAAAATTTATGATAAAAAGAATGTTTGAATCTGCATTTTCCTTCATATTTTGAGTGTCTTATATTGTGTAACTCTTGCTTCATGGTCTGGACTATTCTCTTTGAGGACCCTCCTATTGTGACTACACCAAATTGGTGTTAGAGTGAGGTTCATTCCGTGAGAGATCATCAAAGTTTGTGAAGTCTTGTTGAAGATTTTTTGTGGGGTGGCAGACTGAGGATCTGACCTGTACCTACAGACAACTTGTGTAAAGATGGTGGGAAGAATAAATGGTAGAGGAAATGGAGCTTGTGGAAATGCAGATCCAGATATAATGGAGATGTTGAGAGGAATTCTTGCTAGATTAGAAGCAGTCGAAATGCCCAAAGGAGAGGTCGACTAGTTGATGATGTGAGTAATGAAGAGGTAGAAGAACAAGAAGAAATGGAAAGAGAAGATCAACCTAGCCTTGATCAGGGAGAAGAGAGGTTCATAAGATCCCTAACCAAAGTAAATACTAAACCGCATTTCAATCCATCAGATTATAGTGGCAAGTTGGATTCAGATGAATTGCTTGATTGGATAATGGAGATGGAGAAGTATTTTGATTTTGAAGGTGCCTTAGAAGACAAGAAGGTGAAATTTTCTTGTACAAAATTGAAAGGACATGCATCCCTTTGGTGGGATCATTTGTAGACATATAGGTAGAGAAGAGGAAAGGAGAAGATAAAATCATGGGATTGAATGGTGAGTAAACTAAAGACAAAGTTCATGCCTCCAGACTATCAGATCAGCTTGTTTTGAAAGTTTCATAATTTGAAGCAGAAGGATTCAAGTGTGATAGAGTATACTGATGAGTTCTACAAGTTGAATATCAGATCCTAACATTCAGAGGATGAGATCAAGACAGTAGCCAGATATGTGAATGGTTTTCAAGGTTATCTGTATAGGATGAGATCAATTTGATCAAGTTTCTAAGTGTGGAGGAGGCATATCAATGTGCCCTAAAAGCATAAGAGAAGATGAATAAAAGACATGAGCAGAGACAAAGAGGAAGAGGTGGAATATTTTAGAGAGGAAGAGTTTTTATTGGAGGAGGAAGAGGATCTTTTACAGATCAGAATAAAGATAAGGAAGTCATTAAGAATGATAATTCATACCGTAGAAATGATGGAAACTCTTACCAAAGAGGAGGATATCACGGTTATTGGAATGAGGGTTATAGAAAATATGATAGAAGACAAGAGAAAAGAGTATTTAGGGGAACTTGTTTTAAGTGTGGTGGAGAAGGACACAGAGCATTTGAATGTAATCAAGGAGAGACAAACAGAAAGATAGAGAATAGTAGAAGAACAGCCTTTGCTAAGGAGGACCATGTTGGATCATCTAATAAACTGGAAGAAGGAGAAGTGTTGATGAACAGAAGAGTATTGTGCCAAAGTGAGATGGATCAAGAACCGTTGTAGAGAAAGAATTTGTTCTGAGCTAGATGCAAGGTTGCTGGTAAATGTTGCAGAGTGATTATTGATAGTGGAAGATCCAAGAACCTGGTTTTGAAGAAATGGTGAACAAATTGAAGTTGTAAAGATTGAAACACCTGAATCCTTATTAGATAGCATGGATTCAAGATGAGCATAAGATACCGGTAAGTGAAGAATGTTTGGTGAAATTGAAGATAGGAAATTACCATGATAAATTTTGTGTGAATCATCCCTATGGATGTATGCCATGTTTTTTTGGGAAGGCCTTGGTAGTATGATAGATAGGCTATTCATGGTGGAAAGAAGAACAGATATACCATTTTTGCTAATGGGATGAAGCAAACTTTTTTTCCCTTGGAGGATGTTCCTAAAATGGAGGTTTGCATGAATTCTAGAATTTTTTTGATTGATGGAAGAAGATTCCTAGATGGATTGAGACATGAGAACATGTGTTATGGCTTGGTTCCTAAGAAGGATGAAGACTTCAAGCATGTAGAAGAACAACCAGATGAGATAAAGGATTTGTTGACAGAATATGAAGCTATCAATTCAGAGAATGTACCTGATGGATTGCCACCAATGAGAAGTATTAGTCATTGCATGGATCTGATTCCTAGAGCTAGTTTGCCTAGTAAAGAAACACACCAGATGACACTCACAAAGAATGAAGAATTGAATAGAAAAGTGCAAGAAATTTTGAGGAAGGGTTTGATCAAAGAAATCTTAAGTCCTTGTGCAGTACCTATTGTGCTAGCACCTAAGAAGGATGTAGAATGGAGGATGTGTATAGACTCAAGAGCCATAAACAAAATTATAGTGAGGCATAGATTTCCTTTGCCCCAGATGGATGACATTATGGATTGTTTAAGTGGAGCTAAATACTTTACAAAGATAGATTAGAAGAGTGGATATCACCAAATTAGAATTGGAGAAGGGGATGAGTGGAAGATAGCATTCAAGAAAAATGAAGGATTGTATGAGTGGTCAGTGATGCCTTTTGGGCTAACAAATGCACCAAGTACTTTAATGAGGTTGATGAATGAGGTATTGAAGAAATTCTTAGGTAAGTTTGTGATTGTCTATTTGGATGACATCTTAATTTTTGAGTAATACTAGAGAAGAACAGTTTTTTCATATAAGACAAGTTTTGCAGAGGTTGAGAGAAGAGAAGTTGTTGATAAACATTAAAAAGTGTATTTTCATGAAGGAAGAATTGGTATATCTAGGATTTGTGATATTTGTTGATGGATTGGAGATGGATCATGAGAAGGTAAGAGAAATTATTGAATGGCCTACATCGGAAAGCATGCGATATGTAAGATTATTTCATGGATTGGCTAGTTTCTACCAAATGTTCATTAGGAATTTCAGTTCTATTTGCAGTCCTATGACAGAAAAAATGAGAGGAGATAAGAAATATTTTAGGTGGACATCTGGAGCAGACCGGAGTTTTGAGTTGTTGAAATAGAAGGTGACTGAGTAGCCTGTGTTGGCTTTACCATACTTTAATAACATATTTTAGGTAGACTATGATGCAAGTGGAAATGCAATTGGAGTAGTATTAAGTCAAGAAGGAAGACCAGTAGCTTATTTCAGTGAGAAATTGAATGATGCTAGGAATAGGTATTCATTGTATGACCAAGAGTTTTATGCCATAGTTCAAGCCTTGAAGAAGTGGAGACATTACTTTTTGCCTAAGGAGTTTGTGTTGTATATAGATCATCAAGCATTACAATATTTGAACAGTCAAGGTAAGTTGAATCATAGACACATGAGGTGGGTGGAATTCTTGTAGAGTTATACTTTTGTTTTGAAACATAGTAATCAAAAGTCGAATAGAGTTATTGATGCTTTGAGTAGGAGAAGGAATTTTCTAGTAGTAATGAGAGTGGAGGTATTAGGCATTGATGAATTGAAGAAATTGTATGAGGAAGACCCAGATTTTGCAGAACCTTGGAGAGCTTGTAAAAAACCAGTCTTGGAGGATAGGAGTGTTAGAATATAGGAACACTAAGAGGGGGGGTGAATTAGTGTTATGAAATCTGATATTTAAACCATTTACAATTATGAACTGAAAGAAAAATGTAAACATAGAAAGAAATCATCCACAACACCATAACACAAGGATTTTCACGTGGAAACCCTGTTAATGGAAAAACCACAATGGAGGTCAATCCATAATTTGAGTACTCAAATATAAGTTTTACAAAATGGGAATGCACTTGCATTCAGGCACACTTCCTAGAGCTCACTGATCGAAATAGGAAGGCTTGTTGATTAGATTAAATCCATCTAAAGGGCTTAACTGAAGGAATAGCATCTTCTAATGCCAAATTACAGCTACAATTAAGCTCATTAGTCGATTTCTTGACCTTCTGTCAGACTTTTCCATTTTACTCTTCTCCATTGTAACTCACATCACAAATCTTATATGCACAGATGAAATCACACAGCTACCCTTCTGAATTTTACATCACATGGTAATACACTTTATTTCTATCATGATTCGATACAAAATGATATAAACAATCAATCTTATATATCCACATCAAAGGATAATATTATCTTCATGTTAGCTTTAATAAAACATATAATATTTTCCAGCCGTCGGCTAAATCCATAAATGATTCTTAATGCATACCATCCATAGTCAGCCAAAGCATAGTGAGGACCTAAATAAATATGTTTAAACACAAAAACATTTGAACAATTACTCCTTAAACATCCACAACGGCTATATCCACCAAGTCGTCCTTCTAGCCCTGATAAACAAAAAATCAATACACCGGATCATCAAACTCATACACCAATTGATGCACCAACACAAAACTTGAGAATAAGGTATTCGAGATACCCAACGACCATCCCTGAGATGCACAACATGAACTGATAAGTTGATAATGCATATTGATCAACAGACTCAACTCTAGTCAGATACCTTGTTCTTCACTCTTACTTTTAGTATGAATAGATTTAGAAGTGTGTACCAGATCAATGACTTAGGTTACCATTAATGACAATAGTAGAAGCCATATGCCAACAATCTCCCCCTTTGGCATTGATGGCAACACTTAGTGAAAAATGATAAAGTTTCAAAACCAATATAAGTACACTACCAAACTTCAAAACTTCAAAACATAGCTCCCCTTGAAATTCATAAGGAATTTTTCAATTCTCTCCCTCCCCCTTTGAAATCAATTAAAAGCACATATTCAATCTCCCCCTTTGAAATATGACCAAAAACTTTTTGATTCAAAACTGATTCAAAATTTGAAAAAGAACAACTGCTACTTGAGTCAGAAGATTATCTTGTGTTTTTCTTTCATCTCCGAAAGAAATTTCTTCCAAGCTTCTACTACAATCCCAATGATTATGACCATGTTGTTATTTTCATATGTCCTATTGATAATCTTGACATGGGATTCTAGAATTGTGATTGCATCCTCTAATTTCTCTCCTTTCCTCAGATTCTCAATTAACTGCTCCAGACTGCATTCGGTTAAGTCCTTTACTTTCCAAAAAGTGTCCACAAGCTTGTTTTTGGTATTTTGCACATTTTTATGCTCAGACTGTAACTCTTGAATCCTTTTCTTGATTTCACCATCTTGATCCTGAAACATATCAAAACTTTGTCCAATCCTATTTAACTTTTTTTCAATTTGCTCCAACTTTTGTTTGTATTTCCCAACTACATGAGGCCAACGGATGCAATAGTTGTAGATGTTGTTTGTTGTACTTATGCATTGCCTCAGCTCATTCATTTTCCTTTTCAACTTGGTAAGTGATAGCCTAAACTACTCCTTCAAGTGTAGAATTATTTCTTCTTCTTTCTTGATTTGAGACTCAGAGTCCATGATTTCCTTAATGTATTTGATCATCTCTTCAGGTAGAAAGTTTTGCAAACTCTCCAATTTGATATGATTGTGCACAATATGAGCACTTAGTACACTTAAAATCATATCTTGATTATATGAAGGTTTGATAATCCATAATTTTTCAATTTTGCACATTCAATCTTCCTCATGAATAAGCTGCAAAAGTTTTTCTTTGGTTAAATCATCTTCTTCTTCACTTTCTTCTACTTTTTCTTATTTTGGTTCAACTGATTCCAGTTCTTTTCCTTGGATGTCCTCAGTTTCCTTATCCTATTCCTCATCTAGTATGTCCATAATTACCTATTCTTTTCCTTTTCCTTCAACTCTTGGATTCTTGCATATTGGAGGAGTACAGACAATAGTTTCTTTTTCTATTTTCTTCTTTCTCTCCATTTCACTAGAAGAGGAACCAACTTCAAGTGCCCTTACCAGAAGGGAAATGCAAAAAAATCCAAACTTTTCTAACAACCTCTAAAGAAACTTGCATATTCTTGATCATAGTTTTGCAAATTATTGGAGTGTTCATAAATCTGCTCAGAATAAACTTAACAATTTATGTGTTCTCGAAATAGGGGAATTTACTCCAAATGTCCATACTTTTGTGTTTCACATCTTCCAGCCATTTTGATTCATCAGGTGACAAAAGGTTTCTTACAGCTCTAATCTTCTCACTGATAAACTCATCTAAATTCACAATTCCTTTTATTTGTTCCATTTTTTGTGTCGAACAAGTTCTTCTACCGAACACCAAATTAAATGGAAATGCCACAAATGACTAAAATACCTGATGGATTTAGAGATTCACCACTGAATTATCTTCACTCCTTCGAAATTATATTGCAGACCGCTCTCCTTCTTCTTTTATTTAATAAAGTGGCAAATGAGGGCTTCAATATGTCTTTTTGTAACTTCGCACATCAAACTTTTAGTTGTAATAAATTATTTTTCCCTAGGTGTTCTGGATACCTTGCTTTCTCAGACAGCAAGAGAAGGATTCTTTTGCGGACCTTTAAATTCTCAATTTTTTGTACAAGTGATCTCCAATGTAGTTGTAAAAAATTAGCACAATCATTTTCAATATCCTACATTCTGGTGCTAACTACCGATAGGGGGACAAAGGATTTTCTTGAAAAACTCCCCCTAGGACAATGGCCTAAGATCAATTTCTAGAGGAATTACTGGAAGCAGGTTCTGGTGCAGAACCATTTCCAACATCAGACTCATTATTTCTTACCCATGTCTTCTTCATCTAATCTCTTATTTCATCCATAGTCACTTTCCCTTTTCCTTTATCATTTTCATGTGTATTTCTACTTTTGTATGTCGAACCTCTTCTATCCATATTTTTGTTTCTGAAGAATCTTGCAATGTGACTATATTTGTTACAATTGTAACACACAATATTTCCTTGTACAGACCAATCATTCCATTGATTTCTTCTTGATCTACAATGGTTAGCAATATGCCCAAATCTTCCATAGGTATAACATTTAACATTCCTTCTACTAACAGAGTTGTTTGATATACTTCTACATTCAATTGACTTTTTAATAAACTTATTGCAACTAAAACATCGATTGGAGAATGATAAACTAATTGAATTCATTTTACTTCTACATTGAGTAGCCATATGACCAAATTTATTGCAAGAAAAATAGTATCCATTAAACTTTTGAGCATTAGGTTGTCTTACTGGATACCTTCCACCTTTGTTCATTTGATTTCTTTGCCTGAAATTTCTTTGTCCAGATCCATAAATTTCTCCTTTCTCATATCCAAGACCTTGCTTGTCATTTCCATTCTTCTATCCCTGAGTTAGCTCATCAATCTTAACTAAGCTAATCTTAAACTTATCCTTGTATTCATTTGCAGTAGTAAGTTCATCCCTGAGAATTACAATCTATTTGTCAAGCTCTTCTTTATTGTTTCTAGATTCTTGAAGTTGAATCTCCAACTGAATGAATTCTCCATTTATTCTTCTACATTCATCAGATCTTTCATTTAAGGACTGAGCAAGATTCTCCTCATTCTTCTTTCTTTCTTCAATTTCTTTAGTCAGCTTCATCACCATAGATTTGATTTCATGCTTTAAGGTAGCATTGTCTCTGGTAAGATTTTCACATTCTTGAGTTATTTCCTTCAAGGTTTGATTCAAGTGAACATCATCCATGTTTTCACTCTCTTTTTTCTTAATCTAATAAAAAAGATCCATCCTCTTTTCCCTTGATTTTACAATCTGATCCTTCAATGTCTGAATGAATTTCTCAACATCCCTCAGATTTGCTTTCAATTTCTGGACTTTTGCTTTAGACTGATCAAGATCATCAAGTGCCACCACAAGTTGTTGCTAAAGACTACTAGAGTCCATTACATTCCATGATCCACCTCAAGTTTTCAAAATACTTTTGAGGAACTAGGCTCTAATACCAATTGTTGGAATCCAGGAACACTGAGAGGGGGGGTGAATCAATGTTTTGTAATCTTCGACTTTATTAATCCGGTATTTAAACCATTTATAACTCTGAACTAAAAGAAAAATTTAAACACACAAATAAATCATCCACAACACCATAACACAAGTATTTTTACGTGGAAACCCTATTAGGGGAAAAACCATGGTGGAGGTCAATCCACAATTTGAGTACTCAAATATAGGTTTTACAAAATGGGAATGCACTTGCATTCAGGCACATTGCCTAGAGCTCATTGCTCAAATAGGAAGGATCACTACCTTAAAAAAAATTAGATTAAATCCATCTGAAGGGTTGAAATGAAGGAATATCATCTTCTAATGCCATATTATAGTTTTGGTTAAGCTCTTTAGTTGATTTCTTGACCTTATGTCAGACTCTGCCCTTCTGCTCTGCTCTGTTGCAACTCACATCACAAATCTTATATGCACAGATGAAATCACACAACTTCCCTTTTGAATTTCACATCACACAGTAATACACTTCACTTCTATCATGATTCGATACAAAATGATATAAACAATCGATCTTATATATCTACATCAAAGGATAATATTATCTTCATGTCAGCTTTAATAAAACATATAATATTTTCCAACCGTCAGCTAAATCCACAAATGATTCTTAATGTGTACCATCCACATTCATCCAAATCATAGTGAGGACCTAAATAAACATTTTCAAACACAAAAATATTTGAACAATTACTCCTTAAATGTCTGCAATGGCTATATCCACCAAGTCGGCCTTCTAGCCTTGATAAACAGAAAATCAATACACTGGATCTTCAAACTCGTACACCGATTGATGTGCCAACACAAAACTTGAGAATAAGGTATTCCAGATACCCAATGATCTTCCCTGAGATTCTCAACACAAACTAATAAGTTGATAATGCATATTGATCGACAGACTCAACTCCAGTCGGATACCCTGTTCTTCACTCTTACTTCAAGTATGAATAGATGCAGAAGTGCGTACCAGATCAATGACTTAGGTTGCCATCAATGAAAACAATAGATTCCATATTCCAATAAGGAGTCAATGGTTGGATTATTTCATCCAGGAGGATATGTTGTTCAGAGGGAATCAGTTGTGTATACCCCAAATTTCAATGAGGGATAGTCTGGTGAAAGAAAAATATAGTGGAGGATTGGTAGGACACTTTGGAATTGATAAGACAGTAGCACTAGTAAGTGAGAATTAATTTTGGCCATAGATTCATAAGGATGTTAGGATATTTGTGTAGAGTTATAGAGTTTGTCAAGTTGCAAAAGGGAGTAGTCAAAATGTTGGATTGTATAAACCTTTGACAGTTTTGAAGAGACCTTGGGAGGATATCAACATGGATTTCATACTTGGTTTTCCAAAGACACAGAGAGGTAATGATTCCATATTTGTGGTGGTGGATAGGTTTTCTAAAATGGAAAATTTCATACCTTGTAAGAAGACAAAAAATGTAGTACATGTAGCAGACTTGTTTTTCAAGGAAGTAGTAAAATTGCATGGATTACCTAGGAGTATTGTTTTAGACAGAGATACAAATTTTGTTGGTTACTTTCTCAAGATACTTTGGAAGAAGCTAAAGACAGATTTAAAGTTCAGTTCTACTTTTCACCCACAAACTGAAAGACAGATAGAGGTAGTAAAAAGGAGTTTGGGGAATTTTGCTGAGATGTCTGGTTGGGGAGAAGATTGGAAGTTTGGATTTAGTCCTTGCACAAGCAGAGTGTGCTTACCATTATTCAGTGAACATGAGTACAAAAAAGACACCTTTTGAGATTGTTACTGGAGTTAACCCTAGAGATATATCAGAGTTGTGAGACATCAGCAAGGAAGATAAAAAGAGTGTATAAGCAGAGCAATTTGCAAAACATATGTAGGTGCATACTCAAGTAAAAAAACAATTGGAAGATATGAACCAGAAGTATAAGGAGCAAACAGATGAAAAGAGGAGACACAAGGAGTTCAGAGCTGGGGATGAAGTAATGGTGTACTTGAGGAAGGAAATATTTCCAATTGGCACATACAATAAGCTCAAGATGAGGAAGTTTTGATCCTATAATATTTTGAAAAAATTTGATTTAGGAAATACATATGAAGTAGAGTTGCCGGATGGCATGAGTATATCACCTATATTCAATATTGCAAATTTACATCAGTACCATGAAGCAGAATTCAATGAAGTAGATAAAGAAAAATTGGAAATATAGTTTCCTAAACAACAACCAGATGAGATAGAATATATTTTGGATATCAGAGATAGGAGGACAACACGTGGAAGACAACACAAAGAATATCTTATGAAGTGGAAAGGCAGGCTAGTGGAGGATTCTTCTTAGATTTCTCAAGATGAGGTAGACCGTATTGGTTTTCCTTTAGCCCCAGCAAAGTGAGGGACTCAATTTTCAAATAACCCTAGATGTTTACTGCAGGAGCATCCTTGGTTCTTTGCAATCCTGCATCAACTAGAAATATTTTCTTCAGTTTTGTTCTTGTTCCTGTTCAGTTCAAGTTGGTAGATTTAGTATATCTTCATATGTTCTCACCAGACCCTATGGATCTATGTTTTCATTGTGGACATATTCATTTTCCTTATTCCAATATTTTAGCTTGATTAGATCTTTTTTCGGAAAGTTATCACTTTTGGATTAAGTGACAATTTTTGGAACCGACACCAAAATAATTTCAAACCTAAAGGCTAGTTTGATCTCTTGTGGATCTTTCCCGTAATTTGTGGATCCTTGCGAGGTGTTTCAAATTATTTTGTGGAGTGACTCCGACCTTAATTTTAGGTCCACACTTCATCATATGCACTTGTCGAGGAGAAATTCAAATTGAAGGCCAACCTATTTCATGCAAGTTACATTTTCTTCGTCGGATATTGTAATGATCTTTGGCCGAAGCGGATGATTGTAGACCCCTAGATGTGATATAAATCATTGTAATCAATCATTAGGAAGTAGATTAAGTAGATGAGAGATTTGATATGTAATATTTCATCTTGCATTAAGGATCATATAGGAATATTATATTTTGAGCATGTTATATCAATCATCTGAGCCGAATCTGTAAGCCTGGATGTGGCCGACTATATGTAATCAAAATTTATGATAATAAAAATGTTTGAATCTGCATTTGCCTCCATATTCTGAGTGGCTTTTGTTGTGTAACTCTTGTTTCATGGTCTGGACTATTCTCTTTAAGGACCCTCCTACCATGACTGCACCAAATATCTACAAAAAACGTATAAGAGAGAAAGAGTAGAAATATTTATTCACTTTTCTACAAATGGATCTCAAGTTCGAGCCCTTTTATCTTCAGAAAAATAAATACAACAACTAAATGTAATTACAAGAGATTACCTCAAGCTTTTTTTTGTTGTTTTCCCAATGTGAAAATGCCCTTGAGACTCAAAAATCCACCATTGAAGACCTATGTGGAAACCCTAGTCGTCGATCTTGAAGGCCCTTGAAAAGCTCAATGGGTAAAATGAATGCTTTTCAAAGCTTTGGCATTACTTTTTGTGTTAGGGTTTTTACCCTAATCTTTATGCCAACAACAACAAAGGCATTTTTCCATTGCATTTTTTTTTTTGCAACAAACTAATGTAAATTGTGGTCCCTTTGATAGCTTAGTAAACTTTCTTAGGTGTTGTACTCATACATGCCATCTATCAAGTCCCTATGACTTGTTCTTTGCATTGATTCTCATATAGCCAAGTCATGGCTTTTGAATGTTGCATTCGTTTTAAAAAAATGTAAAGCATGTTTTAAGTGCTAAAACTATAAACCACTTAATTTATATTATTTTAAATACAAAATGAGGTGGATTATGCCTTCAAGGTACAGTTGAGAGCATGTGTTGATAAGATCAAGTCATGAAGGAGATTTGGTTGAGAACTTATGAAATGCCAAGCATCTTGGAGGGAGTTGAGGGAGGTTTGGGAACAACTTCCAAAGATATAGGTGCCTATTTTGACTGGAAGTTAAAGCTTTTGAGAGCATATAGGGGTATTTTGGTGTGCTTTTATGGTGGACATAGTCAAATTTGACTTTTTCCACCTTTGTGAGCTCATTTTGGGCTTTTTGGGGGCATCCGACCCAAGGCAATTTTTGTTTCCTATTTTGGTGCAATCGCTTGGGAGTTGATGATATAGTTTCTTTTGTAACTCATTTGAGTTTAGTTCCTATTATTCATTTTTTTTATACTTAGTGACTTTTCAGTCCTTAGTCAGTTTTGGCATGCTTTTGTAACTCATTTCTGGATATGAAATATAGTAAGAACCTTGGACGTCATTGATTTTGAATTTTTTCCTATTTGTTCTTTGCATCATTGTGTGGATTTAGTTGATTGATCAAGTTATTTGTGGGATATTGTTCATTTCCTTATAACTTTGTCTCAGATTTTAACACCTTTATGCAAGATTATGTTAATGTAGGTTGTAAAATGTGTCAAAGAATGTAAATAGCTTTTAGCTATGAAGTTATCTTCTTCCTAGGAGTCTGAACATTATGAACTCTTTGTGAAGCACTTATGCAAAAGCATGCAACAATAAGTTGTGCAAGTGTAATTTATGTCATTGTAGTCAAGTGTTTACAGTCTGAGTTTTATGTCCTATCTTAGTTTGGTGTATCACCTTTTAATTTTACTTTCAACTTCCAATTTATGTTTTCTCTATCCCATTTCCTTGATAGAACAGTAGAGTAAGTTACATTTAGGTGAGAACCAAGTGGAAGCTAGCCTTCTCCAGAGGCTGACCTCTATTTGTCAAAGCCCACACTTTGAGAGGTCTTCCAATGTTTCACTAAGTGGTTGAATAGGGTTCAACAAAGGGTGCACATTCAACTGAATTTTTTCAGCACACCCGGTGGAACTATCAAATTAGGATAGTTTTAACATTTTCAAATTTTTATTGGTTTTGATATGCAACTAGCAAATTTTAGATCTTTTTAGATATTGGTAAAGCATTTCTGGCGACTCTAAGTGTGGAAATTTGTAGAAACCAGTGTTGTAACAACATATGAAAAGGATTCAAACAACGAGTTCAAAATATTTTGAATACTTATAGTTGTCTCCACCAAAAAGACAAGGTAGAGCAGAAAAAGAGCTCTTGTTTCATCTACGAAAACAGTCTCAACTCCACCTGTAATGAGAGTTTCAAATCTTCCACAAATGTCAGTTCCAAGGAATCAAGTTTTTGTAACCTTTAATGGAGGAAATCCTTTAAATTTGGCCCAACATGATGACATTCTTGTAGTTCCCCTTATGAGCATCCCATATTTCACTCGTGAGGACCAAACCACACCTGTAGAACACATCAAGGATGTAGCAAACTTGTGTTTAGTACATCATATAACCCAAGAAAATGTGGTTTTTAGATTGCTAGAAAAATATTTCAAAGGGAAAGCATTACAGTGGTTCAGAAGCTTAGCAATGAATACCATTAGGACATGGGATGAATTGGGAGAAGCTTTGTGCAAGAAATTTGAGGACAAATTTGATAATCTATCATTAGTGGAGTAGCTTACCACCATAAAGAGGGCTCCTCACGAGAGAATGACATACTTCAATTTCATATTTCAAAGAACATGGGATAGAAACCCAGCGAATACAAGACCCCTAGTTGAGTATGCATTTCTTTATGTTTCAAGAGCATTAAATAGTGAAATAGTTGTTATGATTCAATCAATGGGTGGTAATACATTGCTTGCAACTTATGATATTGCAATCAGAGTTGAGAACAATCTTATTCAGACTGGGAGAATTGCTCCTAGACCTTCTATACCCATTTTCCTTGATATCCAGCCTCCTATGACTTTTCCAATACCTCAAGTAGCCCCTTTACCAACTGCTGCTAACCAAGAAAAGGTTGTTGCAGGCCCATATAATGAGTTGCAGGAGATAAAAGGGATCTTTTACTCCTTTGGAAATGAACTTATGAGTATTAAAAAGCAACAATTTCAAGGTTTTAAGCCTTACCAACCACAAAACCTTGGGCCAAGTCAGCCATATCAAGGAAATAGGTAAGCATATCAAGGAAACCAACAAGGTGCAAGACAAAATTTGAACCCAATGCCCTTTCAATCGTATAATCCAAATCTTGTCAGTGCAGCAAGGGATCATGTCCCTATTCAAAACAACCTTGTAGCAGACTATGAGTGGTGCTTTCCTTGCAACCAGTCCCATAATCAGGCCACATGCTCAAATGGGGTTATCAACCAAGCGTTGATGGTGCAGAATGTTTCAAGTTCATAGCCTAATGTACCTAATGATGGATCTCCATAGCAACAGGAGCAACCTCCAAGTGATGCTACTCTCCTACATTGGTAGGGAGAGGAATTTTGTGCAGTGAACAGGGATGACTCTCCAATTGCAGCAAATACAAGAGCCAAGAAGATGGCTTTTGAGATTGAACAATCAGTAAACAAAGGAAAAGAAGTTGTAGAACCATCCACATCTCAAGTGCCTCACATATTGCAAAGTAATAGATAAGTGCTACCAATTAGGAGCAACCTCACTTGCAAGCGGTCCTTGTAATAATCAAAAGGTAAACATTGTTGCATCGTTCAACATTGTTGAACATATGAAAAATTTGAAAGTGTTTATATCAATGTGGGATTCTTTATCTATCCTAGGTCAAAAGGACATTTTACAATCTGCTTTGACTGATTTGAATGTTGTAAGTGATGTACCAGTAGGTCAAGTTAAGTTTGTTTTCACAAATGCACCTTGGGACAATAATAAACAATTAGGTAAAGATGTCAAAACCCCTCCTTTTTATGTGTCATTGATAGTAGGGGATAAGTTGGTTCATAATTGCATAGTTGATAGTGGGGAAAGTAGTTCTATCATGCCCAAGCAGATTGTTGATCAGTTAGGACTACAATATCAACCTCTTGAGAAGGGAGTGGTCCAGTTAGATGGGACAACCATTAACACCATAGGTGTCCTTAAGGATTTGAGCCTTCTATTACATTCCTGTCCAAATTTTTCAATCCCTCAAGATGTGTTCGTCATTGATTTACCACCCTATTTTGCATTATGCTTGTCAAGGGAGTTTACTGCTAAGATAGGAGGTTCTTTGTCCTCAAATTGGTCTCATATGTTGTTTAGGACTATATATGGGACAAAGGTCACCGTCAAATTTGAGTCACTTGCCAAATACCACATTGAGCCTTATGTTCCAAGCACAATTAATCCCAATTGTACTATTGCTCAAGAGCTGCAAGCTGAAAGTGTACAAGATATACTCTTAAATGAGTGGGTGGTAGAGAATGTTGTAGATAATCCAAACCATAAAACTGAAGAGGCTGGTTTGGGGGTGTATATGTTGCATGAGCCTGAGGAAGCTATGCCAAACCTTGAAAAGAAGGCTAAACAACATTTAGAACAACAAGATAAAGTATGGAAGATGTATTTCGATGGCTCAAGGAGCAAAAATGGAGCTGGTGGGGGTGACATGCTTGTGTCCCCACACGGTGATAAATATTATTCTACTTTTCATTTTTCATTTTTGTGTACTAATAACACTGTTGAGTATGAGGGCTTGATTCAAGGATTGGAATGGGCAAAGAAATGAAAGATAAGCTTCCTATAGGTATTTGGAGATAGTGAATTGATAGTCAATCAAGTATGAGGCTTGAATGTGACTAAAAATGATACTTTGAAGTCTTACAAGCATAGGGTGTGGGATATGATAGAGGAATTCAATGATTTTAATCTAATTTCTATTCCTAGGAGTCAAAATAAGCATGTAGATAGGCTAGCTACAATAGGTGCCTAGTTTGATAAACCTAATGATATAAGGAAGGAAAAAGTGCAGCAATATGTTAAGGTTGTAGTTAGACCATCTATTCCTGAAAAATAATTTTCATTGGCAAGTATTTGATAGTGATGAACATGTGTTGAGTTTTCTACTTGAAGATGATGAGTTCTTAGTGGCAAACTAGGAGAAGTTTAAACAACAATATAGTGATCAAGTCATACAACTGAGGACAAACAAGTTATCCAAGGGTCTAGTTACCTTGGAATCTATCTTTAGTACTGATGATCAATTAAGGAAAGGTAAAACTGGTATGTAGGTCAAAGAGGAGCATTATGAGAAACTTGAGATATTCAAAGGTAAGCTCCTCAAAATTGGTAAAATTTGTTCACAAGAAGATAGGCAAGCTTTTATTGCTCTTTTTCAAGAATTTCATGATGTATTTGCATGGGAACACTCAGATTTAAAGGGATTTGATCCCGAGATTTCCCAGCATAATATAGAACTAGAGCCAAAAGCAAAGCATGTTAGGCAGAAATAGAGGCCTTTAAATCCAAAAATGTGAGCCCCTTATGATTAAAGAATTGACCAAGCTAGTTGAGGGAGGTATCATTTTCCCAATTAAACATACCTCATGGGTCTCTAACCTTGTATCGGTTAAAAAGAAAAATGGGGAAATTAGGCTATGTGTAGATTTCAGAGACCTTAATAAAGCCTCATTAAAAGATCACTATTTGTTGCCCTCAATGGAGCAAATCCTTTAGGTAGTTGCTAGTTCTGGAATATTTTCCTTGCTTGATCGTTATTCTGGTTATAACTCGGTATTAGTCAAAGAAGAGGATCAATACAAGATTGCTTTTACTACAAATTGGGGCACTATGTCCTATAAAAGAATACATTTTGGTCTTTCCAATGTTAGTGCCACTTTTCATAGGGCCATGGACATGGAATTTCAAGGTTTGATTCATAAGCTTGTGCCCGTTTGTTTTGATGATGTAATAGTGTTTTCCAGGAATATTGATGAGCATTTGTCACATTTGAAGCAAGTGTTTGAGAGGTGTAGGGAATATGGCATATCCCTCAATCCCAAAAAGAGTATATTTGTTGTCCATGAAGGAAAGCTTCTTGGACACAGTGTCAAAACAAAGAATCACCATTGATCCTGAAAGAGTGAAAGCCATTTTAGAGTTACCTTTACCCAATCATAAGAAGGGTCTACAAAGCTTTCTTAGCAGAATTAATTTTTTAAGAAGGTTTATTCTAGAAGTTACAAATATTTTGAAACCACTAACTGCAATGTTGAAGAAAAATCTAGCTTTCAGCTGGACTAGATAGGCCAAGTGTATTTTTGAAGCAATTAAGGAGGACTTATCAGTAGCTCCTACTTTGGTAAATCCAAACTTTTCAAAAGATTTTATTTTGTATACTTTTGGTAGCATAGATACCATTTCTACAATGTTGGCACAATAGAATGATGATAATTTAGAACAACCCATTGCCTTTTTCAGTCAAGGTTTAGAGGATTATGAACAGAGGTATACTTTTGTGGAAAAACATGTACTTTCTATTATCATAAGTCTAAAAAAATTTAAACCTTTGATTTCTAATAATAAGATACATCTAATGGTTGCTCACCCTAATGTTAAGGATTTTTTGTTAAAAAAGGACCTGGATGAAAAGAGGGTTGGGTGGATTAAAAAAGGTAATGGAGTATGATATAGATATAAATATAACTAAGATTGTAAGGGGTAAAGGGTTGTGTGAATAGATAGCTATAGGGTCTAAAAATGAGGAAGAGATAGAAACAAAGACTATTTTAGTCACTAATGATAAGCATGCACCTACATTAGGTGCAAGTTGGGTACAAGATATGACTCATTTCTTCCAAACTGGTGAGTGTCCACTAGGTTTAGATAAGGCTAAGAGGAGATATTTCAGATTGCAATATATTCCCTATGTGTTGGTTGATAATTTTCTTTTCAGAAAAGACCTTAATGGTGGGGTGTTAAGGTGTATTGATCATGATCAAGTGGATAAAGTACTTCATGAGTTCCATGATGGAACTGTTGGGGATCCTTTTTCCCCAAGAACTACTGCATGGAAGATAACGAGAGTTGGCTATTATTGGCCAAGATTATTTAAGGATGTCCATGCTTGGGAAAAAAAATGTGTGAAATGTGCCATCTTTGCAAGAAAAGAGAGGCTACTAGCTTTACCTTTGCAGCCAATCCAAGTGGAATAGCCCTTCATGAGATGGGGCATTGATTTTATAGGACCTATAAATCCACCTTCAAGTGTGGGCCATAGGTGGGTACTTTCTACTAGTGACTAGTGATTACTTTACACAATGGACTGAAGTAGTGGCTTTGAAAGAGGCCAATGAAAGTGTTGTATTAAAATTCTATGATGATTTAGTAACTAGGTTTGGAGTACCTGAATCAATCATTTTAGATAATGCTTTAGCATTTGTTGCTTGGCAGAATCAACAAAAAATAATTTGATTAGGATTATCAAAAGAACCATGGAGGATAATTAGAGAAATTTGCATACCAAGTTGAAATCTTCCTTGTGGGAAGATAGAATAACTCCCAAAAGGTCGATTGGAACTCCCCATATGTATTGGTTTATGTTAAGGAGGAAATATTTCCTTTATCTATGGAGCTTCCATCTCTTGATATTATGCACCAGCTAGAGATGTTTGAGGGAGAAGATCCAATGGCAGTTAGGTATGCATAGCTCATGGACCTAGAGGAGTTATGAGATAAGGTATTGAATTCCATGGAGTATCATCAACTCCAAACAAAAAGAGTCTTTGATAAGAAAGCAACTCCTAGGGTGTTTAGAGAGGAAGACCTTGTGCTTAAGTGGGATGAATTGAGAAGTAGGCTAGGAAAGCACACTAAATTTGATAATTTCTAGAGTGGCCCATTTGTTATTACTGAGTGCAAAGAGCACAATGCATTGCAGTTATCAAAGATGGATGGAGAAATTATGCCTATGCCAGTTAATGAGATACACCTCAAATGGTTTTTTCGGGTCTGATCTAACTTGTACATGCTAGGTTAGAAGTTTTTATTTCAATAAGTGTTGTTGCACCATAGTTTCGATGCAAATTTTTATTTCCCTAAGTATTTTTCAGCATAGTTAGGTAGTTTTCCTTCTGCAGTTTTGGTGTTTGAATAATTTTTCAAGGTGCCATACACTGATCTGGTGAGTTACAGAAGGTACAAGCCTGTTATACAATTTTTTTCAAGTTCTTGAGTCACTCTATGTCCAATAGATATGTCCATTAGATAAGCCTAGGCAACCGGTCTGATGTTTAGCAGGAAAACATATAGCAGATGTCACCAAAAATATTACCTAATTTCGCTAATAGCTCAATCAGGTAGAGCTTTTGTGATTTTCAAATGAAGAGTAAGGTACATTTCTATTTTTGCTACATTACATTCATGTTCATAAACAAAATTAGAAGATTACATTACTATATTGCATTTATGCAGATGCATATAATAGAGGAAAGATTACATAATCTTTTCAAGGAAAGTAATCTTTATTGATGATGTAAATGCATAATGTCTCACACAAGTCATGAGACTAACTCTTTTAGTGCAAATGAAAGAAAACATTATACATTTATAGATACAAGGGAAAATAAGTGCACATATAGAGAAGAGTGACCCATCATTGCCTGAATGATGAGTCCTAGTTGAGTTTCCTTCTATCATCTTTAGTCTTCTCACTTGTCTTGCATCCAGTTATTGCTCCTAGTTTCCTACATCTTAGAGAGAGAGCATGTTGTTAGAGAAATGAAGGGAAACTAGTCAATACATGCAAATATATCTATAAACATATGTTATGATCCTAATGTGCACTAAAATAGCTAGCATGTATGTCCAAGAAAATAGGAGGGTTATCAAACACATCTATAATATACATGGTTTTTTTAACATGTTTGCTAATTGTGCAGGTATAGGTGAAATTAGGTTGTTTTGATTCATCTGATTATAACATGTGGGTTAAATGTGGCTCCCACAAGGGTTGAGCCTAGCATGCTACTCTCTTTGTCTTTGAGAGGAGTAAGGCTACAAATACATAGATAAAAGATGCAAAAGTTTTTGGGCGATCTCACATGATGGTTACATTAAGCAAGTACCTGACACTTATAGCAATGAGTTTATAGGCATTTACAAAAATGAAGGGGTTTCAATACTAGCTTGATGCCAAAATCATAGATGAAAATAGAGCTTAAGTGCCAATACCAGTTCAATGTTATTAATGAGAAATGATTGCTTAGTAAAATCATAATCTAAGATAGGAAATCATAATCATAAAGGGTTATGCATCTTTTCAATGGAAAGTTTTATCAAAAAGAAAAGATGATTATCATCAAGATAAGTAATATTTCAATAAGCTCAATTTAGAAGGATAGTTATGAATTCCCCTAGGTTTCAAGGAGTTCAAAGCATAATTATCAAGAGATATCAGTTTAGAGGACTATGAGAGTATGGTTTTCATATGCTTATGATACAGTCAAGGATTTTAATGATCACACTGAGTATAAAGTCAATCATCATGTGCATTATGCAATCATAACATTTTTTTGAAAAGACAATGAATAAAAGAAGCATCATCAAATCTATCCATGACAATCATGATTAAAGAATAAGTAATAGAGGATTTATCTACAACAATTACAAAGCCTCTACTGGTACGTGAAGGTGGTAAATGAAGTCAACAGAATCACAATGTTCAAGGCCATTTAATGATACAACCCCTAATTGGAAATGCAGAGAATAGATACAAAGAAAAATAGTCATGTGGATACCCATGTCTTCTATGTGTTGTGAGGTTACAAGTTTGTAGTATTGGAGTGATGTAATAATCCCAAGCTGAGTTAAAATCTCAAACCTGGAATGAGTAAACACATGAAAATATCAGACCTAGAATGTGGAGATATGGGGTCATGGTTTTAAGAGGAAATGTGATATGGGGGTCTAAGAAGTGAGTATTCACAGGAAATGGTATAAAAAAGCTCGAGCTCTTGTTTTCTAGAATGTTCAAGTATACCTGTAGAGGGAAAACCAAAATAACCCAAAAGATACAAGAAACCCTCAAAGTTTTCTTATAAGCATGAATATTTAGGATGACCATGAGAATGCGGACAAAGGAAGATTTTAGTTTCTTGTGTTAGAACTAGATGAATAAATATCTTGGTACCTGCAGCGGGCATGGCCGTGGCCTAGGGTTTTAAAACCCTTAACTTATTAAATCATATAACCCCTAAATATCTACAGAAAATGCATAAGAGAGCAAGAGTAGAAATATGTATTCACTTTTTTTTGCAAATGGAGCTCAAGTTTGAGCCCTTTTATCTTCAGAAAAAGAAATACAATAGATAAATGTGCTTACAAGAGCTTACCTCAAGATTTTTTTTGTTGTTTCCTAGTGTGAAAATGCCCTTGAGACTCAAAAAATCTGCCATTGAAGACCTCTATGAAAACTCTAGCCATCGATCTTGAAGGCTCCTAAAAATCTCAATGGGTAAAATGAATTCTTTTCAAAGCTTTGTTTTTTTTTTAGGGTTGTTACCCTAATCTTTATGCCAACAACAACTAAGGCATTTTTCTTTTTCATTTTATTTTTTGCAACAAACTAATGTAAATTGTGGTCCCTTTAATGCCTTAGTAAACTTTCTTAGGTGTTTTCCTCATATATTCCATGTATTAAGTCCCTATGACTTGTTCTTTGCATTGATTCTCATATAGCCGAGTCATGGCTTTTGAATTTTGCATTCGTTTTTGAAAATGTAAAGTATGTTTTAAGTGGTAAAATTATAAACCACTTAATTTATATTATTTTAAATGCAAAATGAGGTGGATTATGCCTTCAAGGTACGGTTGAGAGCATGTGTTGATAATACCAAGTCATGAAGGAGATTTGGTTGAGAATTTATGAAATGCCAAGCGTCTTGGAGGGAGTTGAGGGAGATTTTGGAACAAGTGCCAAAGATATAGGTGACTATTTTGACTGGAATTTAAAGCTTTTAAGAGCATATAGGGGTAGTTTGGTGTGCTCCTATGGTGGACATAGTCAAATTTGACTTTTTCCACCTTTGTGAGCTCATTTTTGGAGGATCCAATTGCTAGATTTTAGGCTTTTTGGGGGCATCCGACCCAAGGAAATTTTGGTTTCCTATTTTGGTGCAACCGCTTGGGAGTTGATGATATAATTACTTTTGTAACTCATTTGATACTTAGTGAATTTTCAGTCAATTAGTTTTGGCATGCTTTTGTAACTCATTTTTGTATATGAAATATAGTAAGAACCTTGGACATCATTGATTTTGACTTTTTTCCTATTTTTTCTTTGCATATTTGTGTGGATTTAGTTGATTGATCAAGTTATTTGTGGGATATTGTTCATTTCCTTATAACTTTGTCTCAAATTTTAACACCTTTATGCAAGAGTATGTTAATGTAGGTTGCAAACTATGTCAAAGAATGTAAATAGCTTTTAGCTGTTAAGTTATCTTCCTCCTAGGAGTCTGAACATTATGACCTCTTTGTGAAGCACTTACGTAGAAGCATGCAACAATAAGTTGTGCAAGTGTAATTTCTATCATTGTAGTCAAGTGTTTGTAGTCTGAGTTTTATGTCCTATCTTAGTTTGGTGTATCACCTTTTCATTTCACTTCCAGCTTTCAGTTTATGTTTTCTCTACCCCTTTTCCTTGATAGAATAGTAGAGTAAGTTAGATTTAGGTGAGAACCAAGAGGAATCTGGCCTTCTCCGGAGGTTGACCTCTATTTGTCAAAGCCCACACTTTGATAGGTCTTCCAATGTTTCATTGAGTGTTTGAACAGGGTTCAACAAAGGGTGCATGTTTAGGTGATAACAATAACATCACCACAAAAGGTAAACAATCAAAAATAATCAAAGGATCTTTGCTTAATACATGAAAGGTCACACCTTAGGGAATATCACACTTGATATCATAACCAAGAGAAGACTAGCCAAGGAATAAAATATTTACATCTTAAGGAATACTAAACATAGCATTACCACCAAGAGGAATCTAATATGCCAAGAAAGGTCACACTCTTATGGGACATCAAGCCTAATATCACCACAAAAGAGAAACTAACATAAATCAAGAAAGACACACTTTGATTAACAATGTCACACTTCCTAGGAGATGTATGCTATCATCACTAAGAAGGTACCATTCCACATGCAAAAAATGATCGAGGGACTATATTCCCCCCTTAAAATGTTAGTGTACTTTCTACACTAATATTTTAAGGAGATAGAAACAAAGGGATACCTTGCTAGAAGGAGTGCTCCTAATATAAGACTACTTAAACCTTTCCCCCCAAGTGTAGAGGCAAAGGTGAGCCTGAAATTATGATATACTACTCCTTGAAAAATGGAAGATGACTACATAAAGCCTAGTTTATACACTCATGGATGGTAGTGAGAATGTTGTGATACTACAACTACCACATGGCAAGGAGTAAATAACAATGAATGCTAATTAATTATATGCTCAATTTGATCCTCGTTAGGCTCAAATTCTCTAGATTTTTTCTATAAATCATGACAATCATCTATATGATGTCTAAATATTATATGATATGCATAGTAAGGTCCACTAGTATCCTTTTTTCTTATTGGTTTTTTTCTCAAACACAGGTGGTAATTTAATTAGACCCAATTGTAAAAGTGTAGTGAATGCATGCCCAATCTTGTATTCATGATATAGGGAATTTAATTTCTTGAGAGGATCACAGGATTTATGTTTTTTATTTGGTGACCAACTATTTGGAATGAAGGTGGAAGATCTTGGTAACCAAGTCCTTTAGTATCTTCAGATGGTGTTTTTTTCCAAAATAGAATGGAATTCATGTTCATTCTTAATGTCACATCCTTTTTCACTCAAAATCCTAAAGCCTTATCCATAAGTTTGTCCCAAGTCAATTGGTGTGTTTGTAGCTTTATGCTCATATGATGGGGAGTTGGTTGATGTGTTTTCCTTGTGATTTTTATTCATATGTACTTCCATGTGCATTGGTGGAGGTATGCTTTGTGACACACTTTTTGCATGAAAAAGATTGAGCATTTCCAGTGGGGTAGTAGGGCATTGTATTGAGGGATAAGAGGTTGTATTATTCTCAAGATTGTGTAAGGAATTTTGTATGAACTCATGCATGATCTCTTCATCTTGACCCAAAACATTAAAAATAATTGTAATAGGAGATGGTGTATCTTCAATACCATTATCGAAATTAGGTCCATTTCCAAAAACATAGCTTGAAACATCCACCAAAGATTTCAAAGAGGTCAAAACTTACCGAAACATTGAGCCATCATAGTGATATAATGATTTTACTAAGGTTCAGGCTATTATGCAATAGGTGTCTAGAAAATGTACAATAGTTCTAGATAGAGAATTTTAAGAATTTTTTGTCACATAAAGCTAAGATAGAAAAGGTAAGATAGTGGCACCCAAGGTGTTTATGTCCTAGGCAGGCTTTTACAAAATTAAAAGTTTGACTATATGTTATGTTTAAGGTTTTTGTGTTTATATGAAAATAGGTATAATATTTAGTTATTTTCCATATTTTACTGATTTTAGGATTATGAATTAAAGAATACAAACATGCAACAATGTGAAAGTAAAATGACAGTTTTAAAATGTAAATAAAATTCAAATAGGAAAATCCAACAAAGAACATAGAGATAGAAATCTAATGCAAATTTTAGGCACAAAATAAAGGATAGATACACCTAGGGCGCCTATGTCTTAGATAGGGTGTCTAAAAATTCAAATTTTGAGTGTGTTTGATACTATTTAATGTTCTTAATTTTGTGTGCAGATAGATTTGACAATGAGTATTTTCCAGATTTTGTTGATTTTATGATTACGTAAATGGAAAATGCAAGTATGCAAATGTATAAATAATGAATGAGAAATTTTGAATGCAATTTTCAAATGCAAGATGCAATGATTGACTAATTCCAAGATATAAAGTTCTAAAAATGATGATTTGATGCAATTTTGAAGTAAAACTATGCAATTTTTCACTTTTTTTTACCTAAATGAAGGATGCAATTTTGAATGTAATGAATAATTTTAGATTTGAATAATCTAATGTAGATTTATGAATGAAATTTAAATGTATATCTAAGCTAAAATAAAGGTAAATAAATCCTATTGTAATCCATAATGTAATATTCATGTCATATTTTTATAATTTTATGATTGTTTAAGAGACAAAAATGAAACACTATATGAAAAATGCAACAAAATGATATACAAAACCTAGATCTAGGGTCAATTTTTAGAAGGTATATAATGTTAACAGGTTGGGTTCACCAAAATGAAATCTATAGAAAAGGGGAAGGAGACCTAATTTTGTTTTGTGGCCTTAGGGTTCCACACTTTTCCCTAATTTCATTTATGAGATGGATGGATGGGATGAATGAATGCAAGGATAGAGTGGGTGTTTGATGGATTACGACAAGATATCAGATTGAATTATATCCTGAAAGATGAGTCAACCCACCCTTGATCGAATCTAGAAATGTCCTAATTATGAAATGTAATAATCTAATTTTCCTAATTATGCAAATTGGTACTCTGATGTGAATATAACAGATTTGAGAAGTTACAGAGAAAATCAGACACCAAAAATAGAAAGAGGAGGACATTATGCACCTATTGTATAAATTTTAGCTTGATTTATTGAGATGTTGGTGCCAAGAGCGCCACTCTCTTGCTAGGGATTTTTTGGATTCATTTTTGTATTCCTCTAATGTCAAATATGTACTTTTGTTTCTTGTCTACAAATTTGTCAGATTTGTGTCGGATATTTCTGTAATTGACTTTTTGTGAGTTATCAATAACTAGGGTTTCAAATGAAATAATGAACAAAGTGCTTTCAAGATTCCTTTGATCCTCTTCAACTTGTAACCTACACATTCATAAAGAGAGAAAATTTTGGGCCATTTTATAGGCTTGCGTCAGTCAAACCCCATGTAAGCTTTTCCACTTCCACAATGGCAATGGCAATGGTAAATCCATAATGGAAAGGAAGGAAATTTTGAATGAAAAAATGTTACAACTCCCCACCCTTCAATGGCTTCCTTGAAGGAATGAATTCATACATATCACTTCAAGGATCTTGGATCTTGCTTGATATATTTGTGTGAATCCATGAATTCTTGGATGCTTGGAGACCTACAACAATGTTAGCCTTCACAAAGCAACATGAACACACATAAACTTTGGCATGATGTTAGATCTTGAATGGATGCTACAAATCACTATAAATGTTGTTCTTGAATTCACTTGATAATTTTTTGATCATAAGTTCTCCTTAATGATTTCTATATTGCTCTTTTTAATACTTTTTAATGCTAGATGGATTTGAAATTATGCAATAACTAGGTATTTATAGGCATTTATTCAATTTCCCAAAAATTAAATCCTAATACATGACTTTAAGTATTTTAATTTCAAATAATAAAGTGTCACAACTGAAATATTTGAATTTGGAGAAAAACTAGGGGGACATATGCACCCTATATGCTAGTGTCCTAACCCTATTTTATAAAATTTTAAGTATTAGGGACCAAATATTAAATGAGAGCATTTATTTTATGCTTGAAAATTATCAAAAAAAAAATTAAAATAAGATATGGAATGCATAATTTAGAATTTGAATGCTTAATTAAGTCCAATATCTTAAAGGGGAGAAAAAATAGTGTGAAATTGTCATGGGTGACAATTTACAATGCTACAATTGCATCATTTTATAGATCCTAATAATACTAAGCCTCTCTACCAGCCTAATAGAATGTGCAAGAAAAATTAGCACTAGAGCTAGTGACCATCTCGATAAAAATAAGCGACCATTGCTCAACTCATTGTACTCTAATCACAGTTGTATCCTGCTCTACTGTCAACTAGGCCACCTATTCCTATACCCCCTATATTGGGGCCTTCAGTGCCTAAATTTGTGCCTGTAGAGTAGCCATCTGATGATTTGGTGCCCCTACCTCAACCTCCTCCATAATGTCTTAGAAGGCCTCTTTAATGAGAACATCTTGGAAACCCTCATCTATAACCATGTCCTATGTAGCCTCCTTTTCTATAGCCACATCCCCCTCCCTCAGACTCCCAAATATAGCATCTCCTCCTCCCTAATGAGTGGTAGTCATGTTGGAACAATAGGTGGAATCCAACCTCTACTCCTCCTACCACCTCTACCTCCATCCCTGCCACCACCACCTCCATCGTCATTTCCATACCCTTGACCTCCTCTACCTCCATCATCACCTTGCACCATGCCTCCCCCTCATAATTTTCCTTGTGGACCTCTCCCCAATGTCTCCATCTGTGCTAGTAAATCAAGATCATTCAATGGAATGGGCCTATGCTCTACCCGCTAGGCATCATACTTAGGCATGGTGTCTACATTTTCCATCTCTGCTCTTGCACCCCACTAGACATAGGTTACAACTGATTAAACTCCTGGAATGCCACTTGTGGGCTAATCATGGACCCCATCATGCTACCTCTTGAGCTAATAGTGCAAACATAAGAATACCAATAGGCTCTCCTTGTCGCTCACCAAACTATCTCAAAACTCAATCTAATAGTTGTTGCTCAATAATATGTTAGCTTTGTATAGTCCTGCCAATAAAATAATTGGTATGACAACAATAGGGTAGTCATTTTGTGTCATCATCCCATTTGACACACTGCTTGTAAGGTCTCCATGTGAAAGCACCAAGAAAATCTATCGCCTGTTCCCAGTACAATACATCCCCCACATGTGTCTGAGTGATGACACCTCCATAATTGAAAACATAAGGTAAACTAAGTGGGAGGTCTGTTATGGCCACTAGTCTAAAAACTATAATATGCTCCAATGCTCATACCATGAGCATAGTGGTCCCACAACCAATAGAGAAAGCAACTCTATAAGCCACATCATGTTGCTGGAAGTAGAGGATTGCTAGTACACATAGGCCCCATGCATAGATGATACCATTATCCATCATCCCTACAAGCATCTGGCCCCACCTAATTAGAAAACCATGACCTCATCGGTCTGGCACCACTACCCCGACTATAACATTGCATACCACCACAATCAGCCACTCACATCTGTCCACTAATGTTTCCCACCTGATCTTGTACTCCTCCACTCTGAGATCCTCCATCTCAAAATACCTTTGCATAGCATCCAATCCAGAGTCGGGATCATATACCACTCATTCACCATGAATAGGGATATGTAGGTTGCACCATGAATAGGGATCCACAAGATGTGCCATACATCCTCGAGTGTTATGGTGGCCTCCCTAATCGACAAATGGAAAGAGTTGGTCTCCTTGTACCACCTCTCGACTAGTGTAGTCAATAGTCCCTAATTAGCCTAGATCTTAGGCATAAAGGTCACATAGTATAGCCCCAACATGTCCAATGTTCTCCTCTCATTCTCATCCAAATGATCATGCAACACAAATGATGATGGTCGAATCTCTCGAGGATAGATAGGTAGAAGCCTCACTTGCACTCAAACAGCACATTACATCAATTACGACATAAAAATAAACCTATTGTACCTTTTGCACCTTCATAATTTTTCCTAAAACTGCATTTAATTGGCTAATAGTCAGATGTGTCACACCTTTTAGCTGATGTGGTGCACACATATAAATGCAGCTCATAAAGAACTTGTGGCCTACCTAAGACACTTGTGATGCACTGTCATTCATTTGTGGTGCACCTAAACAATTGTGTCACCATTTCCTACAATTTCAATGTTAATTCAATTATGGGTCTAAAAATAGTTGTGAACTATCTATAGATGCAGCCCCACAAAATAGTTGTGGCACAACTTATAGATGTGTCGCACAATCCTACAATTGTAGCAAACACAACTATAGTTGTGGTGCAAAAAATGCACCCATCTATTTGCTCATTTTTTAGCCCTAAAATCTACTAAAAAATGCAAAAAATTCAAATAAAAAACCTAGTACATATTGTGTTGCCTAATCCCTTGGGACACATGTAGGTCCGCATGTGCCATCCACAGTGAGAGATCTCTGGAATTCTAGCCATCATTTTGTTTCTCTGCTCACAATACACTCTCCTCTCCACTAAAATTTCTAAACTCAAAATGTACAAATGAGGAATTTCACCCCCCAAAGGCCTATTTATAGACCTTCAATGGCATAAAGGACCTCCCTGCATAATTGGATGCACTAACCATGACCTTCAAAAGAAATTACGGAGGCCCAGATTGACCTATAAGCTTAATTTTTCATTGCCAACACATTTACATGCATCAAATTAACTTGTCAAAAAAATGCCAAATTTTTTGGATTTTTTAAAAAAATTGTCAATTTTTCCAAGGGGCACCACGCTATCCCATAGTTACCAGGGAATACTAGGGAAAGTTCTGAACTGATTTTTATATTTTTCTTTGACACAATACTCAAAATCGCATTGTATCAAAGAGGGGCAAAACGTAAACACTGAAAAATGTCTTGAGCCTACGAACGCCATTTTTACACTATTATTTTAAATTATTTAATTAATTCGCTCTATCTTTATTCTTCTTTGATCAATTAATTAAATTTCATTTATTTAATTACGTCACTAATTACTTTATTCCTCTTCTTTAATTAAATAAATTATTATTATTTATTTAATTATTCATCATCGCTTTTCCTCTATAATTAAAATTATTATTTTTAATTATTTAATTATTCATTTTTCTATCTCCTAAATTAAATAATTATTTTAATTATTTAATTTATCTATATTTATCCTCTCTCTAAATAAATAAAATTTATTTTGTTTATTTAGCCCACTTTCCACATGCAATAATAATTAATTATTGAACCCCTCATGCAAATTCCACCTCATGTTCTGACTAACACTTTCTTTCAATTCTCCTCTCATGCAATTAGTTGACATCACTTAACTCCTCATGCAATGAGTTAATTAATCTATCTATTCTTCTCAACAATCCTCCATCATCGATCTTATCATTTCACCTCTTAATCCTCACTGCTTAAATTTCTCTACAATCAACGATTAACCTCATTTCAATCCAACCACATTATTTGATATTTTTCTATTATTCATCCATCTTGAGCTTATTGTGAATTGTGCACACTTGATATCTGAGAGCAATAAAGCAAAATTGAGAAGAGCGATGAATGGGAATCAACTTTGACATAGGAGATAAGGTATTGTTGTAATTTATTATTTGATTTCTTGTGTCATTTATGCTTTATTGTTAGATTATGGTCTTTGTGGGCTTGAATGAATGGAAATCGACTTTGACATAGGAGATAAGGTATTGTTGTAATTTATTATTTGATTTCTTGTGTCATTTATGCTTTATTGTTAGATTATGGTCTTTGTGGGCTTGAATGAATGGGAATCGACTTTGACATAGGAGATAAGGTATTGTTGTAATTTATTATTTGATTTCTTGTGTCATATATGCTTTATTGTTAGATTAGGGTCTTTTGTGCTTGAATTTAGACAGTTTTGTGGTTTTGTCGATGGTTCATGCCTTTCGCTTGATTTCCCTATCAATGGGTATCATACCATATAATAGGGTACATGGTACCAAAAAATGAAAAATAAAATAAAATTATTGTTCACAAAAGAAAGGGTTATCTTTCATTTTTCAAAGCCTTATGGATGCAATGATAATGTTTGTTTGGCTCCATGATTCTTATTTGATAATAATTACTGATATATTTTCCAAAAAGGTAAGGAACTTGTGATTCAATGTTCTAACACTATGTTGGAGCAAAAAATAATGAACACAAAATTTAGAGCTTCCACAAAAGAATCAACCGCAAAATATTAAGCAATGAACTACCATAAAATGTGAACCAATGTACAATAGACTATCCTTGTATATATAGGACAAGGATGGAGTAGGAAGGTGAAACAAAAAGAATGACTAACCCTCCAAGAGATGTGACACATGTAGAGCACTTGAGAAAAGTGTGAGGACATGTGTCATAAAACTAAGCCACTAAGTGAACTTAAGCTATTATTAATAAGATTAATAGGTATAGGAATTAGATAAATTATAATTAGATGGATAAAAAATATTTTCACACTAATAGTTTGCTCACTTCCCAACCATGTGACTTTATCACAAGCCAACTCTTGAGCTAGGAGGTCCTCACGGAAATTGGATTTCATAACACACATTAAAATAAATACAATTATAAATAAATAAAAAATTGTGGGCCCCTCTTCATGGAGCAATTGTTATTACTAGAAAATAGTATTTAAGACAAAATTGAAAGTTCAAGTTACACGGTGAAACTAAATTTTTATGGTTCATCTAAGGGCAATCATGATCTTTCTAATACTAATTGTGTTCTTCCTAATCCTAAAGATAATTTCATTTTGAAAACTCCTAAAATAAACTTTAGGATGGAACAAATAATGAGGTTCACTCTTGGTCTTCAGATTGCGTTAGGGAGGAAGATAAAAAAACTCTTCATTGAGGGAGACTCTATTAACTAATAATTAATGCATTAAAAAAGAAAATCCTTAATTCTTTAATGAAGGAATTATGGATTTTATTTGAAAACTTTGACTATTTTAAGTGCTACCATTGCTTTAGGGAAGCTAATCAATTGGCTAAAGGTTTTGGCAAACTAGACAACTGATAGTGACATTTCTATTCGTATGGGTTCCTCATTAGTAGATTGGAAGAAGGATTCTCTATTGTAAATTGAAAAGCATGATCATTTTATTTAAGAAATATCTTTAGAGTTTTATTGGGCCTTTCTTGTCTTGACATCCTCTTAAGGTTATAGATTTCAGTTTTATGCTATCCTTGTTTCTTCTACACTTGTATGAATTTTCTTCATTAGTGGTTTTGGAGGGTGACCAGGCATTCCTAGTACTATTGATTGTTTGGTTATGATTTAATTTATGGTGTCATTTCCATGTGTCTAATCTATCATCCCTTGGTCGTGTTGGAGATTTACAATCTTGGGAATTGTCTATGCAGCCCTCAAAACGTACATTTGACCGTATTTATTAATTAATTAAAAATAAACATAAAATGTATTTTCTATTTTTAATTAATCAATAAATACGGTCAAATGTCCGTTTTAAGAACTGCATAGACATTGCCACAATCTTATGTTGCAAACCACACTTATTATTGGCTTTTTTTTTCCTAACTTTTCTTTGATATTTTGTGATCTATGCATGTTTCTCTCAATTGCTTTGTTTATGTGTTTATGGTCCTCCATATATTGGTGTATTTGTTTTCTTGTGCCACTTTAGTTATGAATCTTCAGCTTTCATTTCCACCTACGTTGGTGTTTGGCCGAATTTATTTAAATTTCTCTTGAACCTCTATTAATATTAGGATGGAGGTGATATCCTCCTATTCATCTCGGCTAGTATGGATTCCCCATGTCACATTTCTTTGCCCATTTTCATATGGGAGAATAGGGATTCCTTTGGCTACGACAATGAAAATTGCAATGAGTCTTTATCTTCCCCTATGTGAATGTGGAAATGGCGATTAGAACTCTTATCAGGTGGCTGCTCTTTTACTTTTGAATTACATGGATATTTTGTTGGACTGCGATATGGTAAACACATATGTGTAGTCGTTTATTTTCTCTAAGGCTTCTTGGAGAACTATTGTTTGGACTAGCAACTTTCCAATTGGCAGCTTCTAGGACAAAAATTCTATAGTATCTAATGCCTTGGTTGCTTCCTTGCTTTTCCTTCTAAAATGTGGTATTATTTGCGACTCTCATTCTAAAATCTCTTATGTGCATTGATCGTCTAAGGCCTGGTTTGAAAGATGGTCTCATTGTGGTTGTTGCTAATATCTTCAATGCTCTACATTTCTTGTTTAAACACCTCGAAGAAGGTTTCTATCTTCCTCTCTCTATCTTGCCTCTTCATGAGGCTATGAGTTTGAGTGGTAGTTTTCTTGGCTAATTTTTTTATGTTTCATTTCTCTAGAACTCAATATGTTGGTTCTTGTTTTAGGAAATTTTGGGTTTTTTTTGGTATGATACCAAGACTTTACTTTTTATTATTGGTTGCATTCTTTATGGCGTTCAAATAGTTCCCTTGCTTTGTATGATGTCCAAATATTTTGTCCATGATGTAAATTTTAATTTTAATATACATAGTTATTATGTTACTTTTATCGATCATAAAAAAATAATATCCGAGTTTTGGAAAAACTAATGTCTAAAAAAAATCACAAAATAAGGTGTTATAAGGGGACTCTCTCCAAATAGCTCAGTATCAATATAAAACATTCTCCATAAGTATTATCTAATATCCTCTCATATCCAACACCATAATAAATTCAACACAAAATATTCAACATATAATCTCATGAAAACTCATAAGACACTCATGCTAAAATTTCTTCACCAATAAATATATATTTTTTAATAAAAAACTGAGCACATCATCTCCAACATATAATCTTATGAAAACTCATAAGATAGTCATGCAATTTTTTTACCAATAAATGTATATTTTTTTAATGAGGTTCCTCACCTCTCTCAACCCCACAAATTGGTTTCTCTCATCTAATTGGGAGAGCCTAATCCAACAAAACACTCCCTTCAAAATCAAAAACTAGGAGCCACAAACTAGGCTCAAGATAGGATTTAAATGCACACAAAAAACAACACATTCATCTTACATGTATTTCATAAAAATAAATCCATGAAGCCTATCTCTAATGAACTCCAAAGGTGGGAGATATACTCCTTGTTGAAGAACCTTAAAATAATATCCTCTCCAAACTTTCCTTTTCCAAGCTTCAAGCTCTTAAGGCTCCACCATCTTACCCACAAGAAATACAAATAAATAAGAAATAAATTTTCAACCTCTTTAAGAGGGATATAAATAGTGGATGTAATGGAAATTATCCTCTCAAATGGAGAGGTGACACATGACCTTGTACTCATCCTTATCATGTATTTACATAAAATATAAAAGAGCCACATGATTACCTATGTACTTACACATGTATGAGACCTTGATACGGGGTGTGACATAGTAAGATTCCCTATAAAAAACTAATAGATGATATTTCACATAACCTTCCTTCTACTTAAGGTCAATTTATTTCATATTGTTCCCAATGAACTAAAAAAAATTCAAATAATGTCCAAATTTAAAATTTTATATCTCAACAAGCACCCACCTAACATTTTTTCACCCTTGATTAATGAAGAAAATGGCTTTGCAAGAACCTTTAAAAATCATGTTGACGATTGTTTTTGCACATCACAACACAAACAAAACACAGGTATTATGTCTCTCTTGAAAGGAAACCTAACCTCAAAACTTCAAAAGGTAACCTCAAGGCTTCGATGGCTAGGTCTTGACTTCGCAAAAATTGACTCAATGGTTTAATGATTTGTTGTTTTAACAAGGGGCCTTACACTAGCTAAGTTGGATCTGAATATCAAGGGTTTGGAAATATCTGAAAATGAATTTTATCATCTAATATGACAATTTTGTGATATTTTTCTTCCTAGGCTAACTTGATTTTCAAATAAAGTGCAAAAGATAGGGTGTGAAGATTACTAAGCTATGAAAACCTAAGGGAAATTATAATGATGGTAGATGTTGCAGATAAATAATCCCTCTCAAAAACCAATTCTTGCTTAATCAAAAATTAACTTACAAATGCCAAATAAATAGTGCAATCTTCAAAGGAATGAAAGATGTTCAAATTATGAAAATTTATATAAATACCCAGATCTGGTGTAATTTAAACAAATCCTCACAATTGAACTAATAACGAAAAAGGCTCAGACTAACCATACAAAGTAACTTATAATCAACAAGCCACAAATGGTATGAACCAAAGATCTATCAAATATCTTCACACTTCATTGGATTATCATAACTAAAAATGAACTAAATTTGAAGAAAGGAACCATGCATACATAAGTAAACCTCAAGTGGAACACCAACTTCAATGCTCTAGTTGTATTGATTTCAAAATGTTTGGTTACAAGGATTCCAATCCAACCCTTTACAACTGAGAGAAGACTACCTTTTATACAGAAGACTGACAAGGCCCAAGGAAAAATCAACACGGTGGAAATTATCTCAATACTAAAGGCCAAGATTATATTTGCATTTAATAATTTGAAGATGCATTAAATATTTACAACATATTCATCACCCATCTCCAACTATATTTAGTTACAAATGAACCTAGGGATATATAAAATATATTAATATATTTTTTTATTAAATACATTTTTACAAAATCCCATTAAATATGGGATGCCACTTCCCAAAATGCTCCAACTAGACATGTTCTACAAAATTTTATCTTCTATTATACTCCTTCCTTCTGATTTTTCTTTTATCACAAATTTTAAAAAATAGTCAAAGCTTGGTGGACCAAGAGCTACGTGAACCCTATAACATAGAGCGTCATACTCATCCATCAATTGATGATGCAATTCCACCCAAGAAGACCTTTGACTAATTAATTCCTAAGATTTCACAAAAAATTGTTCACCAACATCCAAGAAATCTATAGATATATATTTTATTGGTTTCTTGTGGATCAATAATTTCCATTGTTGTTTCAATACCTACTCATCTGGGTTGGCAAAATTATCAAGATGCACCTTTTTGAGTTTTTGCAAAAAATGGCTACATGCCACGATAACTTCACCAATTTGCTCAATTATACTCTTCATTGTTCGCTCAACCTGCATTACCATTTCTTTTTGAAAATTAAGGCATGCGGCCAGTAATGGGGCTCTTTTACAAATTCATTTTGCAAAATTCTCTCCCATTCTATTGCTTTGGTGGGAAGTCTCTTGATCACCTCTAATTTAGGAAATACCAAGCCATAGTACTTGTGAAAATTGGTACAATCTTCAATCAACTTATTAACTTTTTCCTTCAAAATCAAAAAAATGTTGTACACCTAAACAACTATTCCAATTGCTTTATTACTTGTATCAAAAATACTCTTGATCCAGCCTTTCATAGACTAAACCCATGCTTTCATTTGCTCCATCTTATCTACTTTATCCTTGGATAACAAAATGAGGGCTATTGTCTTCCCTAGAGCACTTTGGATCGGGGCAATCAAGTGTTCGATGAAAGCTATCAATTCTATTGTTTGTGATTTTAACTTGACTTTTGTAGCTTCATCCTTATTCATTCTATTCAAAATATTTGATACTGATACCTATAACTCATCAATATCCTATAATCTATTTTTACAACCAATGCTAATGGTCGTAATGTCAAAATATTTCAAGAATATGGTGGTATTATATCTTTCCATGGAAGGGGTGGTTACGTGCAAAATTCAAGATCCAAAAGCATATCGGTTCATGTGAGACCTCACTCTAGCCTATTTATTCTCCTTTTTCATATCAATCCAATTCAAAATTTCCTCCAGAATTAATTGAGGAGTCTTAATTATCAACCTCTTACTTTTCAACTATTCTTCTAGCCAAGTTGAAGCAGTAGCCTTATCTATTTGTTGAGAAGAGGAAGGAATTTTAGTAGGAACAATTTTTATTACATCTTCCTAGTGATCCTAGGGCACTTCTTTCAAATACTTTTCCCTTTTCATGGCTTACAGGCTTTTCAATTTCCATTTCATTAATACCATCAAAAGGTTTCTCCAAATTTTGAGGTGCAGCTGAAGCTTCTTCCACCGTCAGGAGACCTAACATATCTTCCCTCTCTTTCCTTTATATTTCAACCAAAATTTGATCTACACTCTCCATAAGGGGAGGCTCCAAAATTTTATAAGAAGAGGAAGGAGTATCTTGTGCCACCTAATTTATCAGGGACCTATTAACTCTAGAGAGCAGGGTGGTGTTTACCTCCTTAGGAAAGTTGGAAATATGAGACATGAAAGTCTTGTGAAGATTGAGAGAAGCCATAGGAGAAGAAAAAGGAATATTAGAATATATAGTTGACATGGTAAATTGAGGAGCGGGAATTGATGTGGTGTAAGGGAAAGAAGTTGGAGATGATTCCTCATAAATACGAGTAGTGGAAAGAGTGGTAATGGATGTGGTGAGATCCACCAAAATGTTAAGTGGAGGAGGTGAATTGAGAGTGGAAGGGGGAATGGTCAAAGTTGTAGAAGATGTGTAAATAGGTGGAAAAGATGAAGGAATGGAGGATTATTGAGGTGAGGAAGAAGAGGAATATCCCTTCTCCTCTTGCACAAGCTCTAACATTGTTATCTCAACCCTTCTAGTTATTTTGACTTGAGGTTTGCTCTTCTTTGTAGCACCCTTCCTCTTATACACCCAAGATTTAGTGGTAGGGTGCCTCTCTTTTGTACTCTTATTTACTTTACCTTTTGCCTTAGAAAGGGACTCAACCTCTTTCTCCATGGACCCCTCACTCGAGCCTACCTCTTCTTTAGTTTTCTCCTCCTCACTAGAGACAACATCATCCTACACCATATCATATAAGAGTTTGATTCCCTAAGCTGAGAGAACCAAACACTATACCTCCATCCACTTATTTTTTTCATTTCAGAATAGACCGCGAGGTAACCTCTATGTCAATTTCTTCTTCCTCAATCTAGTCTAGTAGTGGGATGGGTTGATCAACCACCTTATTGAATTCTTCCTCATCCAAGACTCGACCATCCTCTTGCACCTAATCAGGGATCAATAAAAGGTGAAACATTTTGATGTAATCCACCATTAACCTCATAAAATATCTTTTTCAAATCTTTATATTTTTCATACCATTATCCCAAAAATCATCAATGTGCAATTGGTGACCATATTGTTCCCAACTTTCTTCTTCATCTTTCCATAGGGAACAAAATCATCCCTTCTATTATGGAAATTAAATTTTAAGGTTTTCATTTGCACATCACGGTATTCGACTATTGGAGTTGATGGACAAGCAAACATACCTCTTCCAAATGTAAGGGGATAGGGAATCCCAACCCTATGCTTTCTATTTAGGAGTTGGTGCAATGCACACAACTAACTTGTCATCTCTGACATGATGATTTTACCATTTGGGTACTTGGGTAGCTTGTATGGAGAACCTAAGAAACTTGCCATTCTAAAATAGGTGAACTTTGGGAACTGGATAAACCAATACCCAAATCTCTTAATCATTTCCATAGCCAAATAAGAAAGTATTTTGCTCACATACCCTTCCAAATTCCTAACAATGAACATGGTGAAATCATCATTCACCCTCTTGTAGTGATTTTTTGTGTTTTGTGCCTAAAGTTGAGGGTAGCAGTCATAAAATTTATGTTGGTTAGGATTAGTAACCATTGAACCCAAACATGTCAAACCTCTATACCTGAAATTGGTTGTGAAGAGGTAGATAATATAAGAAGTCGTAAAGAAGACTAAATATTTTTTCACGAGAGAAAAATGATTGTGCAAGTTGTAAATAATAATCTTGGCCTAATCAAATTTAGTTGGCCCTCTCAATATTTTCTCTAGAAAATAAAGCATCCAATTCTTTAAAGTGGATGCAAATGAGATTCACATGACCCTACTCAAAATGGTGACCAAATCATTGGCCTCATCCTTAAAGTTTCTCTGATATACATGCTTAGGTAACATATTTGGATTACCTTTTGGTTTTTCCATCCACAAATCATTAACAACCCACATGCTAGCCTCTGGATTGGCTTCAAACACTCCTATAACATACTCCTTAATGGTAATTGTCATGTGAGAGAATGAAGGGATCTCGAAGGTACAAACAATAGAATCAGCAAACAAGTTTGCCAAAACTCTCCCATCTATAGTAATTATCTTTTGGGAATCCTTGCGGTAATACTCTCAAGCCCTCATGATGAGTTTCAGGCACAACATTGAAGAAAGGAACCCAACCACCTGTGTAATTCTACTTTGTTTGATCTTGGTGGCCAATTTAGTACTTTGTCCCTAAAGAATCTCTTTGAATTCCTCTATATCCACATGACCTATATTGGTGTCACTGAACAAGATCCAAGTTGGTGATATTTTTGAGGAAGGATCAACTCCCTTGAATTTGTAATTCATTTGTGATGTTCTATCTGCCTTTTCCATAAAACCTACATGACACATCACATAATAAGAAATTTGAACTAGTTTGATCTTTATTAAAAATCCTCTACTTCAATTCTCCAAAAAGAACTTATTCATTTTTCTTAAAAAACATAACAATATGATTATAAATCACTTTATAAATATCAAAGATCATCCACACCTCTTCATGCATGAGGATTCCATTAAAACATAATTTTAAATTGTAGGTTTTAAAAGCAAAGAAATCCTTGTGGAGGATTAAGGGGTATCAAAATTTTGTGAGAATACAAGCCTATCCTTCTTGCAAAAATAAAAAACTTAAAAGTCATTAAACTTTGTGAGGAATGGGAACCTACTATTTTGTGGAAATTTCACCCCTGTAAGATCCACAGGGAAAACTCTCGTAAAATGTTCTTAGACCGACATGCACCCAATCTATGCAAATACAAATTTGTGGTGACTTGCATCAACTAATCTTTGTGAACCAAGGATAATGACGCAAGATCAAATCCTACCTTTTTTTATAGTTTGTAGAAGAAATTCCTAGAATACTCTTGCGAGAAAGATAACATGGTTTTTTCATTTGACATGCCAAACCTTTGCAAAACTCTAGGCCATGCATAAAAATTCTTTGTGGAATCTAGAATTGGTAAGCTTTGCATAAATTTACACTAGACTAGTCTCGTGTGATTGTGGTTCTATTTAATCTTCTAGAGAAATTAGGCACTCATATTCTCAATTGAGTTAGTGTTGAAATTTCTTGCATGCTTACGCATTGCAAAAAAAATTGACCAAGTAGATCTTGCAGAAATAAGATAAAAATCCATCCTATGAAACTTTGTAGCATTTCAAATTTTCATAGGGAAACAAGTCCTATCACCTTCCGCAAAAATGCACAAAAAAGGTTGAAATATGGACATATGAGGTTGGGAAGACTTTTCAAAAGGATCTGCCAACAATAAACCTATGCATATAAGAACTATGTGTAATAAATAGAAGGATCAAAGTCGAGTGCATTATTTTCAAAATGGCATGAACCCTAACTCCTTTAGGTGGCACAAGAACCCTACAAAATTTTGCATGCCTATAGCTATTGATTTTAACAAGTCAAGCGTGCTAACCTATTATGCCTTGCATAACCACCCCATCTTTTGCCTTGGTCAAAATGGGTCCCCCTTTATGTTTTTGTCCTTGGTTGTTTTTTAAACAAAGTTTGGAGTCTTTCTTTTCAAATACTTTGTTGTTCTTTGGTTTATTCTATTGGAACCAGAACCGGAACCGAACCAAGTTTTAAAAACTTCTTTCAAAATCTGATTCCAATCCTCGTCCCGATAGTCTTATTTTGTCCTTTTGTTTTGCCTTTATCGGAGCCAGAGCCGGAGTGGAAGTTAAGTCCGAATTTGTTCAAAGTTTCAAAATCAAATACCACTCTGACTCCGCTTTTTGGTCTTTGGTTTTAACTTAGGTTTTTGTGTTAAGTTTTCTCGTATGGGTCTTTTTGTTTTATTTTGTCATTTTGTTTCGCTTTCTTCTTTGTTAGCGGAACTGGAACCGGAACGGGAACCGAGTTGGAAATTTAGACAGTTGCGTATAGAATTTCTTCAACGGATTAACCTATTTATTGGGCGTTTGAGGTAGGGTTTATGTTCTTCTCTTTTATTTTATTTCGTGTTTTCCCTTTTTGTTCGTTTCATTGGTTTGCACGGATTTGTGATTCTTGATTCTATTGTGAGTTCATCTGATTCGTTTTTGTTTTTCTTTTTATTCTCTGATTGTTTGTTTTTTTTTTACCTTTTCTGGTGTTTGTTTCCTATTTGTTTGTCTTTCATCATGGTCATTTTCACATTTTAATCATGACCGTATAGTGATGGCCTAGTTTTAAAATAGTATAGATTAATTGCAGTTTTTACTGTGGTAGGGTTTGGTAAATCATTGTTTTTACTTAGGAATCTTGTTTCACATTAGATCTGGTTGGTTTAAATGGGGTTAAATTTCTTCCCTAGTTATTTGGAATCGATGGTTTTTGATTTAGGGTTTAACATGTTCTTGTTTTAAAATATGATGCCCTAATTTCGTACGGTCGCCTCTCGGTCATATGGGGATGGTCTTGTATAGGTTATTTTTAAGCCCTTTCAGTTTGATATGACCTAGTCCTTAAAATCATTATATTATTTATCAGTCTGTTGAAATCTTTATGATGTCATGATTATTTTAGGTGGAAGCAGGATCAAAATCGATTTAGACTTCGAAACATGTTTTGTAATTAGTATCAATTCCATTTTCCATCTCGTTTCCAACTCTGCTTACAATAAGAAGCATGCTCTCAAAATATTGGTAACTCAGGCAGAATCGGAACTGAATGTGAAATTTGAAAATCTTCATGGAACCAAATCGGTTTTCGTTCCAATTCCAGCTACCATTCCAACTCTGACTCTGGTCCTGCTTGTTATTACTATAAGCTCAATGACTGTTTTGACTTTGATCCCAAGTGTTTTAAAAAGAGACTTTTTAAAATGTTTTCTGCCTGGTTCCGCCTCCAATATATATGAAGGGTAAGATTTTAAAGCATATTTTGTGATATTTGCTTAAAGATCTAAATTGAGGTTTTTTTGTAGGAAGCTAAGGGATGTCAGGAGTGTTAGGAAAGTCTTCCCAAAGGAATCGACCTACAAAAAGTTCAAAGGCTGCAACTAAACCTAAGAAGATTAAGTCGGAGCAGTTACCCTATACCTTGAGGTATAAACATAGGAGTCCTGTTGTGACTGCAAGAAAGGTGGAATCAGATTGGGCGGATGTAACTGATACTAATTTAGGCCCATTCAATTTTGAGGAGTTATACTCAAAAACATTCACTGAGGTTGTAATAGGGAGGATTGAAAGAATAGTTGAGTCTAGCTTGGCTCGCATTACCATATTTCCTTTGTCAATCCAATGCTCGAAATTAATCATGACAACAGTAGGAGCTTACAATCTGGCTACTAGACAATGCATGGATTCACAGGACAATGTGATTATAGATCTAACTCCTCAGATGTTTCAACACATGTTTAGTGTTCCTGATCCAAAGAATCTAGTATAGTTGAATGAGGCGGATGCTTTAGAGATATATAGCAAACACAAGGAAGCCAACAAGGCTCATTTGAACAATAAGTGGTTGAGAGTGCAGAAGAAGTCCCTGACCAAGCTCTCAGATCAACCAAAGAGGAGATATTTTTTATAGAGAGGTATTAGACCTGATAATGATGTTGTCTAGGGTCTTCGGGAAGAGGGATGCATTTCATTTCAAGGAATGGATGTTTCCCTTCATTCAGACAATCTTCAATGGCAAGCAACAGTTTGATTGGCCCTTGATTGTCTTACATACCATTCATGATCAGCTAACCAAAATAAGGGAAACCAGGAGCTTTTTCATGACTTCTTATGTTGTTTATACAGCAGCCAGAGGAGGTATCTTTCCTTGTTTGAACAGAGTGGGAATATTGGGAGAAGCTGATGGACAAAAGAAAGTATGGAATCACTATGACCATCTATCCCTATAGGTTTTTGAAACACAATTTAGAAGGGTTAATGATGCATTCCTATATGTAGTCATTAACCAACTTAATGGAGATGCTGGATACAGATTGAGTCAAGAAGCCATGGCCTTTATCACAGAATGGGGATGTTGGTACATCCAATACCCCAAGTTCACATATTTCAGGTTGGCTAGATTTGAGGGTCATCCCCACTTACTTCCTAGGTGTTGCAGCAACACGATGGTACTAATGGAGTTTGTCTATCAAGCTCTGGGGGTTAATGCCCGATTTGGGATGAAGCACAAAACAGGTTGTCATAAGTTTCCCATGCAATTAGGTGAATATAGTTGCCCACATCTTGTGGGAGCTAAGGTGGTTTGCAGTGAATTGATACACATGAAGTTGGGCTTGTATACTACTTCAAAGCACTTTGACCCAAAGAAGAAAATGAATGCTTTGTTTTCTTCGATCTTTGATAAGAATTTCAACCTATTAGAGGAATTTTGGAGTGATCTTCAGGATGAATATGACCTCAGGAAAATGAATTATAAGAGGTTTCCTATTTCACTCATGGTGGAGTTCAGGATCAAAGATGATATTCCTAATACATTGGTAGATGATGGAGTTGTGTTGGATCCATCATATGAAGCATTAAACATTGGTACCAAAAGTTTGGATCTAGTAGATTGGGATGGTGAGGAGACCATCGACATCAAGAAAATAGGGCGACCAGTCTTGGATAGGAGTATCCACTAGGCTATTCTAAGAACCAGAACTCCTGGGGGTCCAGCTCCTAAGAAGGGGAAGGGATATAAGAGAATTAAGAGGAAGTTGCCTCCCAAGGAGCCTTTGGAATTCTTCCCTCCTGATATTGAAGAGATTGATCTTGAAGCATCGACTCAAGATGAACCAGAGGCACAGGAGGAGGATCCCCAAACAAGACCTGTTGCTTCAACACCAACAATAGGGGAGTCATCTACTCAAGTCCCTCCTACAAAGCAACAAATTAAAGAGATGCCTAAGGGAACTCTTCATGATATTGCTGAGTCATTAAAGGGAAAAGGAGTAGAGGTGGAGATCCATGATGTTGGAATGGACTCTGATAAGACTTTTTCAGAGAAGGATGCACAAGAAAATATGCCTCTAGAGGAGGAAACTGACCATGTGCTAACAGAGGAGGATCAGTGGGCACTATTTGAGGAAGCAAAGAAGGCTTTAGATGATCAAGCACATGCAACAACAATGGATAAACAAAAGGCAGTTGATGCTAAGGCACAAGTAGATGCCTTACTTCAACAACAACAAATAGAAGCCAAGCAAAGAGCTGACGAACTGTAGAAACAACAAAGGAAAAAGGAGTAGGAGCTCAGGACCAAGGAAGAAAATGGCAAGCTCGAGCTAGAGCAGAAGATTCATGAGCTTGAAGAAGAAAAGGCTAAGCAATTGAGGGAAAGAGAAGCCCTTGTGGCTAAAATGAAAGTAATTGAAGAAGCTCATAAGAAGAAGGAAGAGGCAGAACGTATACAAAAGGAAAAAGATGTTGAGGAACTTTCCAAACAGCTACAAAAGGAAAAGGAAGAGGAAAGATTGAAGAAGGAATAGGAAAACAAGAGGGTGCTAGAGCAGAAAGACAAACAAGAAGCTGAAAAGCTTGCACAAAAAGATGTAGAGGGAGAGCAACAAAACATGCAAGAGGTTGATTCTCAACCTAAAGTTAATATTCTGCAACCTTTATTATCTACAACTGTTGCTTCTTCTTCAACCATGATGGCCACTACTCCAAGTGCTCCTACTTGGTTCAAATTAGATCTTCAAAAGAGGTCGATAACATCATCACAGTATCTTGATTGGGAGGATATGATGAAGGAGTTTGAAAAGGAAAGGCCCAGGAAGAAGGCCAAGATTCTACATTCCACTAGAATTACTGAAAGAGGAGAATTCATTGTTGGATGTGCAATACCGGTGGTGGACAAGGATGTAGGAGAGATGCGGCTGACTGATTACTAGTTGGGCATGATTAATTTGGGGAGACCCACTAGAGATCAACAAATTAACTTGATTGATCTGGTAGCATCATCCACCAAATCAAGAATGATGAAGGATAAACAAATAAAAGATGAGCTTAAGGCTCAACTAGATCAATTGCATACTTTCTTGAAGAATGTTTTTGCTCTGAGGTCACAAAAAATTGCCACCATTGAGACACCATTTTTTCTTAGTAATAAAGAGGTGGATGATTTGGTACAGGTAAGGAGTAAGGCAGAAATGATGGATAGATGGATTGACAGGCTAAATCAAGAAATAGGTGAAGTGCTAAGAGACAGTTTTGAGGTTCACAAGATGACAATGGAGTTGATAGAAGAGATGAAGCAACATGCTAAAGAGTTGGGAGAACAAGAAGAGGAGTATAGAGGATATATCCAAAAGTTGAAAGAGATTAGTAAATTGCCAAAATCTACTCTTCTAGAGTAGTCAATCCTTGAAGAGGACAACACAAATTTCTTGGAAAAGACCTCCAGCATAATCCGGTTTAGATCAGACTTTTTATATAAACATATGAATGAAGTCCAAGATTCTAGTAGGGATCTAAATGAATAGATTGATGAGTTAGAAGCATTTATTGCTATTATAGTAAATGTTGATATACCGGTAAAGGATGGACTACCTTTAATTCAATTAAAACAGAAATGGGATGATAGACTTAAGGAGGATTTGCAAAAGGGAGATGTTGGAGAGGATTTTTTGTTGGACCGGTTAATGGATATTAAAGAAGAGGTGAGAGCTACTAGATGAGAGTTGAAAAAGTTAAAATAAATGAGGGAGTTTGTTGCTACTGAACTAAAGAGAATCAAGTTCGAGGATAGTTGGATTGATGGGGCCAGATCCGGATATGCTTCAGCAAGTCTTCTCCAGTTATGATGAGTACACTTTAGAACAAACTCCGCATGGATAACTGACAGTCCTATCTCCACATGCATAACTGATAGTTCTATGAGTGCATGGCTTCTTTTCTCCTCTATCTTCTTCTCTCTAGTTTACTAAATGTTTAATGTAGGAACTCGAGATCAATTGATCTGAGTTTCCAAAGAAAATTCAAGTTCCTGGAAAGGTGGATCTCAACTTAAGGGCTAATAAAGAATAGAATTGGCCACCTGATAATAGGAGATAGAATTTTTATAGCTTTATAGAGATACTTTGTTATGATTTAGTTACAGTTGAATACAATTACAGGTTTTTACGCAATATGGTGTTGGAATTGAGTTTTGCTTGATAAGGTTGATGAATGATAGTCTATCTGTATGCCAGTGATTGTGCTGAAGCATAAGTGTTTCTTATGTGATGAAAATCATTAGAAGAAACCAGATTTAAGGATTATTTCAATAGATTATATGTGGATTAAATTATTGAAGTCTGTTGATCTATGATCTTGGCAACGAATGAGAAGTTTTGTTCTTTTGAAATCTTTGAAGTTTTTATGATGTGTGATTGTGATAATTAAATTAAGCACCATAAATGCATGCAATAGTATGGATTGTTTCTGTAAATCGCATCATGTTATGGTTTTCTTGAAATAGTGGAAGAACATTCGTTGTTGAAGATATATGTCTGGATATTAGATAAATTTCATTCATGTTTCACTGATGTACACCTTGATATATCTTTCTCTTTTATTTAAAACCCTCTTTTCTTTAAGAATAGACCAATGAATCAGTCATTGCTTGCATTCCTTGTTACCAGTATAATTCCCTTGAATATTACAATTCCATGGACCAATTGAGTGACACCAGATATTTGAGAACCAACTACCAAGACCTTGGGAGTTAGGCTACTATATGTTGTCTTTCTTTTTTAGGAGAAATAGAGTAGAAATATTTGGTTTAACGTTGTTTGCGTCATTTTCACCATCAACAAATCTGGTGCTAGAAGGAGGGCCTGAAGGAACAAGCTAGCTCACATTGTGTCATTCTCATCGGAGAAATACGAGAGGATTCTCAAATCCTCTATCGACCATGAACCATTACAAGAACTCCAAACCTCAGTTAGACCTAGACCCCATGCTCATAGAATATTGATACCTACATTACCACCACTGCTTACTCTACTAGGATTTTAACCAAATCCACCTACACCACCACCAATTCAACCTACATCACCACCACTGGCTCAACCAGTATCACCACCACTAGTTAGGCCTGTGTCGACACCAGTTCAGCCTCTATCACCACCACCTACTCAACCCATCCTACCCATGGCTTACTTTGTGAATAATCCCTCTCCGTTAGGGACTATTCCAAGGGAAATCCATGATCTATCAAAGAACCCAAAACAATTTTGTCCCAAGTACATGCATGAAGAATCAAGAAGTGTTGAGGAGCATATACAAGCGTTCAAAGATGCTTGTACCCGTGCTCAAGTTTCTCATCAAGATGTGGCATGTAGATTGTTTCCTTATTGTTTAGGGGACATGGCATATAATTGGTATTTAAATCTGCCCTGGGGATCTATTATGGGTTGGACAGATTTAGAAAATGCTTTCATTAATCAATTTAGGGTCTATGTAGACCCTGGCATCTTGTATCACCAGTTTTCCACCATAAGAAAGGAACATCATGAGCCACTACCTCTATTCAACACTAGATTCCAAAGGATATTTCGTAGGCTGCAAGATCCCTACTTAGTGGCTGAAAATATTGCCATTCAGGCATATTTAAGAGTTGTTGATTCCTTGATTGGCCTATTCTTATAAAGAACCTATCAGGCCAATGAGATTGACTCTATGTCTAAGGTTTATCATCTAGCCATCAAATTGCAAAAGCAGATAAGTTTGCAGTCAGGAGGTTTAGGAGCAACTCTTCCTCCCATGAGTTATTAGATGTCTAACCCACCATTGTACAACACTATCCCAAGGATGTCTTATTCCTAATACGCACTTGTGTCTGAGTTACAAGCCCCACCTATTGTGCCCTTTTTTGGAAATGGCATGCAAGATTCCTCCCAACAACCTCAAAATCAACAACAATAAGCAGGAGGATCAACCCATGTTCATTCCCCATCCATAGTGCAGAATGTGCAAAATGAACAAACTGTTCAACTGACCAGTGAGTTAGAAACTCTCAAAAAGACTCTATCTCAAATATCAAATGACATGGCACAGCTTAGGAAAAACCCTCCCCACAACCAAAACTAGAATTATCAAAATAAGGGAGGTTACAACAACCAGGGGAGTTATTCCAATCAGAATACAAATCAAAACACCAACCGGAACTTCCAGAATTAGAACTCCTCTAATCAAAATTATCAAAATTAGAATAGAGGATATAACCAAAGGTCCAACAACAATAATAGGAAATTGAATACTGGACCTAACAATGGGGGAGTTTCCCACAATTATCACTCAGGTGATGAGAGATCACATACTGCTAATGTGGATGATCTTAATTTTATGACTAATTGGTGTAGGCTACACAATATTGTAGCACATTGTGAGGTTAATTGCCTAGAAATGGAGAAAATTGTAAAGATTGCGCAAGTTGATTCCCATCCTCCAGCAGGAAATTCCAATCAGGATAATGCGCTAGTCAGTACTGCTATGACTTATGAGACTATTGAAGAGAAATACCAATTTCCCATACAAGGAGATAATGAGTCAGAGGAAGATGTGTATGATGCTCAAGCCTTTCAGTCCAAAGGTGGTCACTTTTTGAGAAATCAGAATAAGGGCCCATTTACTACATCTGAACCCCCAAATAACATGGTCCCACCGAACCAAAATGCAGATAATAACCCACCACCACCAAAGGGACCTTCTAACCTTCAAAATAGAGGCAATCCGCCTCCTTTTCCTAAGAATCAAGTGAGGAATGATTCAGAATTTGATTTTATTGCAGAACTGCAAAGACAGAAGACATCATTGTCATTCTTTGACATCATGAAGTGGTATTGAAGGCCCTAGAGGAGGCAGACCATTTAAAGGGAAAAAGTAAAGTGACTCCAGCAAAGGAAACAAATGCAGCCATCTATAAAGGTAAGACTAGTACCCCACCTTTTATTTTAAGTTTAAGGATTTTTGGAAAGAATTTGCATAATTGTTTATTGAACTCTGGAGCATTAGGTAATGTTATAACCTTTTCAATATGTAATAAGTTAGGATTAAATCCTATCCCGACCAATAAAAAAGTGATCCAGTTAGATAAAACTGAGGTTAATGTTGTAGGAAAACTAAAGAACATGCATGTGCAGGTTGGATCAGATCCAAGGATCCAAACCTACATAGATATCCAAGTGGCTGACATCCCAGAGACATATGGTATGCTCCTAAGTCGGGAGCTAATGAAAAGTATTGGGGGATATTTGTCCTTAGATTTCTCTCACATGTGGTTACCATGGAAGGGGGTACCAACACATATAAGCATTGAGAGTGAACCAAGGCTCAAGCATATGATTACAAAATATGATGCTTCAAATGAAGTAGCATATTTTGAGACTAAGATAGGAGTTTACAAGCAAGAGGAAGTTCTTAATTTCTCTGTAATCAGTCCTAAGGATACATTGCCCCTAGAGCACAGTGATCCAATGATCTGCATCAACCAGCAGGTTCTAATAAGAAAGTTGCAACAAGATAGGATGGTATTAGGAGGAGAGACTAATTTGAGTAGTTTGTTGCTTCCTAATTGGTGTAGGATCCATTATCACAATCATTCAGAGTTAACATGTCAATCATGCCTAGATATCCTAAGTCATGTAGGTCAGTCTCAGCCAATATGTCAAGCAGAACCCCAGACCCCCATCAATGAGTTTTCTTTTAAAGCTAAAGATGCTACCATTCTCACTCGGACTAGCCTTTCTCAAGAGGAAGGTTCCTCACCACTAGAGAAGACTCGGGTTTTATGCTCTAAAAATCAAGAAGAAATTGAGGTATCTCAGTTCCTCTTCAATACACCTACCCCAGATACTCTACCAATTCCCAAAGGATTGATGAAAGATGAATTGGATTGCAATTTAAATCAAGAAGTCATTTAGGAAATGATTTTTGAGCAAGCTGAAAACATAGAAAAACCTTCAAGTGAGCCTTTCCCCAAGTCAATTTTTGATGACCAGCAAAAGTCCGAGCCACCACACATCCCAAGTAAGTCATCTCCCGTTATCCCTAAAAAGAGAGAGCTCCTAGCCAAAGACCAGTTGTGGACTCTTAAATTTGATGGTTTCAAATCCAAAGCAGGAAGTGGAGTAGGGATTGAACTAACCAACCCGAAAGGGAAGACTTACTTTGCTTCTTATAGATTACAGTTTGGTTGCACAAACAACATGGCTGAGTATGAATCACTTGCCCGTGGACTTATGTTTTCTCATAAAAAGAAGGTTACTACTCTCATGGTCATGGGGGGTTCTGAAGTGATTGTAAAACAGGTATGTAGCCAATACACATGTCATAACAAAAGATTGGCTACGTATAGAAACAAAGTTTGGAACTTAATTGAAGACTTCGATGCTTTAGGGATTACTCTGATCCCTAGAGAAGCTAATAAAATTGTAGATGCTGTTGTTGTTGTTGCTAGTACATTGGAACCCATACAAGACTCTAATCTAAAGATATTTTCAGTTGAATTAATCTCAATCCCAGCTGTTTCTGATAATGTCCGACATTTTTAGGTTTTTGATGATGATTAGCATATATTGGCCTTTTTGGCAAGTTCGGATGTTTTTGAAGGGTAGATAATAGATGAATCTGAAAGAGATCAAGGAGATTGGGATCCAAAGAATGGTAGTGCAGAAGGGATATTGGATTGAAAGAGCAATAATATTCTGAAAGGGATGGTAGCTTTGGAGAGAATATTTGACTCTGACCCACAAGCTTGTCAAAGGGTGCCTATAGAGAGTGATGGAGGGAAATATGAATTTGTTAATTTGACTCACTCAAGCCCTGAAAGGAATGTTCTTATAGGAAAGACTTGTCCTCAAAAAATTAAGGACAAGATAGTCAAAGTTTTGGAGCAGAACATTGAAGCCATTGCTTGGAGTTATGATGATCTAAAAACCTTTGACACTTCGGTGATCACACATACCATACCTCTCAAGCCAGAAGCCATTTCATCAAAAGCAACACTCGATCAATGCTTTAATTGAGCCCCTGATCCAGAAAGAGGTGCAAAAGCTCTTATCTGCAAAAATAATCTTTCCTATTAGACATTCTACCTGGGTGGAAAATTTAGTTCATGTACGCAAAAAGAATGGTGAAATCAAATTATGTGTTGATTTTAGGAATCTAAACAAAGCCTCTAAGAAAGATAATTATCCATTGCCTTCTCTTGATGAAGTATTACAAAAGGTTAATGGGTCTCAGATGATGTCATTCTTAGATGGTTATTCTGGGTACAATCAGGTCCTTATTAGTCATGAGGATAGAATGAAGATAGCTTTCACCACCAAATGGGGCACATTTTCCTATCGGAGGATGCCATTCGATCTTATCAATGGACAATGGATGTGGATTTCAAAGATTTGATAGGGAAGTGTATAATTATTTGTTTGGATGATTTAACCATCTTCTCAAAGAATAGAGAAGACCATGCTGCTGATTTGGAAAAGGTTCTCAAGAAATGTATAAGCTATGGTGTCTCTCTTGATCCAAAGAAGTGTGTGTTTGGAGTATTTGAAGGGAAAATCTTAGGTCAAATCATATCAGAGGAAGGGATATCTATAGATCTTGATCGAGTGGAGGCTATCTTGAAATTGAAAAGGCCAAACAGCAAGAAAGAAATGAGATCCTTCTTTGGGAGGATCAATTTTGTTAGAAAAATTATAACAGGGTTTGTGGAGATCGTCAAACCTCTTAATGAAATGATGAAGAAAGACACAAAGATTGAGTGGAGTAATGAGGCTAAATCTACGTTCTCGCAGATTAAACAGTTTATATCTAAGGCACCTATTTTGACAAGCCTAGATTATCTAAAACCTTTTTATATCTATTCTTTTGCATCTGACCATTCATGTGCAGCTCTGTTAACACAACGAAGAGGAGAGGGAGAGGAAAGACCTATTGCCTTCATGAGCTCTCCATTTAAGAATGCAGAAGTGAGATACCCACCACTGGGGAAACAAGCCTTCGCATTGGTACAAGCAGTAAAGAAGTTCAGGCATTACATACTTCAAAGTCAAGTAATGGCCATAGTTCCAGATCCAATTGTGAAGTCTCTTTTGATGCAAAGTGAGTTGGGAGAGCAAAGAGGAAAGTGGATGGAAATTCTACAAGAATTTGACTTAGAGATTCACCCAATGAAACTCGTTCGAGGGAAAGGTTTATCAAAAGAAATGGTAGATGTGGAAAAAAACATCACTTGTTAGTAGTACATTGTCCAATCATTTACTAAGGATCCCTGGTATACAAACTTGATTTTCTTCCTCCTCAATAATAGATGTCCAAAAGGAATGAATGCTACTCAAAGGAGAGCATTCAGGATGAAGAGTGCTCACTACATGCTTAAAGGGGAATCCATCTACAGAAAGAATTTTCAAGGGATTTACCTACGCTGTTTGGATCAGCAAGAGGCTAAGCATGCCATTTCAGACTTTCATGGAAGGCATGGAATAGGGCATGGGTCTACTGATGCTTTGGCTCATCAGATTCTTAGATCGGGCTATTATTGGCTTTATGTATTTCGGGATGCACATCAACATGTCAGAACTTGTCATGTATGTCAAACTTTTGCACCTAGGGAAAGAAATATTGCAATGCCTTTGCAACCAGTGTATGAGGTAAGGTCGTTTGCTCAATGCGCCCTGGATTTTGTTGGTGTTATTAATCCTAATTCTTCTATAGGTCATAAATTCATCTTGACTGCAATTGACTATTGTACATGTTGGACTAAGGGTCAGCCCTGCAAGAATAGCACCACAGAGGTGGTCATCAAATTTTTGACTAAGAACATCACAACCAGGTTTGGAGTTCCATTTGCTCTGGTATGTTATAATGGCCCTGCTTTTTCTTTTGCTGAATTCATTCAATGGGCATATGAACATAAAATTGTTTTGAAGTATTCTTCCAATTACTACCCTCAAGGAAATGGAGTGGCTGAGTCCACAAATAAAAACTTGTTGGAAGTAATAAGAAAGTTGTTAGAGAACAATCATAAGGACTAGCACACCTAGTTGAGATTTTCCCTATGGGCAAATCAAACCCAAATCAAAGCAGCTCTAGGAAATTTGCATTTCAAGTTAGTCTATGGCCAAGACCCAGTCTTCCCGATCCATTTACAAATTCTTGTTCTTAAGTTTATATAGGAATTTTATTCCAAGGATGATAGGATCGAAGTTAGATTACTTAATTTGCTTAACATGGAAGAGCAAAGAGATGCTACTTTGCAACAATTCTCTAAACATCAAGTTGTCGTCAAATGTTGGTTTGACAAAAGAGCCAAGATAAAAGCTTTTAGGATATCAAATCTTGTATTACTATGGGATAAATCCAGAGAAAAGAAGGGAGATCACCAAAAATTTAATAGACTTTGATTAGGTCCTTACCAAGTGGCTGAAATACTAGGTGAGAATGCTTTTCGTTTGAGTACCTTAACAAGAGAACCTGTTCCATTACCAGTTAATGGTCAGTTTCTCAAGCACTATTTCAGTTCATGAAAGGTCTAATGTTTTGAAGAGGAATGTATTATACTGTATCATATGTAATTAACTTTAAGTTTTTGTTTGTTTTTATTTGTTTTGTTTGTCTTGTTTCATTGGGGATCTTCATTTTTGTCCATCTCAAGACAAGGGGTTGTTATTCAAAGTATGCTACTAGAACTAGGAGAGAAATTGGTTTAGGTATTTTCATCATCATCGTTTGAAATGGGATTTCATTCCGAAACTTATGTCTTATGATCATTCTAATATTGGTTTGAAAACTTATTTAAGGATAGAAGATACATTGTGAATATCTCATGAATTATGATCAAAAAATCTATTACCAAATTAGAAAACATCTGCATGAGTAAATTCCTATTTGTTTGAGTGGCTCTACCTTTGATTCAAGTGAAAAGTCTGATTCCAAGACTATCATGAAATCCATTGTAGTTCTAAACCCACATGTTACATCCATTGTATCTGAGTATTGGGGAAGGTGCATAAAAGATTTCCACAAGTGAAGTAAAGTAAAAGAAAAAGAGAATGAAAAGAAAGAAAGAAAAGGCAAGCTCAATATCAAATGGGTAATCAAGTATCTCTATCACGGAAATGGACACTTGGCTGGAAGTAGAGCAATGCTTTGTGAGAACTAGAGGTATCTCCGTCGGGGCTATGGACACCTGTCTGGCAGTAGAGCAATACCCAAGATTTTATTGCACGATAGTTAAAGGACTCAACCTATGTAGCTTGAATCTTAGGTATAGTTGTTCAGGAGTAGAGAAAGTATCTATATAGAATGATGCACAATATACGCACACACTCAGATTCAGAAATAACTCATGAGCACATACATCTGAGATTCCAGCTCAACCTTAACTAATATATAACCGATCTTATTCAAGTTAGCATGTGTCATAAGCCAAGTAGTTTTTGGGTGACTAAAATTTTCTTGGGTGTCTTGAAAATGGGTAAGCCATTTTCCCAGCCAAGTCGCCATTTGTTATGCCTTGCATAACCACCCCATCTTTTTCCTTGGTCAAAATGGGTCCCCCTTTATGTTTTTGTCCTTGGTTGTTTTTTAAAAAAAGTTTGGAGTCTTTATTTTCCAATACTTTGTTGTTCTTTGGTTTATTCTGTTGGAACCAGAACCAAAAACGAATCAGGTTTTAAAAACTTCTTTCAAAATCCGATTTCGATCCTCGTCCTAAAAGTCTTCTTTTGTCCTTTTGTTTTTCCTTTATCGGAGCCGGAGCCGGAGTGGGAGTTAAGTCTCAATCTGTTCAAAGTTTCAAAATCAAATACCGCTCTGACTTCGCTTTTTGGTCTTTCATTTTAACTTAGGTTTTTGTGTTAAGTTTTCTCGTATCAGTCTTTTTGTTTTATTTTGTCGTTTTGTTTCACTTTCTTCTTTGTTGGCGGAACCGGAACTGGAACTGGAATCGAGTTGGAAATTTAGACAGTTGCGCATAGAATTGCTTCAGCGGATTAACCTATTTATTTGGCATTTGAGGTAGGGTTTATGTTCTTCTCTTTTGTTTTATTTCGCGTTTTACATTTTTGTTCATTTCGTTGGTTTGCACGGATTTGTGATTCTCAATTCTATTGTGAGTTCATCTGATTCATTTTTGTTTTTGTTTTACCTTTTCTGGTGTTTGTTTGTCTTTCATCACGATCATTTTCACATTTTAATCGTGACTGTATCGTGATGCCCTAGTTTTAAAATAGCATAGATTAATTGCAGTTTTTACTTTGGTAGGGTTTGGTAAATCATTGTTTTTACTTAGGAATCTTGTTTCGCATTAGATCGGGTTGGTTTAAATGGGGTTAGATTTGTGCCCTAGTTATTTGGAATTGACGGTTTTTGATTTAGTGTTTGACGTGTTCTTGTTTTAAAATATGATGCCCTAATTTTGTCACCTCTCGATCATATGGGGATGGTCTTGTATAGGTTATTTTTAAGCCCTTTCAGTTTGATATGACCTAGTCCTTAGAATCATGACATTATTTATCAGTCTATTGAAATCTATATGACGTCATGATTATTTTAGGCGAAAGAAGGATTGGAATCGATTTAGACTTTGAAAAATGTTTTGTAATTAGTATTGATTCCATTTTCCATCCCGTTTCCGACTCTGCTTATAATAAGAAGCACGGTCTTGAAATATTGGTAACTCAGGCAGAATCGGAATCGGAACTGAATGTGAAATTTGAAAATCTTCATGGAACCAAATCGGTTTTCGTTCCAATTCTGATTCCGGCTACCATTCCAACTCTAACTCCGGTCCCGCTTGTTATTACTATAAGCTCAATGACTATTTTGACTCTGATCCCGACAATGTTTTAAAAAGAGACTTTTTAAAATGTTTTCTGCCTAGTTCCGCCTCCAATATATATATGAAGGGTAAGATTTTAAAGCATATTTTGTGATATTTGTTTAAAGATCTAAATTGAGGTTTTGTTGCAGGAAGCTAAGGGATGTCAGGAGTGTCAGGAGAGGCTTCCCAAAGGAATCAGCCTATAGACACTTCAAAAGATGCAACTAAATCTAAGAAGATTAAGCTAGAGCAATTACCCTATACCTTGAGGTATAACCATAGGAGTCCTGTTGTCACTGCAAGCAAGGTGGAATAAGATTGGGCAAATGTAACTGATACTAATTTAGGCCCATTCAATTTTGAGGAGTTATACTTAGAAACATTCACTGAGGATGTAACAGGGAGGACTGAGAGAATAGTTGAGTTTGGCTTGGCTCACATTACTGTATATCCTTTGTCCATCCAATGCTCGGAATTAATCATGACAGCAGCAGGAGCTTACAATCCGACTACCAAACAATGCATGGATTCATAGGACAATATGATTATAGATCTAACTCCTCAGATGTTTCAACACATGTTTAGTGTCCCTGATCCAAAGAACCTGGTACAGTTGAATGAGGCAGATGCTTTAGAGATATATAGAAAACACAAGGAATCCAACAAGGCTCATTTGAAAAATAAGTGGTTGAGACCGTAGAAGAAGTCCTTGACCAAGCTCTCAGATCAACCAAAGAGGCCAGATTTTTACAAAGAGGTATCGGGCCTAATAATGATGTTGTCTAGGGTCTTTGGGAAGAGGGATGCATTTCATTTCAAGGAATGGATGTTTCCCTTCATTCAAAAAATATTCAATGGCAAGCAACAGTTTGATTGGCCCATGATTGTCTCGGATACCATTCATGATCAGCTAACTAGAATAAGGGAAACCAAGAGCTTTTTCGGGAAACCAAGAGCTTTTTCATGACTTCTTATGTTGTTTATGCAGCAGCCAGAGGAGGTATCTTTCCAGGTTTGAACAGAGTAGGAATATTGGGAGAAGATGATGGACAAAAGAAAGTATGGAATCACTATGACCAGCTATCCCTACAGGTTTCTGAAACACAATTTAGAAGGGTTAATGATGCATTCCTATATGTAGTCATTAACCAACTTAATGGAGATGTCGGGTACAGATTGAGTCAAGAAGCCATGGACTTTATCATGGAATGGGGATGTTGGTACATCCAATACCCCAAGTTCACATATTTCAGGCTGGCTAGATTTGAGGGCCATCCCCACTTAATTCCTAGGTGTTGCAACAACATGGTGTTATTGATGGAGTTTGTCTATCAACCTCTGGGGGTTAATGCCCGATTTGGGATGAAGCACAAAATAGGTTGTCATAAGTTTCCCATGCAATTAGGTGAATACAGCTGCCCACATCTTGTGGGAGCTAAGGTGGTTTACAGTGAATTGATACACTTGAAGTTGGGCTTGTATACTGCCCGAAAGCACTTTGACCCAAAGAAGAAAATGAATGCTTTGTTGGCTTCGGTCTTTGACAAGAATTTCAACCTGTTAGAGGAATTTTGGAGTGATCTTCAGGATGAATATAACCTCAGGAAAATGAATTATGAGAGGTTGCCTATTTCACTCATGGTGGAGTTTGGGATCAAATATGATATTCCTGATACATTGGTAGATGATGGAGTTGTGTTGGATCCATCATATGAAGCATTGAACATTGGTACCAAAATTTTAGATCTGGTAGATTGGGATGGTGAGGAGACCATAGATATCAAGCAAATAGGGCGACCGGTCTTGGATAGGAGTATCCATTGGGCCGTTCTAAGAACCAGACTTCCTAGGGGTCCAACTCCTAAGAAGGGGAAGGGATATAAGAGAATTAAGAGGAAGTTGGTTTAGAATTATTCCCTCCTGATATTGAAGAGATTGATCTTGAAGCATCGACTCAAGATGAACCGGAGGCATAGGAGGAGGATGCCCAAACATGACCTATTGCTTCAACACCAACAATAGGGGAGTCATCTACTCAAGTCCCTCCTACAAAGCAGCAAAGTAAAGAGATGCCTAAGGGGACTCTTCATGATATTGCTGAGTCATTAAAGGGAAAAGGAGTAGAGGTGGAGATCCATAATATTGGAACGGACTCTGATGATACTTTGTCAGTGAAGGATGCACAAGAAAATATGCCTCTAGAGGACGATCAATGGGAAGTATTTGAGGAAGCAAAGAAGGCTTCGGATGATCAAGCACACACAACAACAATGGAGAAGCAGAAGGTGGTTGATGCTAAGGCACAAGAAAATGCCTTACTTCAACAACAGCAAATAGAAGCCAAGCAAAGAGCTGATGAACTACAGAAACAACAAAGAAAAAAGGAGCAGGAGCTTAGGACCAAGGAAGAAAATGACAAGCTTGAAGAAGAAAAGGCTAAGCAGTGGAGGGAAAGAGAAGCCCTTGTGGCTAAAATGAAAGTAATTGAAGAAGCTCATAAGAAGAAGGAAGGGACAAAAATGTATACAAAAGGAAAAAGATGCTGAGGAGCTTGCCAAACAACTACAAAAGTAAAAGGAAGCCTCAGATAGACTCAAAGTGCTAGAAGAAGAGAGAAACAAGTTGCTTGAGGGAAAAAGGTTAGAAGAGGAAAGATTGAAGAAGGAATAGGAAGACAAGAGGGTGCAGGAGCAAAAAGATAAAGAAGAAGTTGAAAAGCTTGCACAAAAAGATGTAGAGGGAAAGCAACAAAATGTGCAAGAGGTTGATTCTAAACCTAAAGTTAATATGTTGCAACCTTTATCATCTACAACTGTTGCTTCTTCTTCAACTATGACAGCCACTACTCCAAGTGCTCCTACTTGGTTAAAATTGGATCCTCAAAAGAGGTCGGTAACATCATCATAGCCTCTTGATTGGGAGGATATGATGAAGGAGATTGAAAAGGAAAGGCCCATGAAGAATGCCAAGATTCTACATTCCACTAGACTTACTGAAAGAGGAGAATTCATTGTTGAATGTGCAATACCGATAGTGTACAAGGATGTAGGAGAGATGTAGCTGACTAATTACTAGTTGGGCACGGTTAATTTCGGGAGACCCACCAGAGATCAACAAATGAACTTGATTGATGTGGTAGCATCATCCACCAAATCAAGAATGATGAAGGATAAACAAAGAAAAGATGAGCTTAAGGCTCAACTGGATCAATTGCATACTTTCTTGAAGAATGTTTCTGCTCCGAGGTCACAACAAATTGCCACCATTGAGACACCATTTTTTCTTTGTAAGAAAGAGGTGGATGATATGGTATAGGTAAGGAGTAAGGTAGAAATGATGGATAGATGGATTGACAAGATAAATCAGGAAATAGGTGAAGTGTTAGGAGATAGTTTTGAGGTTCACAAGATGACAATGGAGTTGATAGAAGAGATGAAGTAGCATGCTAAAGAGTTGGGTGAACAAGAAGAGGAGTACAAAGGATATATCCAAAAGCTGAAAGAGATTAGTAAATTGCCAAAATCTACTCTTCTAGAGTAGTCAGTCCTTGAAGAGGACAACACAGATTTCTTGGAAAAGCTGCTAGATGGGAGTTGACAAAGTTAAAAGACATGAGGGAGTTTGTTGCTGCTGAACTGAAGAGAATCAAGTTCGAGGATAGTTGGATTCATGGGCCAGATTCACATATGCTTCAACAAGTCTTCTCCAGTTATGATGAGTACACTTCAGAACAAACTCTGCATGGATAACTGACAGTCCTATCTCTGCATGCATAACTGATAGTTCTATGAGCGCATGGCTTCTTTTCTCCTCTATCTTCTTCTCTCCAGTTTACTAAATGTTTAATGTAGGAACTTGAGATCAATTGATTTGAGTTTCCAAGGAAAAATCAAGTTCCTAAAATGGTGGATCTCAACTTAAGATGGGGAAGACTTCATTTTTTTCTTACATCTATAAATACCCATGGGGTATCATATTGTAAAGGTCAGCTAATAAATAATAGAATTGACCATCTGATAGTAGGAGATAGAATTTTTATAGCTTTACAGAGATACTTTGTTATGATTTAGTTACAGTTGAATACAATTACAAGTTTTTACGCAATATGGTGTTGGAATTGAGTTTTGCTTGATAAGGTTGATGAATGATAGTCTATATGTATGCCAGTGATTGTGTTGAAGCATAAGTGTTTCTTATGTGATGAAAATCATTAGAAGAAACCAGATTTAAGGATTATTTTGTTAGATTATCTGTGTATTAAATTATTGAAGTTTGTTGATCTATGATCTTGGCAACGAATGAGAAGTTTTGTTCTTTTGAAATCTTTGAAGTTTTTATGATGTGTGATTGTGATGATTAAATTAAGAACCATAAATGCATGTAATAGTATGGATTGTTTCTATAAATTGCATCATGTTATGGTTTTCTTGAAATAGTGGAAGAACATTCGTTGTTGAAGATATATGTCTGGATATTAGATAAATTTCATTCATGTTTCACTAATGTACGCCTTGAGCTATCTTTTTATTTTATTTAAAATCCTCTTTTCATTAAGAATAGTCCAATGAATCAGTCATTGCTTGCATTCCTTGTTACTAGTACAGGCCCCTTGAATATTGCAGTTGCATGGACCAACTGAGTGACACCAGATAGTTGAGAACCAACTACCAGGACCTTGGGAGTTAGGCTACTATATGTTGTCTTTCTTTTTCAGGAGAAATAGAGTAGAAATATTATGTTTAACGTTGTTTGTGTCATTTTCACCATCAACATAACCACAAGGAATTTTAAAACCCTAAACTAGACACCACAAAATGGTAAATGGTGAAATACTTGCAAGAAAATGATTCATACCTAAATTACTCTACAAAACTTAACCCCCATCAAAGCCTTATGACAAATTATATACTCATGCAACCAATATGCTCTCTAGTAAGATGACATGCTAACCCTATGCCCATTTCAATTTTAATCCTTAAATATAGGTGGCTAGGGTGGTTTTATTAAATAATTCAAACATCAAATATGGATAAAAATTTGATTTAAGAAAACATACTTGAGCTATGCACAAGATTTAAGTCAAAGTAAGTTGCAGGCAAAGAGATCATAAATGGAGGGTGTGATTCTAAATAAAATGTTGCTTCCTAAAATGTGAGATGTTAGATAAAACTAATAGTGCAATAAAGAGAAACAACAAGATAATAGGGCACCTCAATGATTAGCCTAAGAAGATGAACAATATGAAAGCAAGATAGACAAATAAATTGTTGTTATACCTTCATGTTGTTGCTTCCTTGGTTGGCCCTTGATGTTGAAGTCTTGTGTGCTCCTTGGATGGCAATGAAAATGAAGTGGATGCAAGATGAATTGATGCAATATGGATGCTAAAATGGATGAGAGATTGAATGGCAATTTTGCAAGAGTTTATTTGCAAAAGACTTGATCCCTTTAAAACGAGAGAAATGAGGGGTATTTATAGGCTAATTGGAATTCTCTAGAGAATTCAACGGTTGGGATTGATCCAATAAAGATCAAGATGAAGGGCTATGGTGAGTTGAGGACTCACAAGCCCTCACATCTTGACATGTGGAATGTGAGATGTCTTAGGGTGGAGTGATGTGGAAATAAGGTGGAAGGGAAGTAGATGAGGTGGATTTTGGGGGATGAGAAGATTCCTTGGAGGAATAAAAGTGAATTAAAAATTCACAATGATTAGAAGAATCTAGTGGATAAGAGAGGGTCTCCAAAAAGCTGGAGATTTGTCACATGTGGGTGATGTGACAAGTCCAAAGTTCTAGAAGCCCTTGGCACATGTGACGTGACAAGTCAAGGCTTCTAGAATCTTGCATGGGGGATGGGGAAGACCTTGGAAAGATAAAAGTGAATTAAAAATTCACATGGGGAAGAGAGGAACCTTGGGCAAATAAATGTGAATTAAAAATTCACATTGGGAAGAGAGTCCAGGCTAAAAATGGTAAGTGGGAAGGTTGATCAGAAAAGGTAAGCCAAATGTGGCTAATGATTCTGATTAAGGTTGTGCAAACACAAAATTAGGATAATTAATGAAAGATTAGAGGCAAGTGGGAGATTATGGAGGATGTGACACTTAATCAAGATTAAGTGGTGCACATCCTAATCACAGATTAATTCATTTAATCCAGATTAGACAAGGAGAGAGAAAAAGATGAATTAAAAATTGGTTTTAATTCAAATGGGTTAAAAGACTAAATCAAATAATTTGTCATATTTATTTAATTTAGAGAAGAAAATGGGGTAAGGAAAAGTATTTAATTTATTTAATTAGATACTTTAGGAACCTTAGGCAGAAAATTAAATAATGATTAAATACATTATTTAATCACTATTAATGGAATAGATGAATAAAGTAGACAATTTTGATCATATGGAAGTGATCAAATTTGGATGTCTACAAAGGGCTTGAACAAGATTTGTTACAAAAAAAATATATTCTACATAGGTGACAAATGGTTAAAATGATGCTCAAAACCATTTATATAGTCCATGAACCTACTTCCATTAATACCCAAGATGGACAAAGTGTTAAGAACCCACACATGGAAATACAAATTAGGTCAAGATTTATGGAAATTTAACTGTCATTTTTTTGTGAAAAATTGGAGTCCCTATTCTCAGTGGGAAAACATGTGTGTATTTCATGCGAAGAAATTAGATAATGACAACTCTGCAAAAATTAAAAGTTTGCAAGATTCTTACATACACTTTCCATCACAGGTTCTTGAAGTTTGTAGAAATTTTCATGCACCTTGATCTTGCAGGTTCTTAAAACACCTTGCCATAAACAATTCTTTGTAAATATATTTTCACAACCACACCTAAAATTCAAAGCCCAAAACATAACCAAAACACCCAAAACCAAAACAAGTACGCACAAGAAAATAAACCTAACCTAACATGACCTAATCCTAAAAGTTGAGGCTAAAAGAAAGGAAAGGGGGAGTCCTCATTTCAATGGATGTGTGCAAGGCACAACAAATACTCTAAGGTACAATTCAAAATTTCCACTTATGATGGCTCTAACCCCAATACCCTAACACATACAACTTTATAACAAGATAAAATTAATAAAATACACCACAAATTTCACATTACAACATATATCCACATAAAGGAATACCTTAGTTCCCTCTTAGACTAAAGTCAAGGTGTCATGGGGAAACCACAATAGTGGTTTCCAGAGGAAACACATATGAAGGATAGCTAAAACAATATATATTGGTAACTTAAATAAAAGTTTCATAATAAAACTTTTATATATTTATATAAACTTCATAATACATCTTACTAAAACAACCTAATTATGCAAATTAAGAAATTCAATTTTTTATGTAATTTTATAATCTTACTCTATGTAAATTATAAAATTCCCCAAATTCATAATTATTAAATCTATAAAAATTAAGATTCTTTAATAAATCCAAAACACATATGTCAATAATTTGTATTTAAAAAAAAAATGGTGAAATAGAGAGAAAATGTGAAACCTCATATCTTAGAAACATCATTCAAGGTTGTTCCCTTAACAATTAAACTATCCAAAATTAATTATGTGCCTAATATTATAATGATAATAATTATCCACAAGCATCTAATCATCTAAAAATAAATTATGTACTCATAAATTAGACTATCAAGTAATTAAAATTCATATGGAACTACATGGAGCTACCCCACTAATTCTCCCTCTAACCTCCTAGCTATCCTTGTCATGCTCTTAGAAGAAAATTTGGGAGTTCTCCTCCCAACTAGCACTGCAACTTCATACAAGGTCTTGTAGTAGGTCACCTCCTAGGTGAGTATCCTTGCCTCCCTCATATGATCTACCATTGACACTATCACACCCTATCTTGCAACCTCTAGCTATTGTTGTCTCACTTTCTCTGTATCTCTCTCAACCATAAAATGAGAAACATGTGCCTCTACCTACAAGTGGCAAGCTATCTCTCCATCTCTCTCTAATGTCCTATGTGTCAACTATACAATCAATATGTCCCTCTTTTCTCTATATCCATCTCACACTTCATGATCATGATCATGCTCTAAAGTGAAAATACAAGATGAATGTCATCCACATCTTTACCTCTAGGCTTATCCTCCTCTCCCTGCCTTTCTCTTTTGGGTGCCACTATGGGAACTACCACCTACTAGTGCCTTTGATCATGATCCCCTCCTCTAATTGTCTTAGCTTCTACACCTTACCTCTACCGACAAGCTCTACCCAATTTTGCCCCTCTCCTTCGTCGCCTTCCCATTACTTTCCCACTTGGACATGTCAATATCAATGGCCTATATATGGCCCACCATGCATCAAAATAAGGAGTCTTATTTGCATCCTTTGTACCATCTACCAAATCCACTATACTAACATTAAATGGATAAATTTGGTAACTGCTACATGTAGACTGGTCATACGGCCCCACTCTCCAATCTCCATTTGTGTATGAATGAATTGAGCATGATAATAATCTACAGTCACATCTTGTGCCTTGCCAAACTGCCTCATGACCTTGTTAAGTAGGTATCTCTCCAAAATTTGTGTTGTATGAATGATAAGTCATTGTGTATGTCTATAAAATGGGAGATGGAAATCATCATCTCAAGCCTCACATTATAACCATAGGTGCCAAGTAATATCGTCCACTATTGTCACATGAAATTGTACCTTATTGAGCACGAAGCTCACCATTCCAATGACACAATGGAAATGACCTCAATGTGTGGGACCTTTGCATGTATGAGGCTGAATCTATGGAGAAGGCTGACTTCCTTTTTCAATCTTAGTGTAATGTGTTGGTCCAACCCAACACATGAAAACATACCACTAATCTACTCTCACAACTCACAAGCAAAAAGTGGAGAAGGAGAACACGAAAGGGAAGATGGAGGTGATACACCAATATGGAAAGTTTGTTTCTTCTTTACTAATATTACACAATACATCAAAGAAAGGGATGAAAGGAATCACACAACTCTCTATTTGGTTGACTTCAAAGGAAAAACATGGAGGTTAGGGTTCGATAGAGTATTGAAAGGAAAGAGATTTTCTCAACAGAATAGTTGCAAACAATTTAACTCAAACATGTCTACATAAAAATGCAAACCAAACACTCAGACATGAAGATAATGAAATATTACTCATACATAAAAGAGGAGAGAACCAACAACAATGATCAACTTCATTAATGCAAATGCATACAACTAATCTTTACAATGGTAGTGTAAAATACAATCTGCAAAATAAAAGCCCTAGAGGAGCTAGAGGAAGAATGATCAACATTGAAAATGAATACATTTCTTTCCTTTATAGATCAGGCATAACTTAGAAGCACAAGTTGAACCCTAACCCTAACTAGGGTTAGCCAAAAAGACTGTGCATGCAATAATGGAGCCGTTTCATGAAAGATACGACTAGGCAATATATCCGCCAAGAAAGTCAACAAAGAGCAATAAATAGGCATGGGCGCCCATGAAATCCACTTGTAGAAGGTGAGGGGAGCAATTAATTCCATCATTGAAGCCCAAGAAATCAAATTTGGATGCTAGAAAATAAGATCAAGCATAAAAAACGTCACCCAAAAAACATGCCAAAACGTAGGAAGGTCAAGGCATCGAGCTTGAAAAATCACCTTTACAAGCACTTGAATTAAATGGTCTAGACCCTTGAAAAATCATTTGTCGAATTTTGGCGATCAAGCGGTCAAGATTTAGGTGTTAGCCTTACAACTTACCAAATACTGGGAAGGAAAGAAGAAAGAACGAAGAAGAAAGGAAACATTGGGGGTAAGAGTGAAAGCTTACCTCCGAAAATTAAGGCAAGGGAGAAGCATTACCTCCAAAGCTCAAATCATTTGACACTTAGTCGAATTCTGAAAAGAAACCATCAGAGAGACAACCAAATATCGGTGGGACCAAAGGAATGGTCCCTTCAACATTCCAAAGAAGCTTATTGAGGAGAGAATGAATATCAGAGAGACCAAAATAATGGTCCCTTCAACATTCTGAAGGAATTGATGACTGAAAGCTAGAAAATCCAAATTTTCAGGAATCAGAGAGAAGACTTATCTCTTACCTCCAAAGGTAAGAGGTAAGATGCAAGAGTGAAGGGTGACACTCAAAAAGGTTAGTAGGAGAAAGGAAAAAATGGAAGAGGAGTGGGATTGGTAAGGGGTAAATGGCAAGGCTGAAGGCCGACACCCGAAACACTTAGAAGAAAAAAGGGAAGGAAGAGAAAAAGGATAAAGAGTGATGGAGAAAGCATGCAAGGTAAGCAAGTAAGAGATAGCCCAAAAACCTGAAATTCTAGGACTTAGCAAAATTTAGGAAACTTCAAGGAGAAAACATGCAAGATGGCCCATGGGGGATCTCTCAGATCGATTATCAATGATGGGACATCAAAGGAGGGCATGAAATATCAACATTAATGGCGACTTCCACAAGATGATTGCTTGCTAATCATGGGATCTAGAGGCCTTATCGATCCATTGGTCACAGAGTCATGAGGGTAAAACTTCAACAATTGAGCCTCCTCAGAGCGAAAAAAAACATGTGCAATTGCAAAAGGAGGAAAGCATGCAAGCTAGAACATACATTCCCTTAAAGAGAATGGAGGGTGTGTAAATTCACTTCATGAAAAGCAATATATTTACAATATATACACAAACTAATAGAAATAAAAGAATGGAAGCTTGCCTCTATCAAAGATGAACCTTTTGAAGGAGTTCATCCCCCTCAAACCATAATTGCAGACCTCACCCAACTGCAACCTTTGAAATTACTGCCAAGATGCATGTAACTACACAAAATGCTTGCAAGGTGAAGGATCGCTTCACTGTAAATTTTTCCATTGCAAGGGAACTGTATGATGCAAGTTTTAGATTCATCTAACACTAGTGTCTCAGCTAAACATACAACAATAGGGGTGAACTTTTTTGAAGATAGGTCAGCATTCAAGAGAAAAACTTTTGTAGAGGGAAGGTAACTCACCTCACAAAAGGATAAGACAATTTAATCAACATTGACCACCTCAATGCATGAACTAAAATAAAAAGAGAAAGTTTCCAGCTCACATGGTGATGCAAAATATGCAAAATTTGATTTTTGATCTACACAAGGAAAACCTTCCTCATGCACCTCAAAAGAGAAACTTTTAAACTTGGGCATAAAAAAAAAATGAGCAATGGGAGCATCACTCTCCAAAAAAATGTGTGGTTTCTCAATAACTACAAAATTATTTGCATTGATGCACACTTCATCAACACAAAACTCAGATTTTTGAGACACTTTAAGTGAAGAACTAAATTCTTCAAGTGTCTCTTTGTTTTCATTTATTCTTGCCAATGAGATTCAACAAAATAAGGCTCTTGGCACATAATGGTTGTCATGCCCTCTATTGTTTCTTCATTCTTATACTGCTTCCCACAAAGCTACTCTTTTAGGGGTGAAATATGGGCATCCAAGCTTGAGCAAAAACCTTCTAAATCATCCCAAAAGAAGTCCTTCACCTCAAAACTGTAGACCTCATTAGATGGGAGTGTTTCCTCCACTATAATAGGGGCCAAACATGTTTGTTGCTGCTACTCCAAAACCATGGAGTTATCTTCAACCATAAAGCCCAAACCAAGCTATTTGAAGGCTTCAACTGATGTAGGTACAGCTGATCTATCCTCCTCATCTTCAAAAAAATAAGGAAGGTCATCAAATGAGAGGACTGATTCCTCTATTGCATCAAATTTTTCTACCTTTTTAATGCCTTGTTGCTGCAAAATTGTTTCATCTTCATCCTTTTCAAGAGCACATGAAGGCTCCTCGATAATAACCTCCTCAAGGACAGGTTCTTGTGAGGAATGGAGGCTCTCAAAACTTGGGGTCTCCAACATATAAGATCTTTTTGATGGTATAAGAGGTTGTATTGGAGTTTCAAGGGGCTGATTGGGATTATTGAAACTAAAAAAATTGTGCTTGCAAACCTCTTGCACAATAGGTTGTTTTGAAACAAAAGGAGGGCTAATAGAATTTTCAAGAGACTTTTTAGAATTCCTGAAACTTACAAATTTATGCTTTCTTACCTCCTCCTTAGCAAGTTGTTCTGGAAATGGTGGAGGTGCTTGTTTGAAACTAGGCACACAAGGGGTTTCCTGAGTCTCGGGCGCTTGTTCTAGAGCAAGGGTAACTCTGATTTTTTCTTGCCTTGCAACAAAATCTCTTGTTGTACACTCTTCTTGTTGCCTTCTTTGCGCCTCCATCTGCTGCTCATACCTCCATTGAGTGTATAAATTTTGTTGTTGCAGATAATGAGCTTGATGGAAAAACTCATGTTGTGGGAAATAATCATGTTTCCATTGATAGGCCTAATTAGCCCACTCCTATTGTAGGTCAAGCTCTTGTTGCTCCCTAATCTCAACCAACTATCTCTTAAAATCAAGAAAAATGCTTGTAATCTCACTTGTACTTAAATTATCAAAATCTTGGGGTTGACTAGGAGAGAAACAAGGTTGACTTACAAAATGATGAGTCTCTTGAGGTTGCTGATAGGGATATGTAGGTGTCCAAGAAGATTAAGTAGGGTAGGGTGGGTGGTATGCATTTTGAGAAAGTCAAAAACCCACAACAACAGGGTTCTATGGAATGAAATGGGAGGTATAACAAGCCTGATATGACTATTTGGGTGGAACATAGCTAACATTATCATGGAATGGTGGAGTATACATGTGGTTTCTATTAAAATATGATAATTTAATGCATAGGAAACACCTTGAAATTTAAAAAATAAGAGAAAAGGACTACCCAGGAAAAGATTTTGGGTACATACCAAAAGAGTCACCTAAATTGAGTTGCAAAGTTGCCAAGTGCTTGAAGAATGCCTCCAAAGGTTGAAACATTGAAGAGCACCAATTCCTTAATGGCGTGAAATTAAATTAGGCTACTTGAACCAGCTAATTTTGATTGGAGTTGCCATGGTGTTTGAAGATATGCCTCAAAAGGTAAGATGCATTGAAGAAAACACCAGATTCTTTAATGGAGGGAAGTAGTCCCACCAGGCCTGCCACAAACTGTTGTCACATGAAATTGCACCTTGTTGAGAATGAAGCTCACCATTCCAATGACACAATGAAAAAAAAATCAAGGTGTGGGACCTTTGCGCATATGAGATCGAATCTTTGGAGAAGTCTAAAATCCTTTTTCAATCCCAGTGCAATGTTCTAGTCCAACCCAACACATGAAAACCTACCACTAACCTACTCTAACAACTCACAAGGGAAAAGGGGAGAAGGAGAACATGAAAGGGAAGATGGAGGTGATACACCAAGATGGAAATGTTTTTTATTCCTGACCATTATTGCATAGTACATCAAAGAAGGGAACCAAAGGACTCACACAACTCTCTATTTGGTTGACTTCAAAGGGAAAACATGGAGGTTAGGGTTCGACAAAGCGTTGAAAGGAAATATAATTTCTCAACACAACAATTGTAAACAATTTAACTCAGACATGTATACATAAAAATTTAAACCAAACACTCAGACATGAAGGTAATGAAATATTACTCATACATAAAAGAGGAGAGAACCTGTTAGAGCCAAATTTTCCATTTAAGAACCTAAATGATTTTTCCATTCTAAACCTAATATTTTCACTATCGTTTCATAAAAATTCATTCACCACCCTAAGAATGGCTATGTTGCCCCCATTAAAATCTATTTTCCTATCTTTTCATGAAATAATTCATTTATTTCCCTTTCCAAAGCCCTAATATACTTTATACATTTCCCCGCTCCTTTAAAATATTCACTTTTTACATCATACCGCCTTACCGTGGCCTCTCACAATGGGCTTGCGGTATGGTAGTGGCGGCTAAGGTGTAGGAAGGAAATATTTACCGTGCCACTGCGCATGGTCAATTCATTGACAGCGGTGTCGCAGTAGGTGGTGAAATAACCGACGAGCGGCGAGGGTGGTAGTTAGTGTTGATACCGCAGTACCGTTGGCTGACATCAACAAGACCGTGGTGACCGCGGTAACGGTTAGCAATCGGCGGCGGTAACAGTCAAAGGCAAGCAATTAGTACGTGGTGGAAACAATGGCGGTTGGTATAGCAGTGAATTTTAATCACTGCAGTACAGTAGCCAGTCAAGATGGAGACCACAGTTGAGCGGTGGAAAGGGACACAGTCAGTAAACGGTGACCGAGAATTGAATGACAGAGACGGGCAACAGATGTTTACCGCGGTACCACTAACGGTCAAGCCAGAGACCACGGTGACTGTGGTGAACAGTGAGCAACTGGCGACGGTGAGGATAGTGGTGAGGTTGATGATTTGCATGACAATTACCACACAACTGCTAGGGGTTTGAACTGAGACCACGGTAGCGCGGGTAGCAGTAAAGGATGACATTTAATGTTGAGCCCACGGTAAAGCCAGCGTACAAAGTGAAAATGAAAACACATAGCTATGTTTAAAACGTTTAATTTGTCAATAAGGCAACCCAATTAAATGTTTTAGTTTTTGTTAACAGAATGCAAAACGGTTGTGATGGGTAAAATGAAGGGTCGTGACTGTTGAACTGTGCTGTATAAATATTTCAAAAAAATCAGTCATGGGGGTTCAAGAAGTGGGATTTTTTCTGGGACAATAGTAGAACTGGGATATAAACAATGAACAGTCCTTCTTGAAATTGGGTGTAATGGAGTAAACATTTTCAAACTAGTGCAATCTTTTTTGAGTTCGTTTGTTAAGATGACATAATTTGTGAATTTCCTATCTAGTTGTTTTCAGTTAGAATTTCTTAAATCATTTAAATCAGGATAACAAGTGTATATCTGGTTTATAATGGTGCAATTATCACTTTGTGTGGTTTGATTAATAGGTGTCTGCAAAGTCAGAATTAAATTCCTTTAAGCAAGTCACAGTGATTTTAGAATTTTGGTTGGATGTTTAAAGAAGAATCCGGTAGGAAAATATTCAAGAATAATTTATGCAAGCCATAAATTGGGTGAAATAATATGCCAGTCATAGAATTTCATACTTTAAATATGCTTAATAATTTGAATTAAGTTGGATAGGGAAACACCTTGAATTCCTTGTTATTTTTGACTCCATTGCCCAATAGATAGAAGGCACTGATCTGCCATATCCTAGAGGATTGAATTCATACAAATGATATATTCAATTTTTTTCTTTTGTGTAATAGGTGTAGTTGCAGTCATTTTTTCTATCCATTCCCAATTTCCATTGTGGGTAGACTGTTTAACAATAAGTTCATTTTAAATCTGCATGTTTCACATAGGTTCACCCACCTAGGTCTAGCAGAACCTAAAGAGTAGAAGGTTTAATTGTATAATTGGCCTTGTATGTTGTCCAAGAATGTTGTAAGGGCCTGGAAAACTCTTATGGTTAAAACCTGCATTTTTGAGAACCAACAAAGATCAACTTCATTAATGCAAATGCATATAACTAATCTTTACAATGACAGTGTAAAATATAGTCTACAAAAGAAAAACCCCAAAGGAGCCAAAGGAAGAACGAACAACCCTAAAAATGAATATATTTCTTGCCTTTATAGATCAAGCATAACTTAGAAGCACAAGTCAATCCCTAACCCTAACCAGGGTTAGCCAAAAAGAATGTGTGTGCAATAATGGAGCCATTCAGTGAAAGATGCGACTAGGGCATAGACCCACCAAGAAAGTCAACAAAGAGAAATAAATGGGCATGGGAACCCATGAAATCCACTTGAAGAAGGTGAGGGGAGTAATTAATACCATCCTTGAAGCCTAGGAAATTAGATATGGATGCTGGAAAGTCAAATTGAGCGTAAAAAACATCACCCAAAAAACATGCCAAAACACAGGAAGGTTGGGGCATTGGGCCTGAAAAATCACCTTTACAAGCACTTGAATTAAATAGTCTAGAACTTGAAAAATCATTTGTCGAACGTTGGTGATCGGGCGGTCGGGAATTGGGTGTCGGCCTTACAACTTACCCAATACTTGGAAGAAGGAAATAAGAAAGCACGAAGAAGAAAGGAAACATTCGGGGTTAGAGGGAAAGCTTACTTCCAAAAACTGGGGGTAAGGGAGAAGCATTACCCTTGAAGCTCAAAGCATTCAACATAGTCAAATTCTAAAAGGAAACCATTAGAGAGACAACTGAATATTAGTGGGACTAAAGGAATGGTCCATTCAGCATTCCAAAGAATCTCATTGAGGAGAGAATGAATATCAGAGAGACCAAAATAATGGTCCCTTCGACATTCTGAAGGAATTGATGATTGAAAGCTATAAAAGCCAACTTTTCGAGAATCTGAGGGAAGACTTACCTCTTACCTTCGAAGGTAAGAGGTAAGATGCAAGAGCTAAGGCTGACACTCAAAGGACGGTAGGAGAAAGGTGAAAATGGAAGAGGAGAGGGATTGGTAAGGGGTAAAGGGTAAGGATGAAGGTCGACACTCGAAACACTTAGAAGAAAAAAGGGAAGAAAGAGAAGAATCTAAGAAAGAGTAATGGAGAAAGCATGCAAGGTAAGCAAGTAAGAGACAACTCGAAAATCCAAAATTCTGGGACTTAGCAAAATTTAGGAAACTTTAAGGAGAAAACATGCAAGATGGCCCATGGGGGATCTTTCAAATCAGTTATCAATGATGAGACATCAAAGGAGGGCATGAAATATCAACATCCACCTCATCCAAGATGCTCCTCCAATATTCTAAATCATTGATCCTCCTCTATTAAAAATTATTGTATTTATATACATATGGATCTCTAGCTACTTGAACCACATCTCCAATTAGTCTGGTCACAACAATGTGCTTGCATACCCAAATATGAAGTAAAGTCACCCCAACTAATAAAATGGTGGCTACCCTATATATAACTTGGTGCATGTCTTGGTATAAGTGAACTAGTACGTAAGGTACCTACATGTAAACAATAGAATCCACTTTAGGACATAGCCCCATCCAATAGAGAATCCCTTGTATCTCTAATCAAGGATGATCACTCCTGAGATCAGACCTCCAATCACTAGAATAATGTCATCATCAACTATAATATATGGTCTTAGATCAATCTATCCATCGTTGATCTCCAACTCATCATCATACAAGACTCCCTCTAAATAATCTATATCATGGTCAGTATCATAGATAACTTGAGATCCCTTGATTAGAATCCCGAGTATGCACCACACATCCTCAAGTGTGATGGTGATCTCTCCAGTAGGAATTATGAAGGAATATGTCTATGAGTGCCACCACTCAACAATAGTGGCCATGAATACCCAATGCACACAAATCTTTGGCATTATGTGATGTGATAAAGGCTAATAGCACACAAGAACTTGACATCCATCTTGTTGAGATGGGCCATTTAATCTAGAACTCAAGGTCATCATTCTCTAGAGAGGATAGGATCTAACACAACTTGCAAGCATAATGCCCACAACATCAATTTATCAAAAAATTGATAAAAAGTCTAATTTCACAAACCCTTGAATGAAAAGCGACCTTTTTCAAAAGCACCATTTTATCTCAGTCATAAGCAAGTCTTTTTTTCAAAAGTGTCACTTTACAAAATCATTAGTGAGCTATTTTTCAAATGCATCACATGGTTAAATTCAAACATGAACAAAAAATCAAAAGCAACTTAACACATCAAATGTGTCACGACACTATCAAAATTATCGTGTCAAGTTTCAAACGCATCACATCGATATTCACAAGCATCGACTCTACTTCAATGCATTTGGTTGACTAAGTTCACTTATAACTGGTGACACCTAGAACTATGTGTAAACATGAAAGGGTTAGATATGTACTAAGGGAATGGCTCTGATAGGCCTCTAGAACTAATAAATGTGATCACTACAATGTGTAGCACATGGAATGAGGCCATCTCTATAGTAGCTTCGCTAACAAAATCTCAAATAGAGCTCTAAAATATATAAGCTTGAGAATGCAAATGAATTGAAAATATCCTCCAAGGGTCTATATATAGATCTTGAAACCCTAGATTTCACCCTTCCCACCCCCTACATCCCATATCCTTTTTCCCCAATCTTCTCAATCAGTTTCCTCGTCAACTAGGACTTGATTTTTCATCCCCTTCTTAATTAAACCTATCCCATCTTCTTATCATGAGCTTGACTTGAAAATTATTATTTTTGGCCGACCTCTCGAGGGGGAAGTCTACCCTCCTCCCATCATTCCTTTTTTTGCTAGGGCACAATGGGCATCATCATTATTATGTATTTTTTATTCTAAATCGGCATTATGTCTTTAAAACAACACAACAAGTACATTGTCCAAAGAGGGGCAAAATGTAGACACCTAAAATTGTCTAATGCACCACACATTATCCTAATTTTCCATTTTCATCATTTTCACTCATTATCTCTATTTCATCACTTTTAATTAAATAATTTTTATTATTTGACTAAACTAACTATTTTTCCTCTATTAAAAAAATATTAATTATTTGATTAATTGATCATTTTTCCCTTTATCACCTTATTTGAATAGTTTTAATTATTTAATTAAATTTTATTTTCCTCTTTTCCATCTTAATTAAATATAATTTATTTTTTTTGATAGGTAAATCGCTGCTAAGGGGCAACACCCGATGCTTTTGACTGGAGCAATGAACCAGTGTGGCCACATTTGGGGGACCACATCCCCACGATTCAATTACATTGCTTCTTGCCCAATTTTGTCATTTTTAGAGTGGGATCCATGTTGCTTATTGAGATACGCCTCGTTCTTCTTCCTTTTCCTTTGTACCTTTGTCCAAATTTCCTCTACCAAGCCTCCACCCATAAACTCTACCTCTCCTCTGGTTATTTGGCTTCCCTTTGGGGAAGAGATTCTTGAATTGTCATCCTTAGTCCTATGGCGCTCTTCTTGCTGAGATTCTACCGAGAGTTTTGTAACAACAAGAATCCCAATTTGATGCTTGCTTCTTTTCTTTGGGGTGTTGCCAGTAGGAGCATCTCCATCAAGCATCATTGTTGTAGAGGAAGTGGTCGCTACCTTTGCAGTTGTATGAAAATCGCTTGGTGGAGCCTTGCCCAATGTAGTATCAACAGTTTTTGGAGACCTCTCAACCTCACCATTCAACCCATCCTTTTCAACTGAGTAAAGATGGGGGGTGGCATCTTTCCACCAAGTAGGTTGGGTTTCCTGCCACCATTTTGAGCAATGTGCAGCCATGTGACCAGTGCTAAAACAATGATGACAACGAAAAGGTAGACCCTCATAATCAAGCAATTGATTCCATTCCAACCCCACAGTTTTCAGAAGGACATTCACAGGGAGATCTTTGGTTGTATTTATCTCCACTAATATGCGAGCGTAGGTAGTATGTAGAAAGTTTGAAGAACCCACATCCACCCCCAAAAACTTCCCTAGTGAACTACCAATAGCTTCAAAGCATGAATCAAACCGGAATTGAAGAGGAAGATTAGGCATCCTTACCCAAACTGGAGCCAGATTGAAAGATTTTGTGAGAGGATTGAAGGAGGGGTGCCAGGGTTTCAATAATAATAAATGTTGATTCTTCCAACTCCATTGGTATTCATACAGAACTAAGTCTCGGTCTTTTGGATATTCAAAATCCACCACAAAGAATCCTCTTGCCATGGGGTAGATCTCTACATTCCCCTCCAATTTAGGTTTCCAAAATTCCGCAATCCACCCATGAAGCTTTGCGAGGCTTGGCTAGAATCCCCAGAACCTACCAACTAGCCCCTATTCTGAAAAATTAGTTATATTTTTTGCCACTTCATCAATAATCTCCTCGACAAAGGAGACCGTTGGGGAGGAGGTTGCACATTGGAGAGCCCTAGGAGCTTGTCTGTTGGCCTTCACCCCAGATCTCTCCACCCAATCATTGCTCCTCCCTTTGTGCTTCTATGGAGATTGGGGCCGAGCAGACCTATCAACCGCCTGATGAAATGGCACTTTTCCTTGCCCACAGATTGTCCTTTCCCGACCTTCAACTGCCATCACATATGAGCAACTAGGATATGCTTGGCGACTCCCTTTGACTAGGCTAGGTTGGGGTACCGTGGAGGAAACGAAAGGTGCCCTAGAAGCACTAGCCGTTGGCAAAGATTTCGACCTTTCCCCATATGGAGCTCTTGCCTTGTCAGCGCCACCAGTGCCTTGCCATTTGTGTGGCGGTGAAGGTAGTCCATCTTGAGGCCAAGTGGGAGGAGGACGCCCTGCTTCACACTCTCTAGCATCAATCGTTGATCCATGCGAAGCACTTGGAACCCCTACAGTAGCCCGCAATAGCATATCGGTAGTTAATGCGTATTTTTGACACTGAATTATATCATATAGTTTTCGAAAAAAATCTTAATTAAATAATTTTTATTATTTAATTAATTTCCAATTTTCTTCTCATCCACTTGATTAAATAATTTTAAATAATTTTAATTAAAAACCATATTTTCTTCTTACCTCTCATAATTAAATAAATTATTTAATTAGCTAATATTCTTCAAATAATTAAATACATTATTAAATTCATTTAGTTGCACATTCTCTCCAAAAGGAATATTCCCAAATCCAAATTCAAATTAATTTTAAATTTGAATTTATCTTTCTCCAAAGTATCTTCCTAAATTTTAGGGAAGAGCTTCACTTAACTGAACATTTTCTCTCCATGCATGGCTCCTCACCCCTTAATTCACTCTCAATCATTGATCTCATCTTTTGATCTTGACTGCCGATTAGATATCCCAAAATCTATAAAATAAGCTTCATCCTTCATTCAAAAGGACCTCTCTCTTTTGCAATTTGATCTCCAAAGCAACTTGATCTCCATAGCCATAATTTTAGCTTTTACACAATTAGGTTTATGCAAGCATTAAGCATTTCAACATATCAAAAGCATAATTACATAATGGTGTAAGGACTTGAATTCTTGGGTGAGGTAAAAGTAGGGTTTAATTGTTTAACTCTCTTGTTTCTTGTTATTTCATTTGATTCTAGCTTGTCACTTCATTAGTAACAGTTTTAATTAGGCGATTGGTTCTTGATTTGTAATTTCATTAAAATTTCTTGTTGTTTGACCACTTGATATGATCCCTCCAGTATTACCCATTCACACTAGCAAGATAGTTTCAAGTGAAACTATTTCATCTAAAATAATTTCATTTGGAATCACATTTAATTTTTGGGATGAATGTTTAAGACTTATTATCTTTTATTTCAAGTGATTTTTTCTTGCTTGAAACTCCAATGGGGGTGAACCCACAAAAGTGGTTTACAATTGGAGTGAGGAAGGAAAAGTTGAAAAAAATGACCCCATGCCAAAAAAAGTCATTTTTGGGGTTCGAACGAACTCATAGGTTCGAACGAACCTAAAGAGGGTTCAAATGAACCCATTTAATTAACTTCTCACCATTCCTGCAAAAAAACCCAAAGGAAACCCTTTTTGAAAGGGGGTACGAATGAACCCTGGTTCGAGCGAACCCCCCATTTTCCTCCTCCCCCTCAGGTGGTAAAAAATTCCAAAATTTTGCGCTTCGAAGCTCGGGTTGAGGATGAAAATGAAGGAGACTTCATAAACCCAACTGGATGATGGTAGTCCTTGAAACGAGCTATCCAACAAATATAATTTTAATACGTTTTGGTTTTATTATGTATTTTCTTTTTTAGTTTTATTAAACATAGGTTTTTCACTGAGAATCAAGCTCTCTGTTCTGCACATGTGGAAAAATAACAAATTATCAAAATAATTTTTTGAAAAATATGTTAAAGCTGTGTATTGATGTCCTTGATCCATTAATTTTTTTTTTGAATTTTGATACATACATAAAAGGTTATGTTGTATACAGTCCGCCTATGTTTGAATTGTAATTGGTTTGACTTTGAGACTTGATTAAGGAAAAAATATTTACTAAAACACTATGAAACCAAATGAAAGTGCTAAATATCGTAGTTACAAATCTAAATTCAAAAAAAATAGAATTTTATCCTTCATACAAAAAGAATTATGTTGTATACGGTGAGCGTCACTCCTTAAAAATGCTATTTTTTTTTAAAGCTAGTTTTCAAAGGAGATGGAAAAAGAAGTGCAATCTGATTCTAAATTTTTTGAAAAAAATATATTTAGAATCTATAGACAAAACATCACAAATCACTAGTTTGCATCATCTTCAAATTCCTCACAGTTTAGCCACTATAAGAGCCCGAAAGTGGAGATTTAGTTAAAAAAACCAGTTCAGTGTCCAATTTGCCCAAAAATTGTAAACCAGTATTGTGGGATCACCCATGGGCATGTAGGAGCCACATGATCAATTGATTTTTTTTTTACTCAAACCTTTTTTGACTGAAACCATTTTACTTAAAATAACTAAGTTATTCTAAAGTGGGATGCAACTTAAAATTTTTACTCTAATGTATGTGGTCCAACTTTAATTGGAAGAATGATACTAAAGAAAGATATAGGAATATTATCAAATCCTTTAATGATAAAATATTAAAAGGAAAAATGATAGATAAATCTATATTCATTGGTTTTAAACAATCCTCATTACATATTTTAAGATGATCCATTATTAACTAGAATATATTAAGGTAATGCTTCCTTCAACGCTTTCTTGGGTAGAATCTCTTTATCCTCAATAGACATATCACAACAATTTGTATGGCCAATTAATTCTATCAAATATATAGTTAAGATTAGGATTATATTCAACTTGTATCTTCTCTAATTAATTTTGCATTATATCTCTATAAAAAGGCGATGCACACACAAATTCCCATAGATAAATTTTAGCTTGAGTACTTTGTATTGTTGAATAATGTCATACTCCTTTGTTTTATATGAATCTTGAGGTTCATGATGTAAAATAAGTTTATTAGTAGTTAGGGTTGGTGGTGGTAAATCAACATGTTGCCCTCTTCCTAACCTTTGATGAGTATGCCCCACAAAATAGTAATGTCAAACAAGAGAAATATGGAAAGTAGGTATAGGAGTTACATTACCCAAATTAATGGATGAAATAAGATTAAAATATAAGCTAAAAGGAGCCATCTCCAAGTCCATATTATCCTCATATGAATTAATCCTATAAAGTATGCAATAAAAGTATTGAATAAACTAGAAAAGAAGTGTACAAAAATAAGATGAATTAAACTAGATTCTAAAGCTCTACCGCATAAATAAAATATAAACTCACTAGTCAATAGAATATCATCATAAACATGAAAATAATCAATAAGTAAAAATGATCTCACATATAATGATAATCACTAGTTCTATCCTAATCATGATGTAGAAGTTCCTCACTAAGACACATAATATCACTATGGAATGTAGGAGGAATCAACAAAGTATTAATAAAATAAATATGAGAGACAATAAAGTATCATCAATGCATAAACTATTATCATGTGATGAAGGGAAATAACACATATATTCAACATGGGATGTGAAAGAGTGATTTTCAATATGCTCATCAACATGAAAGAGATAATTCGTGTAAAGCACATGAATCCATGCTCAACTACCATGGCATGTTTAAATAAATATAGTATCATTAGGTACACTAATGATAGGTGTAAGCACAAGTAAATCACATGAAGATCCCTATTATATGATCATCATTGTTAGAAGGTATACAATCATCATGAAATGTGAGAACAACTAAAATAAGATCTCTAAAAACATAGGGTAAACACTTAGAACACCTCAATAAAAGAGGGGAAAGGTAGTAGTACATAATATAACAACACATCTATATAAAAGGAACATACATATCCATATCATTAAAACCTATCTTCTAATAAATAATATAATCAAGAATAGATGTGTCATAATATGTGAAACTAATAAAAATATATCATAATGGAAAATAAAGGCATACAAATTAGCCATGGAAAAAACCTAATAGGGGCTATAATGCTAGGATATCCTAGGGTGGGACCCGGTGTAATAAAAAATAACTCACTATGCCTTACCAAGTGCTAATCCAAAAAATATATACAAATAATGATCAAACCCTAGGTGACACTAAAAATATGTGGAAATCATATTAATATTATATCTAAAAATAAACAATAGAAACCCTAGAAGAAGGTTCCAAAGTGTACTATTAGATGGTTTCAAAAAAAATGTGAAGGGGAATACTGTTTTCTTAATATGCGACCTAGGCTAATCTAGTAAAATACATAATCCTAAGAAAAAATCAGTCTTGATAAACAAATGTGAGTTGCATTGACTTGATAATGATAATTGGTATTAAATGAATGTGAGAAATAAAAATAAAAATAAATGTACTTAGCTTAGTAATCAAAAATAGCAAAAAAAAAGAGAAGATATCAATCTAGTATGTCCTAAGATCAAGAGAGTGAATATTAAATTAGTAATCACCTTGGAATTAAAATTTTATATTGACTATGTGTAGGGATGAATCCAACTTCTAGTGACAAATTTGTAATTGTAAACTTTTCCCGCACTTAGAAACTTGTATAATTTGTAATTTTTTCTTCTTTGCTTCACTTAGGATGCATTCATTTCTTCTATTCCTCTTGATGTTAGAAAGGGCAAGTGGTATTGATAAATACCTTTCCAAGGTTGCCATATAATTGAGTTACAAGATCGTTATGCTTGGATTTAATATACCACTTATTGAAACAACACTCTTCATTCACACAAATGACTCTAAAATGATTGTGCAATACTAGGCTCCTTCTACACACATCACTAATTGAATATGTAGAGGCAAATTGATTCCTTGATTATTCAACTTATCTAGTTTTTGATAAGAATGAGTACATGAAATGACTTTAAATATAAGGACAAAACCACATATCATAAAAAATTTGTGTTCAATTGGCCTAGGTAGGAAGGGTAAATGAGAGACGTTGGTCAAATTTAAATGTAAAAAAATAAATTAGGGTGGTTCAAGTTTGTAAAGACCCTATAACTATGAGGATGACCCCATGACCACAAATTAGTCTTGAGACAAAAAAGGGGTAAAGCACAATGAGCAACATTATGTCTAGATAAACATATGAGCATAAATGTAATAAATAAGTAGATAAGATGAATGCATTAAGGTGTGCGAACATAAGAAAATAGATATGTAGCAGGTGAATATAATGGTGTAATAAAATAGGTGGATAAAATAAGACAAATAATCCAACTTCACACAAAATTATGCCATTTATCTTGTCTATATATCAAAACGCTCCCTGAAAATAAAATAGAAAACAATATAAACATATAAATTTTATCTTTCCAAATTTAATATATAAATTTCATGGACATACATAGTTGAATCCAACAGTTTACAATATAATTCCATAAACTGTGGAAAACTCATACCAACTATATAAATTTTATCTTTCAAAATTTAATATATTTTACAAACCTCTCTAATCTTAAAAATAAAGATAAAAATTATTATTACAATAAATTAACAATTTTAACAATAAAATATATTAAGAGAAATGAAAGTAGCTAATCAATTTAGTTCCATGCTTCACATGCCGAAGGGGCCATGTGATGGGAAATAAATATGATTGATTTCCTCGAGACTTACGCAAGTGAAAATAGCTTCTATTGTATTATGACTTATAAAATGAAATTTCCCATTCATCACTCTTTACTCGCAGACAAAAGTTGTCATTGAGTTGTAACTTTGGTTATCTCGATATTTTGGGATTGTTTATAGTGAGGAGCACTTGCATTCCGTTATAAAAGTATTGTGCAAGTGAGTACACAGCTTTAAGGGAATAAAAGTGCCCTTTACTCAAAAGATGCTGCAATGGGCAAAGGGCACAACACCCTATTATCATTCCAAAACTTGGTTTATCTGCACACCACTTTCATATTAAAATTTGTTATGAACTATTTTAAGTATAACTTGTTCTGGCGGCTAGTGCTTATGTATATATGAGCAAGTTTTAAACTTGGTCTTTTCTTAAACTTGGTCTTTTCTTAAAATGGTATAAAGACAGAGGGTGTTGACATGCTAGATGGGTTCCCAACACATTATTATAGTAAGTTTAAAGCACTTCTTTTAAAGAGAACATCATTAATGAATGCTACTCAAGAAGAATGTTGCAAGTTGCAAAGAAAATGCAGTTGCCCCAAAGTAGGTAATGGGTGTTTGTGCATTGGGTGTTTTTAACCATAGATAACCCATTTGGGTGTTACAACCTGCAAAGAAAGAGACAAAGAAAGAAAAGCCTAATGATCATTGAAGATGCAAGGCAACCTAAAAGTGTGTGTTGTGGGTGAACAAATTTCAAAGAGAATCTTGTTGAGATAACTATACATTATATTATAGCGTTTATTTGAATTCAAGTGTCTGATCTCAAGGCAGCAAAGGCATTGAAAGACTTGAAAACTGCTGCACATGTAGTTCCTTGAGGTTGGAGACTATTTCTTTTTCTTGATAATTCCAATGTAGTTGCCTTTCATATAATTAATATGATTGCGAAATTTAAGGAAAAGACAACGACATGTTTAATAATAATCTTTTGTCGAATGTTATACTATTGGGAAAGTGCAGCCGAAAAAACTTTGGTCACAACAATGTTCCCTACTGCAATGGCAGTGACACACTAGCTATTTCATTCCAAAACACTATTTTTTATATATTAAAATACTTAGATAGACCTTTGTGTCGTAGAGTGTTTTGATATCATATGTCATCAATGGGTGGTGTCCATGGTGGCCATGCTGGTGAGAACCCTAATTTTATTTTAATTAGGGCATTACCAAGTTAGAAGGTTAGGTGAGGGGGAGCATCAAGTATTTTGTCAAATTTGTCATCATCCATGCATAGATAGATAGATACCGCAATTATTACACTGTGCTTTACTATTTTTCTTCCTTATATTTTGTAATCACCCCACAAAAAACTTCTAATTTGTAAACAAGAGCTGACAGTATTCGGTATTTGGAATTGAGTCTTGCTTCTTTTTTCACAACTTGTAACAGAGAGTACAAGAATTGCAGAGTGAGAGAGATAGAGATAAAAAATGGGTTCTTTCATTTTTTTTCAATAGAATTTGTATGTGGGTGAACTAGATGTTATGAAATCTAATGGTGGGCAATAGGATAGTGGAGTCTGGGCTTTGTGGGTCTGTGTAGGGGAGTGGTTTGCAGGTATGGATTTTGGGCAGGGAGGAGATGGAGGCTTTGGTTCAGGAGGAGAAACAACAATGGCAAATTTATTACATGACCACCGACATAGAAGCAATAGCAGTGATGTTGCAGCTGCAGATGGTGTTTTGAAGCCTTGTAGATCTGTTCCAGAGATGGGTTTCTGCAAGTCCAGAGATGACGATGACAGAGCAGCAGATAATCAGAATCCCATGAAGCTTGCCAGGACTGACTCCTTCCCATTTGACCTCAAAATGCACAATCAACATCAGCAGATGATGAGAAATAATTTGGGCTATGGTACAAGCAATTCAACTGATGGGGGTGTGTTGTTCAAGACTGATGGCTCGTGTAAGAATGAGCTTGCGTTTTATGCAGATAGGACTGCTCTGATGCAGCACCACCAACAGCCTTATTACCCCTACAAAACTGCAGGTATGGTAGATTTATATCTATTGTATATATACATACGTACACAGAATATGTGGACATATATGCACATTATACCTGTTACACAATATTCATATGTCTGGGTTTGTCTGAGCAGGATTGCCATTGTCTATGGGGAGAGGAGAAAGCGTGAACGACATCGGCATGGGGATGGGCAGTTATGGTACTGCTGCACAGGGATCCAGGTTTTGCTTTACTGCATCTCAGTGGCAGGAGCTTGAACACCAGGCTTTGATTTTCAAGTACATGACTGCCGGTATACCAGTGCCCTCTGACCTGCTTATGCCCATTCGGAAGAGCCTCACTGAATTGACTGGTTTATCAGCTCTGTCTGCTCCACGTCATCCCTCCAGTAAGATTTTTCTTGGACAGTTCATCTGCTTTTTCCATCATATTTTGTCATTTTAATTCAATACATACTAGTTCATCCATTATATTTCTGCACTAATAACGGCAGCAAATGATAATTTGCAACGGCAACTTTGAATTCCAGGCCAATAGGCAATATCCAGATAACTCATTAGCCTATTGCTTATGATTCATACCATGTGAGATGACATTCTTTACAATGTTGGACGGGAATATGATCTCTATTAATCTGTTGTGTGCCATTGTTAGGCCGATATGGGATATGGCCTATAATGTATCCTGTGTAACGCACATAAAATTTGGGTGTCATCCATTATATGTTCTATGATTTATATACTGTACAACATTGTGCAGAAACAATGGGTGTCACAGCCATTTGTTGGTGATAGTATAATTGATGAAGTTGTGGATTTTTTGTGTTGTGATGCAGTGGGTTGGAGCTCTTTCAATTTGAGGTTTGCAAACAATACGGATCCGGAGCCTGGGAGATGCCGGAGAACAGATGGAAAGAAATGGCGTTGTTCCAGAGATGTTGCTCCGGACCAGAAGTATTGTGAGCGGCACATGCACAGAGGCCGACCCCGTTCAAGAAAGCTCGTGGAAGGTCAGACTGCCATCAGTAATAGTAGCAATGGTAATATTAGTAACAATAGTACTGCTACTCTGGGAGGACCCGATTCGTCTTCGTCTTCTCTGGCTTCCTCCATAAGCCTGGCAGCTGGTCGCAGCAGCACTGGTAGTAATAGTTTTACCAGTCTGCGCCCTCCATTCTCAATTAACGGCCATACTACAAACTCTACTATGGGAATGAAGGCTTTCTCTGGAAGTGGAGGTAGTATGAACATTAATGGCGGTAGTGGTGTTTCTAGCAGCCAGTTTAACAAGCCCCCATTGCACATGGTTTCTGCTGGTGCTGCTAGTGCTACATCTACCATGTCCAACAAGGACTACAGGTATTAATTGTGTTTTTTTCTTTTTCAGTTTGCACCATAAATGGTTGTCTGCTTTCATTTAGAGTGGGCAATGAAAACACTGTACCTTCTGTTTTTATGTTTGAGCTTTGATGTTTGAAAGCACAAGGCATCTAAATAATTATAGTGCTTCCGTCCTGAGAAACCCTTTTAATGCAAAGTGAAGTAAAATGAAGACTGACAGCCAACACAGCTGCATCTAGTTATGTCTGCATATTATACAATCAATCTAGGCACCTGCATTTTGAGGAGGAAGGCTTCACAAAACATTTGGTTTCTTGAGCTGATATTGAAAAAAACTTTGAAAATGTGTTAATGGTGTGGCTCTTGATCCCTTAGAATGAAAGAGCTGATATTGAAAGGAATTTGAAAATGTGTTAATGGCGTGGCTCTCGATTCCCTTAGACCATCTGGTCTCTGGACATCATTAAAATTCTTTAATTCATTCATTATGAGAATCCATGCTACCTGGTTTCTCTTTCACACAAGCTTACAGTGTATAATGTAGACGTTCGTAATTTCTGACCGATTGCTTTCTTTACGGTTGGTTAATGAGAGTTTTATGATCCTTCAACCATGGTACATAAATGAGGGATACGATCCCTATTATTGTGGTATTTCCACTGCTTTGCTACTCAGTCACATGGTTTTTGATGATGTTATTCAATAATATTAAAATGCAGTTAACCATTGCTGAGAAAGGTGCTGCTGCCAGTAACGTTAGATGAAGCCAACTAGAATTTATCTCAACTTCTTACAATTTAAAAACATAAGCAAGGACAATTAAGACTCTCCTGTAGTTGATATAATGCAGGCCATAATATCACGCTGCCGGGTACCAGGATATATCTTCTTCCATACATTACTAAATTTGTTTTTAAAAAGAAAGTTTTCTCAAGTGTCCAACAGTTAATTTGTTGGAGAAGTTGAAACTGAGGATATATTGATTCAACACTACAGGAACCAGACCAGCAGAAACATCAGTATCAATTTCTAACCTTGAGCGCCTAGGGCTCAAGAATCCCACAACCTCCTCTACGAAATATATCCCACTCAAATCCTAGTGGTAAAAGGTTAATGATTTCAATAGCGATGCAACTGAACCATGTGACAAATAGGTTTTATAAATCTTTGAAATGGCCTTGCATGCTCGTACAGGCCCTATTAGCAAGCATCAAGCTTGATTGCCTTTGGTCTATTTAACTTCTTGCTAGGCTTAGGATGTGCAATAACTAAAACAATCAAAAAGTTTCTTGTGCCTTGGAATTGCTCCTACGACTATAAAAGTTCGTCTTATTATGTTATACAAAGCTTTTTTTCTTAATTTTTTTTTCATGAAGGTCTGATTCGGATATAAGTGATCTTGTTTCCTGTAGATACATGAACTGGATGAAAGGAGATGTGGATGAACAATTGCTCTTTTCAGAAGGAAAAGGCCTGGGCCAGGATTCTCAACAGTCAATCAGCAGTCTGGCAATGCTTTCATCAGTGAACAATGCTTGGCGCCTCATGCCATCCAAGGTGCACCCAGACCCCAAACTCAACAACAATTCCATGCTGCAATACTGTTCTCCACAGCTTCGTACGCTCCTTGGCCAAGACTTTGGCCTTATGCCTGACACCAACCAGATGAACCTGCAATTACAAGAGCAGCAGCAACAACAGCAGCAGCAGCAGCAGCATCAACAACACCAACATTCCTTCTTAAGTACAGGCTTTGGGAATGACCAGTCATCAGAAGGACAACCCCTGAGACATTTCTTTGATGATTGGCCACGAACAACTAGAGATCCAACAACAATTTCCTGGTCTGATATGGAGGAAAGATCCTCAAACAGCACACAGCTTTCTATATCTCTTCCCATGACCATATCTGATTTCCCCACTTCACCCAGAGGAAAAATCTCCCTATCCTCCCTCAAACTGTCCATGTCAGCAGCCAGATCATCAACTGAGGAAGACTCACTTGATCCAACTCAAATGGGTCTTGGTGTGGGCATGGGGCTAGGCCTCCTGAATGAAGACAGGCACAGACAGACTAATAACTGGATCCCAGTGACATGGCAAAGTCCAGTGGGAGGACCTCTAGCAGAAGTTTTACAGTCCAGTACTAATACAGGAGGGACCCCTAGAGGTGGGTGTAAGACATCTGGGCTTAATTTGATGAGTGATGGATGGGAACTGAGCCCTCGTGGCAGCCCAAGAATGGCATCTCCAACTGGTGTTTTGCAGAAGACCTTTGCTTCTCTGTCAGATAGCAGCAGTGGGAGCAGCCCTCGAGCAGTTGCAGCAGCAGCAGCTGCCAAACATGAGACATCTCTGCAACAAAATCTTGGAGGAGTGTAGCTCAGCAAAGTAAAGCCTTGTTTCCTAATGAATGCATGCTTTGAGGGTGCACTTATACTTTGCTTTATGATTTAATTTTATCTGTTCAGAAAATTTGCAGTTTTTCTGCTTAGAAACTGATGGAAAGTATGTTTGCTTGTCTGATCTTCTAGATTTTAGTTTCAGATGCCAAACAATTTCAAAAAACTCTTGATGCACATAGACTGGTTGGATTGGAAATAAATTGTTTAGACCTTTCAGACTTCCACAAATTTCATATTTTATTATCACTTCATCTTCTACATTTCATTTTTCACTGTTAGATCCTTTTTAGCAGATGGGATGTGATTGTGAAGTCAAGTACAACAGACACTTAAATTTTTATTCTGAGATTTCATGAATCTTTTAATTTTATTCCTGGTTAGGTATTAATGTTCAGTCCATATTGTAGGACACTACATACTATTTTCATTTCTTTTTACGTGGGCATGACTGAAGTTATTCTTAATCTTTCTGCAGACAATTTATGTTTTGTCTAAGTATACATTAATTTACCATCCATCTCTTTCAGACCATTTGAAGTTATTATTTCCCTGTTACTTTGATTTCTATTTGAACTATGTAGATTCTATATTATCTACTGTAACCAAACTTAAAAAACACTGCAGTGGATTATAGGATTTTCATTGAAAGACAAGATTCATTTAAGCTTTAATTGAATGACGTTTATGGTTGCTTAATGCGGCGGGCACAAACGTTTGGTTGGATTATAAGAGACCAATTTTCCTCCCAAGGCCGTATTGGACAGCGCCACATTATCTTTCTAATAACTGTCTTACCTTCTGATAGCAACATTTTGTTGTATACTGAGATATATATATATTTACCCATCTAATCGCTTGTTGAATATGGTGCTGCAAATTGACAAGACATAGACTGCACAGTAGTCAAAAGATTTTGTATTAAATTTGCCCTCATTGAACATAGAAAGATGCAGAATTTCAATTCTGGCTCTGCTTAAAAATGGAGGCGGCAAATTGAGTAGTTCAGATAGAGACTGTAGAATTGTTTAGAACTACTACGTATTACAGTTTACATCAGCATAGAGAACTAGAAATAAACGTCAATTATGTAGAATTGTTTATATCTGCTTTTTTTTTAACTTTGTCATTAATTATTATTAATTATTTTTTTTGCCCTCGATGGAAATGATGAAAAAATCCAATTTTTATAGATAATAATATATCTGATATAAATATAGGATAGTGCAATAAATTATATAGTGACAAAACATTTGTTTTATATCATAGATTTGTGACTGATAATAGAATTGAAATAAATGCAAGAAATTAAATAATAATTAGTTCAAAAATAGTGTTTGTCTTAAGTTTAATTATTAGAGAAATATTAATGAATATGAAAGTTTTGTGTTTGATATGTTAGTTTACTTATATTATTGTCGAAATTATTTTTGCAAATGTGGATTTGAACTTGTGTCATTGAATTGGGTATTTATAATTTGTTCACCTTGGTGTTTCCAACTTGAATATAAAAAATGGTGGCATTTGTAGACACCATTGAGGAGCCTAATAGGCTAGGGGGTTCTCCCATGGTTGAACCCTTATTATTGAGTCAACAATACATAAGCAAAGATTGAAGATAGACGTGCAAACTTGTAATGATGTCTAAATGCTAATGTAAGTAGACGTAGTGATGATGCTTTCATTATGCTATGATTGTATCATGAATGCTCATACTCGAGTGTTTTCTTCAATGTTTAGATGGATGTAGATGAATTAAGGTGCCTTTGAATACAACACCTTTGGTATATAAGTTAATGATTTTCATTTTTTTTTAGTATGCTTATAATGCCTAGTTGGAGGAAGTGGTAGGGCCTCAAGGTTTAAATTTGAATTTTGGAGGTTTATGGGCAATTTTTACAATTTGCGGATTTGGCCCAAAGAAGTGAATGAATGAATTTAAGTCAAAATTGATTATTGGGAATGTGTATAGAAGGAAGAAAGTTTCATGCTATATGCCAATTACCATATTAGAATATTGCTTGTTTGTTGTAATTGCAAAAAGATGCATGTAGGGCATGCAATTTTAAATGATTAAAAAATGTTATTTATCAACTTCCATGTTAGAATACTACATATACTACATGTATGTTAGTCATTGCATAAAATATGCATGTAGAGTATGCAATTTTAAATGATTAAAAAAGTAATTCCAAAAATGAATTTGAAATGATGAATAAAGAAAGCCCATACATGTATGTTAGTCATGATGAAAGAGTCCAAAAAAGAATTATTCATGATGAAAGAGTCCAAAATATAATTTGAAATGATGAAAAAAGTACGTCCATGTATGTATGTTAGTCATGGTGAAAGTAAGTTCAAAAATGAACAAGAAAAGTGTAGGGCACGCAATTTTCACTATTACATTTTGTCCCACACTCTGTCTTGAATGTGAATTATTATGAAGATGCATGTCAAATTGAAAAAAAATCAAAATGAAAGTAAAATATTTTAGATACGCATAAATGATATAAACAAGGATGTCAATTTTATACGTTTACCTCACTTTTAGTGCTCTACCTTGAAAATGTCAAAATAAAAACAAATAAATATGTATCTCATTTAACAAACATTTAAGAATAGACGTTAACTATTGTAGACGTCCAAATTATCTTGATTGATATCATGCACTCATCCTGATCCACTAACATCATTTCTTCCTAAATCACTTCTTTACTAACCAGTTAATTAAATAGTCCTTATTTAATTAATTCACCTTAATTCCTCTTTTAATTAAATAAATCACTTTATTTGATTAAATCATCATTTTTTTTTAATTAAATAAATTTTTTTATTTAATTAATCATAATATTACTCTTTGATTAAATAATCAATTTTATTTAATCCTAAAGTTCCTCTTTTTAAATAAATCATTTTATTTATTAAAGTTATCTCCTTTAAATTGAATAAACTAACCTTTATTTGATTTAAATTCTAACATCATTCCTTTTAATTAAATAAATCAAACTTTATTTAATTAAATCTAATGTCCATTTTTCCTCTCATTTGATTTAAATAAATCTAAAAATCTAAGTCAAATGTCAAATCAACTAATTTTCATCTAAGCTAATTAAATCCTAATTAACTCTAACTCTAATCCATCAAATCCTCTAGATTTTGCAATTTGCACATGTAAATCAATTTAATTGATTTATAAATTCTTCTATTTTCATTCAAAAGAGTATCTTGTTGGAATATTCTTCCACTTTGAAATCTGCCTCCTAAAAGGACTTATCCTCCAAACATGGCAAATAGCCTCTTACAAGTCCTTTTTCTTGAGCCAAGTGGCATCAACTCCTCTTCCACAAGCAATCTTTCAAATTTCAAATTTCCACCTAACTGCATTTATTTGTGCATTGACCAAAATGTGCACAACCTCTCTTCAATAGCATGTTGACAAGTGGCACATTGCCATTGGTCATTTCTTTAATCCCCCATTCATCCTATTCTTCATTCTTCCAACCTTCTTCATTATAAATAGAGGTCTTCTCTATTGATTTTGGATCCACAACTTTAGGCAAAGTCATTATCTACAGATTTTATGCAAGTTCATCCATTTTCATCCAAGTTTTCATAGCATTTCATCAAAATCTTAGTTAGGTTATGGTCAAATTTTCATCAAAGGAGCACAATCATCAATAGTCTTCATCAAAGCTTTGCAAGGAATTGGGAAAGGGTTTCTTTCCACATCAAAGAAGCACCAATTCCCCCATGGGACGTTGGTTTGGATGTTTTGAATAAGATTTAGTAGCTTTTATTTGGTTTATTTCACTTTATTTCTTGTTTTTTGCATTTGAATGAATTGCATGGGGAGTGATTGTTTTAGACTTGTTTAATGACTAACATTGGGTTGTTTGATGATGTTTGAGCAGGTCTAGATCAACCATTCACGTTTTGGTGCTAGAAGGAGGGCGACGCTAGACCCCCCAAAGTGCAAACCAAGCCGCAACGTCACTATTTGAGTGTGTGGCCCTGTTTGATCCAAAACTCTAAGAACCTAATTAAACCACAACGTCACCAGTCATAATGGCATTGCCCTTTGGCTTTTGAAATCCTAATTCCAAATTGCGATGCGACATCCCAATAAGCGATAGCGACACTATTTGACCCCTAGTGTTGCCGATTTTGCACCTTTAGTGTCACTATATAGCGACGTTGAGGGTTTTGACTCTTCAAACAGTAATAAATGCGCTGAAAAATCAAAATTAAAGGTCGGGTTAGGATCACATACCACTGGTCCTGTGCCTGGAGGTCTATGGTGGATTTGAACTCGCTTGGAAATGTGTCGAGGAAGCACTCTTTGCGCCATCTTGGACGGGGGTTAGAGCTCAAAACACTTAAAATCTCAAGGTGTGATGTGAAAATGAATGGAAAATGACCCCTCCAAGGCTATTAAAGCATGAAAATTAGGGTTTCTTGCCCCGTTTCGGTCGTCAAACTAGGGTTTTGCACCCTTGATCCTGTTTTCGCCCAACCGAAGCTCGTTTCAAGTCTTTTTCTCATGTTTTGGCATATTTTCAACATCTTGGAGCCTTTCTTGACCCATTGGGCAGTTTGTCATCTTTTTTTTCGAGATCTTCCCCAAAAATCCAAATTTTCATCTGATCTCTCGAGGGAGTAGTATACCAACATAATACTGCTGCTAGGGCAGCAGTGGGGCATTCGAAAAATTTATATTTTTTTTTGAATTTTGATCTCAGTAAAGTTATTCTTTGAACCAAAACAATAGGTACATTACTTCAAAGAGGGGAAAAAGGTAGACATTCAAATTATCCTGATCGATATCGTGCACTCGATCCTGATCCACTAACATCATTTCTTCCTAAATCACTTCTTTACTAACCAATTAATTAAATAATTCTTATTCAATTAATTCACCATAATTCCTCTTTTAATTAAATAAATCACTTTATTTGATTAAATCATCATCTTCTTTTAATTAAATAAATCATTTTATTTAATTAATCCTAATATTCTTCTTTGATTAAATAAATCAATTTTATTTAATCCTAACATCCCTCTTTTTAAATAAATCATTTTATTTATTAAAGTCATCTCCTTTGAATTGAATAAATTAACCTTTATTTGATTTAAATTCTAACATCATTCATTTTAATTAAATAAATCAAACTTTATTTATTTAAATCTAATGTCCATTATTCCTCTCATTTGATTTAAATAAATCTAAAAATCTAAGTCAAATGTCAAATCAACTAATTTTTATCTAAGTTAATTAAATCCTAATTAACTCTAACTCTAATCCATCAAATCCTCTAGATTTTGCAACTTGCAAATGTAAATCAATTTAATTGATTTATAAATTCTTCTATTTTCATTCAAAAGAGTATCTTGTTGGAATATTCTTCCAATTTGAAATCTCCCTCCTAAAAGGACTTGTCCTCCAAACATGGCATTTAAGCCTCTTACAAGTCCTTTTTCTTGAGCCAAGTGGCATTAACTCCTCTTCCACAAGCAATCTTTCAAATTTCAAATTTCCACCTAATTGCATTTATTTGTGCATTGACCAAAATGTGCACAACCTCTTTTCAATAACATGTTGACACATGGCACATTGCCATTGGTCATTTCTTTAATCCCACATTCATCATATTCTCATTCTTCCAACCTTTTTCATTATAAATAGAGGTCTTCTCTATTGATTTTGGATCCACAACTTTAGGCAAAGTCATTATCTATAGATTTTATGCAAGTTCATCCATTTTCATCCAAGTTTTCATAGCATTTCATCAATCTTAGTTAGGTTATGGTCAAATTTTCATCAAAGGAGCACAATCATCAACAGTCTTCATCAAAGCATTGCAAGGAATTGGGAAAGGGCTTCTTTCCACATCAAAGAAGCACCAATTCTCCCATGGGATGCTGGTTTGGATGTTTCGAATAAGATCTAGTAGCTTTTATTTGGTTTATTTCACTTTATTTCTTGTTTTTGGCATTTGAATGAATTGCATGGGGAGTGATTATTTTAGACTTGTTTAATGACTAACATTGGGTTGTTTGATGATGTTTGAGCAAGTCTAGATCAACCATTCACATTTTGGCACTAGAAGGAGGGTGATGCTAGACCCCCCAAGGTGCAAACTGAGCCGCGACGTCGCTATTTGAGTGTGTGGTCCTGTTTGATCCAAAACCCTAATAAACTAATTAAACCACGATGTCGCCAATCGCAATGGCATCGCCCTTTAGGTTTTGAAACCCTAATTCCAAATTGTCATGCGACATCACAATAAGCGGTAGCGACACTATTTGACCCCTAATGTCACTGATTTTGCACCTTTAGCATCACTATATAGCGACACTGAGGGTTTTGACTCTTCAAACCATAATAAATGTGCTAAAAAATCAAAATTAAAGGTCAGGTTAGGATCACATACCACTGGTCCTATGCCTGGAGGTCTCTGGTGGACTCGAACTCACTTGGAAATATAATGGGGAAGCACTCTTTGCGCCATCTTGCACAAGGGTCAAAGCTCAAAACACTGAAAATCTCAAGGTGTGAATGTGAAAATGAATGGAAAGTGACCCCTCCAAGGCTATTAAAGCATGAAAATTAGGGGTTTTTGCTCCGTTTTGGCCGTCAAACTAGGGTTTTGCACCCTTGATCTCATTTTTGCCCAACCAAAGCTCGTTTCAGGTCTTTTTCTCGCGTTTTGGCATATTTTCAGCATCATGGAGCCTTTTTGGACCCGTCAGGCAGTTTGTCATCTTTTTTTTTGAGATCTTCCCCAAAAATCCAAATATTCATTCGATCTCTCGAGGGAGCAGTATACCAGCATAATTCTGCCACTGGGGTAGTAGTGGAGCATCTAAAAAAATTAGATTTTTTTTGAATTTTGATCTCGGCAAGGTTATTCTTTGAACCAATGCAATAGGTACATTGCTTCAAAGAGGGGAAAAATGTAGACATTCAAATTATCCTGATTGATATCATGCACTCAATCCTGATCCACTAACATCATTTCTTCCTAAATCACTTCTTTACTAACCAATTAATTAAATAATCCTTATTTAATTAATTCACCATAGTTCCTCTTTTAATTAAATAAATCACTTTATTTGATTAAATCATCTTCTTTTAATTAAATAAATCACTTTATTTGATTAAATCATCTTCTTTTAATTAAATAAATCATTTTATTTTATTAATCCTAATATTCTTCTTTGATTAAATAAATCAATTTTATTTAATCCTAACATCCCTCTTTTTAAATAAATCATTTTATTTATTAAAGTCATCTCCTTTGAATTGAATAAATTAACCTTTATTTGATTTAAATTCTAACATCATTCCTTTTAATTAAATAAATCAAACTTTATTTAATTAAGTCTAATGTCCATTATTCCTCTCATTTGATTTAAATAAATCTAAAAATCTAAGTCAAGTGTCAAATCAACTAATTTCCATCTAAGTTAATTAAATCCTAATTAACTCCAACTCTAATTCATCATATCCTCTAGATTTTGCAACTTGCACATGTAAATCAATTTAATTGATTTATAAATTCTTCTATTTTCATTCAAAAGAGTATCTTGTCGGAATATTCTTCCAATTTGAAATCTCCCTCCTAAAATGACCTGTCCTCCAAACATGGCATTTAAGCCTCTTACAAGTCTTTTTTCTTGAGCCAAGTGGCATCAACTCCTCTTCCACATCCTCTTCCACAAGCAATCTTTTAAATTTCAAATTTCCACCTAATTGCATTTATTTGCACATGACCAAAATGTGCACAACCTCTCTTCAATATCATGTTGACAAGTGGCACATTGTCGTTGGTCATTTCTTTAATCCCACATTCATCCCATTCTTCATTCTTCCAATCTTCTTCATTATAAATAGAGGTCTTCTCTATTGATTTTGGATCCACAAATTTAGGCAAAGTCATTATCTACAAATTTTATGCAAGTTCATCCATTTTCATCCAAGTTTTCATAGCATTTCATCAATCTTAGTTAGGTTATGGTCAAATTTTCATCAAAGGAGCACAATCATCAACAATCTTCATCAAAGCTTTGCAAGGAATTGGGAAATGGATTCTTTCCACATCAAAGAAGCACCAGTACCCCCATGGGATGCTGGTTTGGATGTTTTGAATAAGATTTAGTAGCTTTTATTTGGTTTATTTCACTTTATTTCTTGTTCTTTGCATTTGAATGAATTGCATGGGAAGTGATTGTTTTAGACTTGTTTAATGACTAACATTGGGTTGTTTGATGATGTTTGAGCAGGTTTAGATCAACCATTCATATTTTGGCATTAGAAGGAGGGTGACGCTAGACCCCCCCAAGATGCAAACCTAGTTGTGACGTCGCTATTTGAGTGTGTGGCCTTGTTTGATCTAAAACCCTAAGAACCTAATTAAATCGCAACGTCACTAGTCACAATGGCATCGCCCTTTGGCTTTTTAAATCCTAATTCCAAATTGCTATGCAATGTCACAATAAGCGATAGCGACACTATTTGACCCCTAGCGTTGCCGATTTTGTACCTTTAGCATCGGTATATAGCAAAGCTAAGGGTTTTGACTCTACAAACCGTAATAAATGCGCCAAAAAATTGAAATTAAAGGTCGGGTTAGGATCACATACCACTGGTCTTGCACCTGGAGGTCTCTGGTGGACTTGAACTCACTTGGAATTGTGTCGGGGAAGCACTCTTTGTGCCATCTTGCACGGGGGCCAGAGCTCAAAACATTGAAAATTTGAAGGTGTGAATGTGAAAATGAATGGAAAGTGACCCCTCAAAGGCTATTTAAGCATGACAATTAGGGTTTTTTGCCCCGTTCTGACCTTCAAATTAGGGTTTTGTGCCCCTAATCCCGTTTTCGCCCAATTAAAGCTCATTTCAAGTCTTTTTCTCATGTTTTGGCATATTTTCAGCATCTTGGAGCCTTTCTAGACCCGTCGGGCAGTTTGTCATCTTTTTTTTTTAGATCTCCCCCAAAAATCCAAATTTTTGTTTGATCTCTCGAGGGACAGTATACCAGTATAATTTTGCCGATGGGGTAGCAGTGAGGCATCCGAAAAATTCAATTATTTTTTGAATTTTGATCTCAACATGGTTATTCTTTGAACTAACATAGCATGCACATTGCTTCAAAGAGGGGCAAAATGTAGACATTCAAATTATCCTGATTGATGTCGCACACTCGATCTTGATCCACTAACATCATTTCTTCCTGAATCACTTCTTTTCTAACCAATTAATTAAATAATCCTTATCTAATTAATTCACCATAATTCATCTTTTGATTAAATAAATCACTTTATTTGATTAAATCATCTTCTTTTAATTAAATAAATCACTTTATTTGATTAAATCATCTTCTTTTAATTAAACAAATCATTTTATTTAATTAATCCTAATATTCCTCTTTGATTAAATGAATCAATTTTATTTAATCCTAACATTCCTATTTTTAAATAAATCATTTTATTTATTAAAGTCATCTCCTTTAAATTGAATAAATTAACCTTTATTTGATTTAAATTCTAACATCATTCCTTTTAATTAAATAAATCAAACTTTATTTAATTAAATCTAATTTCCATTATTCCTCTCATTTGATTTAAATAAATCTAAAAATCTAAGTCAAATGTCAAATCAACTAATTTCCATCTAAGTTAATTAAATCCTAATTAACTCTAACTCTAACCCATCAAATCCTCTAGATTTTGCAACTTGCACATGTAAATCAATTTCTTCTATTTTCATTCAAAAGGGTATCTTGTTGGAATATTCTTCCAATATGAAATCTCCCTCCTAAAAGGACTTGTCCTCCAAATATGGCATTTAAGCCTCTTACAAGTCTTTTTTCTTGAGCCAAGTGGCATTAACTCCTCTTCCACATCCTCTTTGACAAACAATCTTTTAAATTTCAAATATCTACCTAATTGCATTTATTTGCGCATTGACCAAAATGTGCACAACCTCTCTTCAATAGCATGTTGACAAGTGGCACATTGCCATTGGTCATTTTTTTAATCCCCCATTCATCCTATTCTTCATTCTTCCAACCTTCTTCATTATAAATAGAGGTCTTCTCTATTGATTTTGGATCCACAACTTTAGGCAAAGTCATTATCTACAAATTTTATGCAAGTTCATCCATTTTCATCCAAGTTTTCATAGCATTTCATCAATCTTAGTTAGGTTATGGTCAAATTTTCATCAAAGGAGCACAACCATCAACAATCTTCATCAAAGCTTTGCAAGGAATTGGGAAAGGGCTTCTTTCCACATCAAAGAAGCACCAATTCCCCCATGGGATGCTAGTTTGGATGTTTTGAATAAGATTTAGTAGCTTTTATTTGGTTTATTTCACTTTATTTCTTGTTCTTTGCATTTGAATGAATTGCATGGGGAGTGATTATTTTAGACTTGTTTAATGACTAACATTGGGTTGTTTGATGATGTTTGAGTAGGTCTAGATCAACCATTCACAACTACAACTTGCTTGAAATGTCAAAAATAAAAAATATAAGAAAAGGGAAATGGTAAAATGGACTTGCTTATTATAGAAACTTTGAAATGATGAAAAAAGTAAGTCCATGTATGTATGTTAGTCATGGTGAAAGTCCAAAATTGAACAAGAAAAGTGTAGGGTGTGCAATTTTCACTATTACATTTTGTCTCACAGTCTGACTTGAATGTGAACTACTGTGAAGATGAATGTCAAATTAAAAAAATCAATCAAAATGAAAGTAAAATAATCTAGACACTCATAAATGATATAAACAAGGATATCAATTTGATATATTTACCTCACTTTTAGTGCTCTACCTTGAAAATTGCAAAATAAAAACAAATAAAATTAGTATCTCATTTGTCAAACATTTAAGAATAGACATTAACTACAACTTGCTTGAAATGTCAAAAATAAAAAAAATATAAGGAAATGGAAATGGTAAAATGGACTTGCTTATTATAGAAACAATGACTCCACATGAAAATAAAAAAAAAACAATGTGATCCCATTTGAAAACACGGGTGAGCATAAAGCTAATTACTACACCCACACTCATCAAAGAATATTAGTGACATGATATACCTCCCTCCAATCTATTGCACACAATCGATGAAAAAAATTGGAGAGGATGTGAAAAATATGTGATCATGTAAAACCATATAAGCATATAACGACATAAGATATTATCATGTGTAAAGCATTAACAAGTAGGATATGGTAATAAAAACATATATGAAAAGGGAAGGAAGGTGCCCCTACTAATGGTGCCCTTAGTGAGGGAATATAACAAGTGCTACTAATTGTTATTAAAGTGTAGGTAAAATATAAGGTATAACATGAAATAAATATGTTTAAGGTAGTAATACGCACCCCTAATGTTAGGGACAATAAGCAAATGATAATAGCTAAAGTGTTAGATAGGAAACATGAAAGCTTATAAATATTAAATGTTAGCATTGTAAGTATTGAATTATCATAATCATGTGTTATAAGATCTAAACATGATAACATAAGCATGTGTAAACATGAGATCATAAGATGTAACCTTAGTAAGCATAAGGAATAATCATAAGATAAGATTAATGTAAGAATATGGCCAAGCATGATAACCATAAGATGGGTATGTGGACAAAGACTAGGGGTCAAAAAGTGGCAAAACATATTTTGGAGGTAAAATAAAAGGAAATGCACTTGTATTATAAAAACATAATGCACTTATGAGTGCATTAAGGTTTAGTCACATTATGAATGCAAATTCATTTAGGTTAGTTAGTCCAAACTTATGACATGAGCACATGTTAAGACTTGTAGACACCTAAAAATGACTAATACATTTTCATCTTATCATTTCATCATTATACTTATCATTTCTTCTATCTATAATTTAATTAAGCTAATATTTTCCTCTCTCCATCCATAATGATTAAATAATTTTTATTTTTTTAATTATCTTAACCTTTTTCATCATATCCATATTAATTAATTATTTTTTGATTATTTAATTAATTCATCACATCATTTTCCCTCCAAAATTAATAGTTTTAGTTTATCTTCGATATTCTATATTTAATTAGCTAACACTCCTCTTTGGAGGTTTATGGGTGATTTTTACAATTTGTGGATTTGGCTCGAGGAAAGGAATGAATGAATTTAAGTCAAAATTGATTACTGGGAATGCATATATAAGGAAGACAGTTTCATGTTATTTGTCAAATACCATGTTAGAATATCGCTTGTATGTTAGTAATTGCATAAAAGATGCATGTAGAACATGCAATTTTAAATGATTAAAAAATGTTATTTATAAACTTCCATGTTAGAATACTACATGTACAATAGTCATTGAATAAAAGATGCATATAGGGCATGCAATTTGAAATGATTAAAAAGTAAGTCCAAAAATGAATTTGAATGATGAAGAAAGTAAGTCCATGCATGTATGTTAGTCATGGTGAAAGTAAATCCAAAAATGAATTTGAAATGATGAAAAAGGTGAAGTCCATGCATGTATATTAGTCATGGTGAAAGTAAGTCCAAAAATAAAAAATAAAAGTGTAGGGAATGAAATTTTCACTATTATATTTTGTCCCACACTCTCACTTGAATGTGAACTACTATGAAGATGAATATATCAAATTTAAACAATCAATAAAGATAAAAGTAAAATATTTTAGAGACTCATAAATGATATAAACAAAGATATCAATTTGATACATTTACCTCACTTTTAGTGCTCTACCTTGAAAATTGAAAAATAAAAACAAATAAATTAGTATCTCATTTGTCAAACATTTAAAAATAGACATTAATTACAACTTGCTTGAAATGTAAAAAATAAAAAATATAAGAAAAGGGAAATGGTAAAATGGACTTGCTTATTACAAAAACAATGACTACTTGAAAACAAAAAAAGAAATGTGATCCCATTTGAAAACACGGGTGACCATAAAGTTAATTAATACATCCACACTCATCAAACAATATTAGTGAACATAATATGCCTCCCTCTAATCTATTGCACATAAGTGATGCAAAGAATTGGAGAAGACAAGAAAAAGATACGATCATGTAAAACCATATAAGCATGTAATGACATAAGATATTATCATGTGAAAAGAATGTAACAAGTAGGATATGATAATGAAAATATATATGAAAAGGGAAGGAAGGTTCCCCTACTAATGGTACCCTTAATGAGGGAATAACAAGAGCTACTAATTTCTATTGAAGCATAGGTAAAATGTAAGATATAACATGAAATAAATATGTATAAGGGAGTAATAGGTACCCCTAATGTTAGGTATATTAAGAAAATGACAATAGCTAAAGTATTATATATAAAACATGAAAGCTTAAAAATATAATTGTTATCACTCTGATTTGTACCCTAGATGAATCTTAACATAGCTAATCATGTGAAACATGGGAACTTTTCTAAGGCTATGGGTCACCTATAGTAGAAAATAACCTCCAAAGAAATCTAGTTCTTAATTGGATATCACCTAAACTACTGATTTTTGAAGGAAAAGGGAGAGAGAGAGCTTTAAAATGAAAACTAGTAAAACACTATTTCTATGGTGATACACCTAACTGAATAGGACTATGAAATTTAGAAACTCAAACACTTAACCACAATGAAATGGTTATACATTGCACAATTAATTATTGCATGCTCTTGCATAAGTGCTTCACAAAAAGGTCACACTGTTTAAACTCCTAGGAGGAAAGATGATTTCATAGCTAGAAGCTATTTATAGTGCTTGACACAGTTTGCAACATGGATTAACATAATCTTGCATAAAGGTGTTAAAATCTAAGACAAAATTATTAGGAAATGAACAATATTTCACTAATAACTTGATCAATCAACTAAATACACACAATAATGCAAATAACTAATAGGAAAAACCTCAAAGTCAATGATATCCAAGGTTTGTATTATATTCCATATCCAGAAAATGAGTTACAAAAGATGCAAAAATTTATGCCGAAGGACTGTAAAAGTCACTAAGTCTCTAACTGCATAATCTCAACTAACTCAAAAATGAGTTACAAAAATGAATAAGTAGCAAAGCCCAAGTGGTTCCACCAAAAAGGAACATAAAACCAACTTGGGTCGGATGCCTTTGAAAAGCCTAAAATCTAGCCTCTAGATATACTCCAAATGTGCTCCAAAAGGTGGAAAAGGTCAAACTTGTCTTTGTCCAACATAGTGACTCATGATGTGGTTGCGTCTAAATCACAGGGTGTTGAGGTATCCCCTCGGGATGTCTCAAATGATGTGGCTACTGATGCTGCACATGACTTTCAGATTGTAACCCTGAAAGGGCGTGAGTTTGGGGCTCTGGCGGTCACTTTTGGTGATAGCGTTCTGGCTATCACTTCTGATGGCCCATCCAATATGTGTTTGCTTGCACGAAGGAATAATGATGAAATTTCTGAGATAATGGTTGCAGGCAAACCTCGGGAAAATTGTGAGCTGACTTGGCATGATATGGCAACACAAGTGGAAGAAGGTTGGATTACTGTTAAAGGAAAAAAAACTAAATTATCTCGGCCTTCTTTTGATATGACTCTTCGTTCCCACAGAGTAGTTCTAAATGTAAATCTTGACGGTTCTTGTTTGGGGGCTGGTTGTAAGCTATTCTTTTTGTAGCCTTGCTCATGAATGTAAAGGGTTTTGGGTCCCTTCAAAACCTATTTTTACATGAATCAAAAACACAGTGACTCATGAAACCACCCCTAAAAGTCTCTCAAATCCTCATCAAGGAAAATAAAATCTCCTAAATTTCCTCCATATGTTTGTAACAATCTCATCAAGACCCCTATATTCTTGCAAAAGAAATAATACAACTGATAACTAGCTCTCCTTGATTGACTAAGTCATCCTTCATTTGTAATTAATAATAACAACATGACTTAAGGTTTATAATTACACCTTAAAGTCATTTTTTTTACAATTGAGCCACATGCAAATAAAACTTATTTAAGGAACAATAATGGTATGTATGCGCTAAAGCATGAAGAAAATCTAGCTGATGTGTCCTCCACTTGTCAAAATTCTTCACCATAGGATTTGATGTGGCATATTACAAAGGTATAAGCATTTAAAAAAACAAGGCATAGCACATTTTCCTAAGCCAATAAAATTTGAAGAGCCGCGGGGTCATATAGTTGACATTTCATTTTTTTGAAAGATAGGCAAAAAATACCAATCTTTTATCGGCCATGAAATTTAGGGTAAAAGCCCTAAAACAAAACCCAACCATACTTTTTTTGCATTTCATTTTACATTGAACCCACAAAGGAAAATAGTGTCGCCAATCATGAGGGTCTCAAAGATTCACCAAGGGATTTTTGAGGAAGAAAACGTAGTTGCAGAGGCATAAAGCCATAAAAGGCCAATAGGGAAACCTCCAGGTAAGCTAATAATGAAATCACTTTGTTGTTTCTTACTTTTCTAAGAAAGAAATGATCTCGAAATAGAGCCACCACCAGTTAAATGTTCTAATATTTTGATTATTTATCCTCCCTCTATCAATGATTTTCATTTTCCTCAAAGAATCAAAACATTTTTTTTTTGCTTTTTGAATGGAAAACTAAGGGTTTCCCAGAAAGAAAAAAACCTCTCTATATGTATAGGCCACAGGTATATGAGTTTGCAAAAGCTCAAAAAATATTCATGTTTCTTCATGGCCACCATGGTTTGTGCTTTCTGAGGCTTTATTTTTTTCCACCATTCATTGTTCTGTAATCTCATTTTTTCAAGAAAAACCTAGATGGGTTTCGTTGTATGCAGAGAAAAGTAGATTTTTCTTTGAATATATTCACTTTACTAGAAAAGATAATGAATAATTCTGCCCTTGCATACCATTTTCTCTTGTATTCAAACATGAGTCACTATGAAACCCTAGCTCTTAAAGGAAACTTCATTTTCCGTATCTTCAAGTAAGTGGAGGGCTCTATTTTTTTTTTAGCTATTTGAAAACCCTGATTATCTCCTTTGTCCTTTGGATTGCAACCATATTAATTTATTTTTAGTTTTGAAGATATAATATATAGATTCAATTCATGGCCATATGATTTGCTGGGTTTGCAAGCAAACAAGAAAACCCCACCTGGGTTATTCCAAACCTATCTCTCCATTCATATTTTCATCAAATTTCATGTTTGTACATTTCTTGTAGGTTTGATTTTTGCTCGGCCTTTAGCTTCTTGGGAAACAACCTAAAAATATAAGATTTTCTCTTTTCCCAACACTTAATCTGTGTATTCTCCATGCTGAGAGTTCAACTCTATAAATGTATTCTACATTCTCAATTTTTTTTCAGAAACACAGAGGTTACCCACCACTATTACCTACAAGGATCCATGCATTTTCCTTCATGAAATGATAATAGATCATAAAAAAAAAACCATCTTGTTGTAATCAAGAATTTAATGACTGTTTGGTTGATGTGGCTGCCCTCAGCTCACATGATAGCCATAGAATTTGTCACCTATATTTGATCTTTAATTGATCAAAGAACTATCACTCTTGCATTTTACTTCATAGTAATTAAAGTTAGCTCCTGATAGCTCTTAGGTTGTGCTTTCATGAATTAGCACATCAATGGATCCATACATTCTGTTTTGACACATTTTATTGTATACATTCATTATGATTCTTCTTGAACAAAGTACATGTCATTTATGATAGTGACAAACAACTCATTTCCATAAATGATGTGCATCTGTTTGTATGAGTCATAAATGATGAACTATTTGATGAATTGTCTTTCAATATCTCTTTATAACATAACAAAGAAACACGCTGGGATCGAACCTTGTGGGAGCCACATTTATCCCACGTGCTGTAATTAGAAGAATTAAAATAGAAATATTACTTTTCCTATACCTGCACATGAAGAAAACAAGTTAGAAAAAAATGTGCATATGGTAGATATATTTGATTTTCGTGTATTTCTTGATCATCCTGATGATGCTAACTATTTTAATGCACTTGAAGATCACATTGTATGTTTATAGAGGTATGTGCATATTAGGATTAAGGACCTTTCATTTCTCTAACCAAAAATTCTCTCTCAGATGCAAGAAATTAAGAGCGGCAAGGACAAGACAACTGGACGCAAGACAAATGAACCACTGACCAAGATGCAGGACAACTCAGCTAGAACTAGTCATTCAGGCAATGAATGGTCTTTCTTCTTTTTATGTGCATTCCTTTTCGTTAATATCTATAAATGTATAATGTGGTCTTTCTTCTATTTTAAAACATTTAGTCTCACATCTTGTGTGAGACCTTATACATTTACATTGTTAATAAAGATTACTTTTCTCAAAAATATTTGTACAATCTTTCCTATGTTACTTGCATCTATATCAATGCAATCTAGCAATTTGATAATGTAATGTTTTATGATTTTTTTTATGCACACATAAATGAATATAGTAGTACTAAAATGAACCCTTCTTTTATTTTAAAACTCCAAGAGCTCTACCTGATTGAGCTAATAGTGAAAATAGGGTAACAATCATCATAATCATGTGCTCATAAGATGTAAACATGATAACCACAAGCATGTGTAAACATGAGATCATAAAATGTGACCTTAGTAAGCATAAGGAACCATCATAAGATAATATTAATGTAAGCATATGGTCAAGCATTATAACCATAAGATGGGTATGTTGACAAAGACTAGGGCCCAAAATGTGGCAAAAAATTTTTTGAAGGTAAAATAAAAGGCAATACACCTGTGTTATAAAAACATAATGCACTCATGAGTGCATTGAGGTTTAGTCACATAATGAACACAAATACATTTTGGTTAGTTAGTCCATGTTAGAATTATGAAGCCTTGCAACATGAGCATGAAGTGTAGATGATTTGTGTTGATTGTTCCCGTGTTGTCATTGATGTCAACATGGTGACAACTATACAAGAAGTTTCCTTAGTTTATCGAAAGATGTTCTCTACTAATAGTGTTCTTTTGTGATGAACCAACACATTGGTATTTGAGTCTAGAATTCATCACAAGAAAAGATATGACTCCAATCTCTTAACCATGTTATCATGTCTCATTTCGATAGATATATCTTGGATCTTGAGAGGTTTTGGGTTGTGAGCAAAAAGTTATCTTGATAGAGTTCAGCTCTATATTTTACTGTTGTTCCCTGCTCAGCATATCACTATGGGAGACTCCGTATTTTCTTAAGGAGAACATTCTAATGTTGTGGTTTTAATGGTAGTCTCTATGATGGTAGTATGATGAGAAATTGTTGTGATCTTAGATCCGGAAGGTGTTTTCTTTGAGGATTGTATGTTGGTTTGGAGGTTATGTGAATTAAGTTCTAGTCTTGGCTAACCTAATGTATGCAATACACTAAGGAGACTATTTATGCTTTATGAATGTTAGCCGAATTGGTATAATGCACTACATGGATAAAATGTTTTAAATCATATATGGTTCTGACAAGAGTGTTTTGATTATTTTTCTTTCATCTAATTAGGCCGACCTTATTGATGAATAAGATATACTTGTATATATATAAGATTTGTTGAAGAGAGAATGTATGTATGTGAAAGAGAGGTGCAAAGAGGATTAGGGGGTATGTGAAGATCCGAGCATAAATGCTTTATCAGTTGAGGATAATAACATATTTGTTGAGAAAATTTTGTGAGAGGAAATTCTTCATATTCCGAGCTTCATTGGAATTGAACCCTACACATTGAAGGTGTATTCTATTATTTCATACTTCTGGCAGTGACCCACAATCTTTGTATCTTGGCGGTTAGCCATATTTTGTATTCAGGCTATGAGCCTTTCAAGGACAGTGAGTCCTAGTAGTGAGCCCTATAATATCTTGAATCTGGATATAATATATTGATTTAACCCTCATCGTGGTTTTTCCCTTTTTGGGTTTTCCATGTAAAAATCTTGGTGTTCATGTGTGCGGTTGCATTGTTTTGTTTCTATGTTTTCTCTTGTTGATTCATTCAAAATTGTGATAATGGTTAGATGGATTTTATAAGAATGGTTTTATGGAATACCGATTCACCCCTTCTCTTAGTATTCCATATGTTCAACAATTGGTATCAGAGCTTGGTTCCTATGAAGGAGCCTAACAGCTTGAGGAAGGTCCTAGAATTTGAGTATAAGAATTTTTTTCCTCCGGAAGTGATCTTTGCTAGATATTTAGAAGATATTGAAGACCTAAAAAATAAGCTAGAGGAAGCGAATGATTGTATCAAAGATTTAAGGAGAAGATTTGAAGATGCCTTTGATCAATTAAGAAGAGAACATGATGAGATCACCAAACTATTGCAACAATTGGAAGAAACAAAAAGAATTGAAGGATGTCAACAAGTTGAAATTCAAGAGAAAACAAATGAATGCGTCAAGCTTGAGCAAGAATATGAAATCTTGAGATCTGATCTAGAAAAGGCAAGAAGTTTTGAGGATAAATTTAAGGTAAGCTCTGCAATGCTTGATGAGTTGATTACTTCTCAGAGACTAGTAATGGATAAAAGTGGTTTAGGGTTTGAAGAAGGTCAGATTTCAAAAGCGAAGCAATCTACTGACAAGAAGAATCAGTGCAAAGATGGATGAATCAAGAACTTAAGAAGCAATTCTGGAAGAACTCCCATCAAACAACTTGATGCTGAAAGGAATTTTTATTTCAATCGTGTTTGTCATTCCTGCAAAAAATTTGGTCATAAGGCAAAGAACTACAAAAGTAAAATGAATGATACTCTATCATTCTTCGACAAATGTTTTAAGTACAAGAAGGTTGGACATAAAGCTAATTGGTGTGAAAATAGATTGAATAAAAGAAAGAATGAAATGAATAATGCTATTTTTTGTAAGTGCAACAATTCAAAATATCCTACTAATAACTGTAGAAGAAGAAAAGATAACTATCTGACGAAGAAGCATGAACAAATCATTGATCCAGAAGAAGTGAGAAAAGAGATGAAAATAATCTAGAGAAAGGAAGGAGAATTCAAGAAAGTTGAATCAAAATCATCAGTCTTATCTATGTCGACCTTCAGTGTTGATACGCCCATCAATTTTTGAGTCTAGCAATGACTAAGGGGGAGCAATTATCAAAAAAAAAAAAAAACCCCTCATTGATATTTATGTCACATCATGGTAGAAGTATATTTAATGTGGTAACAAATTTAAGGAATTTCTCAGTCACATGTTTGAAGAATGAAATTTATAGAATTTGAAAGGATGGAGGTGCACACAGTTCTCGAGGTAATCTACTAGCAATTTGAAGCATTTATTGTGGAAGCATTTAGAATGATAGAAATAAATTCAAATATTTCAAGAGGCATATGTATTTTCAGAGAAGCATGCAAAGGAATTTTAGAGAAGTTAGAGAAATTTAGAGTTTCTGAGTTTGAAGGAGAGATTGAAGCAAGCTCTAGAAGCTAGATATCTATCCATTCCTTGTTGGCATTTACAGAGGTATTCCTACCTGCACAATCTTTCATTTTTATTTCTATGGATAATTCAAAGGCTGTGAATAGTTTAGATAGATTGCAAATCAATTTGAGGAAATATTTGAAGAATTTGTCAGAAGAGTCATTTGGTGCATTCTCTTGCATCCCTCCTAGAGTGTTGCCCAAAAAAGATATCTATGCATTCGTCTATAATAAGATAGAGGAAATGTCACTAGTTCAGTTAAGTATTCTATGGAAGAATGAGTTTGAAGAAAACCATGATTCTTAAAAAGTTTTAGTTGAGAATAAGTTGGATGTTTGGTAGAAATCCCTTTTGTTTGAATTTGACAAGAAGCATATTCAAATAGTTTTGAGCAGAATTCATAATGAATCATTGTGGATTGATGAAGCATATTTGATTACCAGAGAAGCAATCATAGATGTAACTAGTTTGTGTTCCTATGAACCAGTTCCAAAATGGAAGGTTGTGAATGAGTAAGAGATAATTGAGGTGACTAGTGCGATCCTCAAAGGGAAAGTGCTTGATTTAAGATCAATTATGGATCTAGTCATTAGGTATGCTGCAATGGTTATTGGTCACAAAGTTTGTCTACCTAGCAATGACCTCACAATTTCTACTACTATTGTACATATTGCTATTGATATGGTTAAAAGAGGTATGGATTATGAACTGTGTGAGCTATTTCGAATACATATTTTGAAGAACTTAAAGGAAATCAAGAAGAGAAAGAAGAATACATTTTGGTATGGTAATTTGATTGTTTTCTTAGTCTTTTACTTCTTGAAAGAATTATTGGTAATAAGAAGAATAGAATGGTCAAATATAGAGCCTATTGCCCATCAGATCAAGAACCTCATGATAAATCTTGGTAATTCAGATACTCAAGAGACTGCTCTTGCTGCATTATTTGGAACAATTCAAATGAGGATGACCAAAAGGTCAAGGATTTCAGTAAGTGTTACTGAAAGGTACTTCAGAAATATCATTTTCTCAGTGTCTACAAATTTATATCAAATGGAAGCAACTGAATCAAGGTTGGTGTAGATATCTGAGTTAGATTATGAAGTGTTAGAGGCTGAAATTGATCATTATGAAAGAATTATTTTGGAAAGCCCTAAGAATCCCAATGTAGAAAGTACCTCCAGTAGTGCAACTGGAACATGGAAGAAGAGAAAGAGTGTTGTCAAACAAGAATTTGTAGAAGGAAGTGAGTCAGAGAGAGATCAACACGAGCATGAAAGAATATACATTCAAGGAGCTTTGGACGAATTGCACAAGGTTATTCTCGGTGTTAATTTTGATTCATCTATTTCAATTGTGGAGAATCTCAAAAACATGACTAATTATTTGAAGGTCTATATCTCTAGACTAGAAGTACATGCTAGAATTAGGTCTGCTGAAGAAAATCTGGAAGATATCAAGGAAAAATGTGCAAATGCACATAGTTGAGTGATGAAGGAATTGGAGAGTGTACAAGTTTTTGAGGAAGAGGCTCAAGAACTACTTTCTTTTTGCCTAAATTGGTTTGGCAGTACACTAAACATAAGAGATGAGATAAGAGTGAAACCTGGATAAGCACTCAAGCAGATACATATAGATTGAAAAAAGATAAGGATAATCAGAGATGGTCCTACATTGTGTAGCTTTAGGATAAATTATTTTCCCTAAAGGACCAAAGATAAAAAGTTATTAAGAATTTTGTGGCACTCATAGACATGGTTAAACTCAGGCACATTCTTGTTTCTAGTGCTCTTGACAATATTGGTAATTTATCAGAGATTAATATTAGTCCCAATAATTTAGTAGATGGCATAGAGTCCTTAACTAAGCTTGAACTATTGCAAAAGACTCTTGTAAGTGAAAAAGGTTCATGAGGAGAAGGCAAAGTCTCATGAAAGGGAATTCTTGAAAATCTAAAGGTTCCTCTTTTTAGGTTAATTCAACTATTTGTGTTCATATCTTTTTGGTTAAGTCTTGATGCATATATACATATATACCAAACCCCATCCTTTTCCATTGATGTCAAAGGGGGAGAGATAGAGCTAGGCAAAGGAATTTTTTTTTGAGAAGAACAGTTTTGATAGGGGGAGTATTTAGTTGCCTTATATTGAAAAATGTTTTTGACATGCATGTTGCCATCAATGCCAAAGGGGGAGATTGTTGGAATTATGGAGCCTTGCAACATGAGCATGAAGTGTATATGAGTTGTGTTGATTGTTCCTGTGTTTTCATTGATGTCAACATGGTGAAAACTATACGGGAAGTTTACTTAGTTTACCGAAAGTTGCTCTCTACTGGTAGTGTTATTTTGTGATGAACCAATGCATTGGTATTTGAGTCCAGAATTCACCGCAAGAAAATATATGAATCCAATATCTTAATCATCTTATCATGTCTCATTCAGACAGTTATGTCCTGGATCTTGAGAAGTTTTGGGTTGTGAGCAGAAAGTTATCTCTGACAGAGTTCAACTTTGTATTTTACTGTTGTTCCCTGCTCAGTATATCAGTGTGGGAGGCTCCACACTTTCTTAAGGAGAACATTATAATGATTCAATTTTAATGGTAGTCCCTATGATGGTAGTATGATGAGATTGATGTGATCTTAAATCCTGAAGGTGTTTTCTTTAAGGATTGTATGTTGGCTTAGAGGTTCTGTGAATTAATTTCTAGTCTTGGCTGACTTAGCGTATGCAATACACTAAGGAGACTAGTTATGTTTTATGAATGTTAGCCGACTTGGTATAATACACCACATGGATAAAAAATTTTAAATCATATATGGTGCTGAGAAGAGTGTTTTTATTATTTTTCTTTCATCTAATTAGGTCGACCTAATTGATGAATAGATATACTTGTATATATATTAGATTCATTAAAGAGAGAATGTATGTATGTGAAAGAGAGGTGCGAAGAGGATTAAGGGGTATGTGAAGATCTGAGCCTAAATGCTTTATCAATTGAGGATCAAACATACTTGTTGAGCAACTGTTGTGAGAGGTAGTACTTCATATTTTGAGCTTCATTGGAACTGAACCCTGCACACTGGAGGTGTATTATATCAGATCATACTTCTGGAAGTAAGCCACAATCTTTGTAGCTTGGCAGTTAACCATATTTTTTATTCAGGCTATGAGCCTTTCAAGGACAGTGAGTCCTGGAAGTGAGCCCTGTAATATCTTGTATCTGGATATAATATATTGTGAGTTAACCCTCACCCTAGTTTTTCCCTTTTTGGGTTTTCCATGTAAAAAATCTTAGTGTTCATCTGTGTGGTTGCATCGATTTGTTTCTATGTTTTCTCTTGCTGATTCAGTCAGAATTGTGATAATGGTTAGATGAATTTTATTAGAATAATTTTATGGAATACTGATTCACCCCCCCTCTCAGTATTCTAGATGTTCAACAGTCTAAACTTATGACATGAGTACATTCGGACTTGTAGACACCTAAAAATAACTAATACATTTTCATCTTACCATTTCATCATTATCCTTATCATTTCTTCTATCTATAGTTAATTAACTAATATTTTCCTCTCTTCATCCATAATAATTAAATTGAATCTTTTTCATCATATACCCATATTAATGAAATAATATTTAATTATTTAATTATCTCATCACTTATCATTTTCCCTTCAATATTAATAGTTTCAATTTATCTTTTGTTCTCTATAATTAAATAGCTAACACACATATTTTAAATAAATTAAAATAGTTTATTTAAATTAAATATTTTCTTCCATAACTATCATTTTGAATTAAATAAATTTATTTTCCCTCCATAAAATTCAAATTATAGGTCTTACCCTATCTTGAGTTTTCTTATCCATTAATCTTTCTAAGTAATCTCCACCATTGATCAAATATCAAGTGAAACTTATGAATAAAAAAATTTCATTCATTCATATTCCCTAGCACTTTTATGATCAAATCTTAACACTTTATTATCAAGTATTATTGCCCATTATCAATTTATCTTTATCATTATCAAGCATAGGTATCATTTATCTTTGAGCATTTATTATTATCATTGCATCATATAATTCTTGTTCTTTCATATTTTTTTACTTTGAAGAGCAACCAAAAATGGAGAAAATTAGGATATTTGCTATGATGACTTTTCTTGTTATCTAAATTCTAAATTATGAGCCAAGATCTTGAGCTTCATTGAATGATTGTTGAACTATGAGTTTTGTACTTTCATTGCATTGTTACTATTTGTGGTTCACATTTTTATCATCCACATTTTGGCATGCTTGGTGTGAACCATGTCCTATATTTTTAAACAAGAAATTTTGCAAGTATGCTTCTTTGAAGTTGTAGGTCAAATTTTTGCTTTCAGATTGATTTACAGTGCTTTCAGCTCAAACTACATCTCATCTAGGTTAATGCAGGTCACACTTGGTATATATAATAGATTTGTTTGTACTCGTAGAATTTTTTATGTTGTTAGGGAATATTTTCACTTTTGATCAATCCTGTGCTACTTCCGGTCAATTTTACAACACATTTGGTCAGACCTGAGGTACTTTTGGCTAGAAACACTATGCTTTTGGCATTTGCATATTCATATTTTAGAATTTTATCAGATCTACGCTTTTGGAACACTATGCAACACATTTGGTCAATTTTTCTATGCATCTAGAGAATTTTGCAACACATCTAGGATATTTTGTCGATCATTTGACAAATTCAATAGCACTATTGGTCAATATTGCAATACTTTTGGTCAAATCTATGGTGCTTTTGGTATTTTCTACAATGTATTTGGTTACCATTTTCATAGTTTTGGGCCATGTTGCTCTTTTGGGTTCTATCATTGCACATCTGGGTAGTACTTAGGGTTAAAATATATTTTTTAATTAATTCAATTCTAATTTTGAAAGGTTTTCAGTTCATAACAACTAACCTAAGATTTGATCTAAATCTAACCATAGATTTGATTTGTCTTGGTATCTTTTGCTATTGATTTGTGTATGCAGAAACTGAATCTTTGGAGAATCAAAATAATCGTGAAAGAAAGCGGATTTGGAGCTGTTCATCAAATTGGAATCTCACATCTAGCATTGGACTCCAGGTTCTATCATTCTAATCACCCCATCACTTCTAATTTCTCAAAGTGAAAATAGTTACATTATTTCCTTTTTTTAATCAAATCTTATTTGGTGTGTCTTCCTCACATTAAAGATTGGATAAAAATTTATCTCACATTTGGATTTGGAATTTAAAATAAAAAAGTGTATTTTAATCCCCAAGATCTACTTATGCATTCTCTCCTCTCCCACCCAACAATGATCATGAGGATCATAAACACATGATCTTATTTTTCTTTTTAGGGGTCATGGCTAGATAAGTGATCTAGGGGACAACCTCAACTCCCATGTTCCTACAAAGTATAAAGAGAAGGGGGTGAATGAAAAAAACAAGCATCTTGGAGTGGAATATTATAAATATTGACTAAGCCTCTAAGAAATTTATACCTTAGAGAAGTGAATGTTGAAATAATGGATGCACAATGTCCCTATGAAGCTGCAACCTTCAAGAGGACCTTTTCCAAGAAGAAATTCACCCACATAGAAAGTGTTGCAACTTAGGCATGCAAATTGAGATTATATGATTGATATGGAATATGATTACAAATGTAAAACTTCCTTGAATATAGGCAAGGTTTAGATACAAGATGATTATGATGTTGCCATGTTTCTTTATCTAACAACATGTGACAACATGTAAACCCTAACTAACTACCTAGGGAATGATGAACTGATTGAGATAAGTTCTAGATGATATTCTAGAAGGAATCTTATCTCCTAAATACATAAAAAGAGGATGACCCCATTATTAATAATTTTCCTAATAATGCAACCTAGGACTTAATTAATTAAATAAAAATCCTAAGTTAAACTTATGCAAGTGTAATTAAATAATAATTACACCAACACCCCCCATAAGTGTAACTTAGGGAAGAAATGAAAAATACAATGATGGATGATGGGTCCCAACTACATGATGACCATTTTAGGTACCCATTTACAAATTAGAATGAAATGAAACTAATCTCCTACAAACGGAGAAACAGGGAAAATCTAGTGGGAAGAAAACCCCTCTCCAAAAAGGAGATGAAATGCAAATAAGTGAGGAAGGATGAAGGACTCCATGATACCCCAAAGTAAACCATCCATCACATGGATACAATACAATCAATAGCCCCCCATAGGAGGGAAAGAGAGAGACTATGTAGCCTCCCCACAATGTATAATCACCTGAAAATATGGCAAGTGTATGAAGACAAAACATGATCCAATTTTGACAAACAACTTGTCTCCCTTTCAGAAGAAATAAAACCAAGTAGAAATGCAAGGATGCTTCCCATTCTAGATAGGAATTGAAGGAAGGAAGAATGAATATGGATGAAGATGATGTCTCTGAAAACTTCTCATGTGTCTCCTTTGCCACTGAAGATGAAGATGCCACAATCAAATCAAGTACATGATGCCACAATCAAATCAGGTACATGCCTAATCAATGAAGAAGCTGACAAACCAGGACAATACGGAAACTGATGTTGAACAAGATCCAAATACTGCAATACAATGATCCTTTCATTGAAGGAATATATGGAGACTAGATTGCACCCCAGAATGAAGTGTTCTCAAAACCATTGAGAGAAGACTGAAGCCAATCCAATGGTTGGTGCTGAAGAAACTCTGATTCCAAAATGAAATGAGAGGGAAGAAGTCTCATATATGAATCTCTAAAGAGGAATCAAGTGCATCTAAGGTAGTATGACCAAGATCAATCAAGGTCAAAACCAAGGGATGTGGAGACTCAATAAAAACCTCTAGAGTAGAATCTACATAGAGGAGAGATATCCCCTCAAGAATGTCATCCAAACCTGTAGAAGTAGCCAGGTCTACAATAGCTGAAACAAAGCCATCCTGTGATGCCAAGTCTAGAAAAATGAATGTGTCCCGATGAATAGAGATGATGGAAGCCTCAATCAATGGCTCTGGACAAGGAATCACTGAAGGTGAAGGTATATCAAATATCTTTGATGGAGAAGAAGGAGAATCTAAAGAAACCTTGTCAACCTCTTCAAAAGATTCAAAGTTTTCCAAACAATCAAACTCCTGCATAACAATATCATCATGGGGTACTTGATCTAAAGGATGAAGAGGTACATGACATTATGAATCATGACCATTGGGGAAGGTTGGAGTATCATGATCTCCAAATAGCTCCCAAATCTTATTCCAAAGGATGTGAGGAAAATCACAATGATTAATAGATTTCAAAACATCATTGACAACATGCAATGCAATAACCCTTAAAACATCATACCTTTGACAATTCCAATCAAATTTTTGGATACAATGATCAAGAGGGGGAACCAAACCATACAAATGTGGCAAAAAATTAAGTGATTGAAGATGGTGTATGATGCAATCTCTCCATTGTCTATAGTTTCCCTTTCCCAACATTATTAGTTCGAAGGATGACTTGAAAACCCCATAAAAAATTATGAAAAATCTCCAATATCACAAAGATATTGACCTTCAACAACAAATAGAAACTTACAAATAATGATATGCAACTGAAATGATTTCCCTCAATGCAAAAAAAAATTCTCCAATTTTTTGGATATCCAAGTAATGATGAAAATTCTTAAAATGGAAACACACCAATGCAAATCACTTAGAGCTAAAACTAAATGAAAGGAAATTACTGATGAAAAAAGTACTACAATACCTTCCTGATGATGTTGGGATCACTGAATTTCAACAATTTGATGAGAAGATATTGGATTTTGAGTCTAAATTAGGGTTTTGACTTTAGTTGACTATATCTTTTTTAGCATAAAAATTCTACAAAATGGAGAGTACCATTGGAAAGTACACTAAATCACCTTTTTGACAGTATGTCATTTATGATTTTTGAGATCCTGGTGAAAAGATATGGCGATTTGAAAAACATTGCCCTATGAGGGCCCACAGGCTAAATAGTTGCAAAAAATAAGCATCTGGGCTAAAAAAAAATCGGCCCTTGGTCCTTGATGTGACCATGGGCTGTAATTGGCAAAAAAAAGAGCACTCCCCTCTTGGGAGCGGTGACGGAGTTGTGAACTTGACTTAGCAGATAGCTTGGGTGGCTAGGCACGGTGGCACCACTTGATGTAGCAGACCCATGGTTCACAATGGAACTAGTGGTGGGAGGTAAGCAATGCTAGCCAGTGATTGGTCTGGGAGAACAACATCAGCGAATGAAGGTGGGAGCAAAGTACGATTGGGTAGAAATTATGGATGTCAACGTATACGGTGAGTAAAACCAGTGTAGATACAACCGATAAGACCCCTGTCACAATGAATGTGGCATGACAAAGGTACCTTTCCCTGTAGAAAACTTAATGTGCCGACCAAGTAGATTTTCCTGCAAATGAATTAGCCAATGGATAAATTTGAATATTGCCAAAAAGGGCAATTCAAATTTATTTTAAAAAATGACTATATATTATCCAACTGCAAATATTTGATGTCAATTGTAGAATAAAATATGTCGCTTGAAAATATTAACCAACTCTTATTTATGCCGACGATGACCAAATAATTAAAATTTTTTTGTAGAATTTAAATATTGAAGCCCCCAAAAAAATATAATGTCGACTTATGAATAAATTGTAGTCACTCCAGGGTTGGGGCCCTAGCTTGGTTGGATAAATCTTTCCTGTTGTAGGAGGTTGGTCATGAGGTCTAGTCTCCCCCACCCTCGTGGTACCAGAGGGTGTGTCACACTAGTGCCACCGGTCATGTTAAAAAGTTTACCAGGCGCACTATAGTTTATAGGGGGTCGTGCTACCCGATTCCTACAGTCTAATAAAAATAAAAAAATAAAAAATTGTAGTCACTCCAAATAATTTTTTTTGCCAAACTATTGAATATGCCCAATTTTTTTTGAAATAAAAAATGGCTTGAAACTAAAAAAAACCTTCCACAGAGTACAACTGATAGGGATGATTTTTTTACTACACATTGTACGAATCGTACTATTTGATTTTGCAAACCCTAAAAATACCTTTGATGGCTCCCGAGTTGATGTATCCAATTTTGATGAATGAACAAGCAATCCTAGGGTTTTGAGGCCTTCTGAAGATAATGGAGAGCTCAGATTGGACTCAATCAACTTCAAAAATCAGCTTGGTCCCTGGGTGAGCCAACTAGCCTTTAATGAAAATCTTCAAGCTTGCAATGAATCTCTCTAGCCCAACTTTCTTGATCCTGAGATGAATCTTCAATGGACAAGCTCTGATACCATGTTGAAATAATGGATGCACAATTTCCCTATGAAGCTGCAACCTTCAAGAGGACCTTTTCCAAGAAGAAATTCACCCACACAAAAAGTGTTGAAACTTATGCATGCAAATTGAGATTATCTGATTGATTTAGAATATGATTAAAAATGTACAAATGCATTGAATATATAGGAAAGGTTGAGATACAAGATACATTATCATGTTTCCATGTGTCTTGATCTAAAAATGTGTGACAACATGTAAACCCTAAATACATAGAAAGGGGGATGACCCTATTATTAATTATTTTCCTAATAGTGCAACCTAGGACTTAATTAATTAAATAAAAAGCCTAAGATAAACTTATGCAATTGTAATTAAATAATACTTACACCAATAGGTGGAAAGTGGGTTACCATTTCCTCTTGGTTGTTTGGGAGTATTTCCTTTCACCTATGGATTAGGCCTCACGTACCCTTGTGGTATATCTTGAGGATACCCCTAGTTGAGCTTGTAAAACCTAGTCAAAACTCATTGGCCACACTTATTTGAGTAGTCAAGTTAATGTGCCTTATATGCTCGGTTTTTTAGATCACCATCTCCACTTGAAATCGAAGTGAGATATCAATCCAAAATTGAACCTTAGGAATTTTCTTATTTCTATTATTTTTTTGAATGCGTACATATTTAACACAAATTGTAAAGGTTCAAAATAATCAAGAAATCATAAAAAAACATAAAAAAAAAGAAAAATATTTTGTTTCCTAAGATATAGAAGTGGGTCTTGCATCGTTTTTGGATTTTTAGTTATTTGTTTCTTGATTACATCTTTTTCCAAGAAGAAATTGATCAAAATTAAAATTAAACCCTAAAACGCTATCAAAAAATACATTTGAAACTGAAAGTACGCTTCTGAGTATCATTCTATGCTTATGTTCTATTCTGAGATGCATTTGGTTTATTTTTCCACACTTTTGGTTGATCTTGCAGCAATTATGGGCTATCTCACTATGCTTCTAGCTCATTCTAGGCCACTTTTGGTTGTAAAAAAGTATCATTTCAAAATTTGGCAAAATCAATAGTTGTCAAAACAACAAACTAACAAAAAACTAACTTGAGATAAATATTTTGTTGGAATTATTTCATCATCCTTGATAATATTTGAGGAGTGGATTTTTTTTTAATCTTGTCATATCATTATCAAATTTGATCAAAGTTCAAATTTGATTGCCTATATTTTATCTCTATCTTATATCATTTGTTGATATACTAGCTTGAGAGATTCAAAGCTACTCTTGAGTTGTAAACCTGAACTCTTTATTGAGTTTTCTTGGACTCACAAGTCTAGTTCAAGTACATTTCATCAATATTGATTATCTTGCTTGGACTCATAGGTATAGTTAAAGTAAGAATTAACATTATAAATTAATATCATTATCATCATTTGGAGATCTAACTTAACTTTGGTTTATTTTGGTTTTGAGAAACAAGCATCAAATTGTTGAAAGAAAATCTAATTTTAACCAAGATATTATATCATGTATGTAAATTAAAAGATCTCAATATAATAAGAATATAGAATCTCATCAAGATGAGTCAACCATTCCAACAAGTATGGGCCAATATGAGCAAGGAAAAAATTAAAAACCATCATTTTCCCATAGAGATCCTTCAAGGATACCTTATGTGGAGGATGAAGATGCAAATAGAGATCCAACATTAGAAGATTTACAAGAATTTGAGAAAGATCCTAAAGCAATGAGAATTTAAGAACTTTTATTTGAGAGAAAACCTGATCACCATCTTCAAATGATAGCTTAAAAATGTGCCAAAATACCCACTCATCTCATCAAGGATGTAGATATCACCACACCTAACATTTTCTGAGAAACAAGTCAAGCCAACACAACTCAATAATCATTGGAAAAGGTGATTGCTACCTTCACATATGCATCACCGCCTCCACCTAATAAATCAAATGTTCAACAAAAAAAATATCAAGAGACATCATGATAAATTTACTCCTAATTCATCACCTAATTTCTCCAATTCCAATCCAAATATGGATACCTTAAATATGCAAAATTTTCTCATTCTGCCAAGCCAAGCCAAACCTAGCCAACCTCAACAAAATTTTATGCCACAAAGCCAACCTCAACAAAATTTTATCCCACAAAGTCAACCTCAACAATATTGTATCCCACAAAGTCAACCTCAACAATATTTCATCCCACCTAGCCAATCTCAACAATATTTCATTCCACCAAGCCAATCCCAACAATATCACACCCCTCAATCAACATCAACAACACCATTACATTTCCACAAGTCGTCCTTCATCCACACCCAAAAATAACTTGGCATCATAAATTCAATAGTTACAACAAGAGATAGAAAATTCTAAAATGGATCACACTAAGAAGAAATATACACTAAAGGACATATGCCCCTACCCTTTTGAAAAGTCTTGAAACATGATATCCTTTACTCAAAACTTTGAAATTCCTAGATTTGACAAATACAAAGGAATAGGTGATCTAAGAGAACATATAAGGGAATTTTACATAGCTTGTCTTGAGGTGGTTCATAACGATACTTATCTAATGTGCCTATTTACTAGAAGCCTAGGAGGTCAAGCTATTGAATGTGTAAGTGCAAGAAGTTGGGTCCACTTTTAGTGGAAGTACCATTTTTTAGCTTTAAAATAGGTAACCATTCATTTTTTAGAATAGGCACCCATTTTAAAATGGGTACTCATTCCAAAAGGCTTGAAAATCATAATCCATGTTTTTCATTTGCATTTAGGCTCAAAAAAGGCATGGTAACCCAACCCTTAGCCTTGGACCTATAAGTACAAGGTCATGGCAATGTTGGGAGAAAAAACTGACTATGTCAATATGGTTAATGAGTTTTTTTTCAAAATTATTTTGTGAAATTAAAACCCATTATAGATGAGACTATGTAGATTTCAAATATGTAATTTTTTTACAATTGGATTACTTTTTCTAATTTTTATTTATTTATGTTTTTTGAAAATCAAATTATATTTCAAAAATCTTTAGACAATTCTTTTCAATTTGAAAAAAAATGATAATTTTAGGTCTACTTATGCTTGACGTACACAAGGGGTTTTCAAAATAGTAATTCCGACCAATACAAAATTAATATATAAAAAAAATATTTAGAAAAAAATTACAAAAAATATCCTAAACAATCTTCAGTGTCTTATAGATATTTTCCCAAAATGATTCAAAATTATACTTTTATTTAGGTCAAAATATGGTTGACGTACACATACATGGTATGGTCTTGAAAAAGTGACTTTTAAATAGTGTTTTTAGACATGCCTATTGAAAATCAATTTGTATCATCTATATATTATAATAAATTATATATTTGGAAACTAGACTCCAAGTATTATTTTTCATATTACTAATTTTTTTTAAGATTCAATCTTTAAGTGCTTCAAATTTTTAGGTCAAATGTGAAAAATTCTAAAAAATTAGGAAAAACACTTCCACTTTTTGGCCAGAGTGGACTCAACTTCTTGCACACACCCGAATGGTTTTCACATTTACCTCATGGGATCAAGTCCTTTCAGAATTAGCAGACAAATTTATTGCATATGTCTTATATAACATTGAACACAAAATATCCATCATTGATCCATGTAATAAAAAACAAAAGGATGGAGAAGCATTTGTTTCCTTTTTACAAAGGTGGAGAAATATGGAGAGTAAATTCCCTTATCCTATTCCTAAGAAACAACTTGTCCACATATTTACCCAAAATCTAAATCATGAATTAAATTTTCACCTAAGAATCCAATGTGCTAGTACATTTGATGAGATCATAGAAAAGGGAATAGAAATTGAAAAATCTCTCATTGCTAAGGGTCTTGTGATTTTTTTAAATACAATAAGGATAACCCTTCAACATCTAAAGATAAGCCTAGAATTTTGACCAAAAAATAAGAAAATTGTCAATACTGGTGTGGTAGATTCAAAAGTATTCCAAAACATTCAACCACAACCTATCTCGCAACTAGAAAAAAGTAATCCTCAAAAAATTCAAGGTGTTAACATTCCTTAAAGACCACCTAGACAAAATAATCCTCCTAAAAAATATACACTCCTTTAAAGGAATATCTTAAGTCTATGTTACAAAAATTGATCCAAGATAAGCTTGTTACATTACTCAAAGTTAGAAATCAAGAACTAATAGTCAAACCTCCAGAGTATAAAGAAAATGAATATTGTGAGTACTATAGAATTAAAGGAAATAAAGTTTTTGATAGTTTCAAATTGAAAAATCTTATCCAAGACCTTATAGATCAAGGTGAAATTAGTATAAAAAATCAACCTTCAACAAATAATGATATTAAGATATTCAAAGATCCTATTTGAAAACATGGAAAAGGGGAAACTTCAAATAAAGATAACAATCCTAAGAGAGCCAATTATTCTATTGTTCATTATGATTACACCATATCTCACCTAAGGGAGGAAAGTCCTCATGTCTCTACCATAAATGCCCTAGATAAAAAATATGAATGTGAAATAACTACATATAGGGCTAAACTAACCCTTCAAGGGGACCAATCCACAATATTCTAAATTTGATTATAATATATTAGATCATCTAAAGAAAATCCCAACATAAATATCCATTCTAGAGCTCCTAAAATATCCCTTACACATAGGGAAATATTATAAAAGTCCCTTCAAGAGTATTTTGTACCCAATTACATAGATATTATTTCATTTCAAGCCATGGTAGGACACATTTCCACTCCCCATCATTTGGTGTTTACTAAAAAGACCTTTCTTCCACTAATCCATTCATAAGCATAGATTCAAGAGAGTCATGATTGATGGTGAAGCACGACTAAATATTTGTACTCTCTAGCTAGTAAAACAATTAGGATATTCCAATGGTGTCATTGATTCCCAAAAGAGAATTACCATAAAAGCTTATGATGTTGAGTGCAAGTTTGAAGGAACAATAAAATTCCCAATCCAAATTGGACCCGCCACAGTCGATATCATTCATCAGGTATTTGATCTTGATCTCCCATTTAATATCCTTCTTTTCTATCCATGAATACATGCATTGCAAGTTGCTCCTTCCATATATCATCAATTCCTAAGATTACCCTATTAGCGTGTTGAAGTCACTATTCTTGGAGATCCTCACCCTTTTGAATATTGTAAAACCCTAGAAGAAAAATATCGTAAACCCATGCAACTACCTAACAATCAAGCAACTCCACCTTTATCATCTTACATATACCCATCCACATTATCCTCACCTTCCGATCTGCACACTACTATTCTTGAGATCAAGAGTCAAGTTAATGAAAAATGGTTTGGAGAGTACAACATGAAATAATATTTTTATGTGGGCCAACTTCCACTTTCACCTAAAACATATGGTAGGCCTAAACCTAAAAAATACCTATCAATTATGGCTATGAAATCTAAAATTACCATATTCTTACGTTGCGTTGAGTTGGGAAAGGAAAACATTAAAGAGGATATCTCAACATGGCTAGATAAGGATGATGAATGTCATTTACCTATCCTACCCATGGGAAACTATTTTAAAGGTCTTGACATAATTAATAACATGTGTTACCAAGGTAAAGGATTAGGCCATCAAGAACAAGGAACCATATAACCTATATCTATAACAAAATAACAATGATGAAGGATTTGGATATAGTTCCCATAATAAGGTAACTTTCAAGCTAAAATCCAACCTAAATAAAGGAGATAAGGCTTCTCCCATTGTTGAAACTCCTAATCAGGATACCTTTCAAGACTCCTTGCATATCACTAATCAATTTCAATAATATTTCATTTACACCTTATCAAATATATCTTTCCCCTCTTCATAACTATCTAAAGAGATTTCACTTATTTATCCTCAACTTATAGAGTGATCCAAAAGTCTCACTAATCCTAGTTATTGTGAAGTAGAAAATGTGATCCTAGATCTAACTATTAGATTAAATAGGATTACATCTATTTCATTGACTCCACATTCAAACACAAAACAACCAGGGTTTGATTATTGATTAGCTCCCACAAGGGAGATCCAATCTGCTAGGGTTTGGTTCTTTTGAGTTGTAAAGAGGATAAATTCGGTGTGTGTTTTAACAAGTCTATTTGATATAAACCCTAGATTTGAAAATGTAATTTATTTCTTAGAAAAAAATGAAAAATGATATAACAAACTCAAATATATAAAATAGTGATAGAGAGGAACATGTGATTAAAATATGAGCCTAAATTTGAGGGTCAAGGGCAAGGGCACCCTCGACCAAAGATGCTAATTTCTAAGGTCTTTAATCTTTAGATGATAGGTTACAGTTTTCTTTGTGCTTTATTGTAGTTGTCTTTTGATGAAACCTTCATATCTAACTTGCACACATGAAAAGAGGGTGAAAAGTTATGTTATATAGGGGCTTGCCTAAGTAAGAACCCATTTTTATGTTTCCACCTCCATGAACAACAAATTATGATGATCAAGAGGGCTTAGCCTATGTTGGGTAGAGGCGAAATAAAAAGTAATTGATTGAAAAGAAAAATGAAAATGGACAATGCTATCTTAGGCATGAAACCCTTATAAAAGTGGTGTTCACACCATAAGTTACCACCAAAGGTTGTTTTATGGATGCTTGAATTTCTTGAAGACCTGCAAGAGGTTAGCTCATAAAACACAATAGATTATTGTATCTAGCATGCACAAGATAACTCATACATATTCACAATAAGAGCCTAATCATGCATGAATTATTATAACACCTTCCTGTTCATAATTCTTCCTAATGTTCAAATGAGAAGAAAACTTGTTTATATATGCATCCCAACTGATCTTTTTGATTATAGGCTGACCCGAGATCCTTTTTAAATCTCCAAGGGCTGACACACAAACATTTAAATTTGAAATAGGTCACTCTTAGGTCAGGAGAACCCTCACCCTTGACTAGGTGGTTTTAGCCCAAATTTGTCAAGATGTTAGGGAATTTAATATATTTTCCTAATTTTGCCTCAAAATGAATAAATTATTAATATAACTAAGTATATAAGAAAAATAGGGTGTCCATGTAGTGTGAAATTATCAAGGGTGAAAATTTATGATGTTATAGATACATTCCAAAATGATGAGGCCATTGTGGAATTTATGGGATTAAGAGAAACTATACCTTTAGGAGATCATAAATCTAGTTTTGTCATTAAGCTTAATGAGAAAGCATATTTTGGTGAAACTTCGAAACTCCTCACTTGCAACAAACAATTTAATATAATAAGACAAGGTCCTCTAAGACAAATCACACTCTATCATTATTTGAGGAAGAAAATGGTAACCTCGATCTTCATATCATATTCTAAGTATCAAGAAAAATCATCTATCTTGATAGAAGAATCACAAGAAGAAAACATAGGAGCAACTGAAAACCATAAGATCACATATTTTGTAGCTGTATGAGCGTAAATTTTCACCCCTAATGAAAATTCCCTTTTCACCCCTTTACACTTTATAAAACCAAAAGTGGAGGTTTAATTCCACTTGGCACCTTGTTTGTGTGTCGGTGGGGGTGTTTCTGTCAGGGATGCCCACATGGCGTATAGACACCCATTTGGTGTGCTTACATCCCTGGAAGATTCCTATGGCTGGAGATTACAGAGGCATCACATTTTTGATTGGAAGTTGAAGAGTGACATCCCTCTTCGGCTAGCCGACCCGAATATGGCCGTTTTTCATCTTCTCCTTCATATTCTTGACCATTCCATCCATTCTCAATTTTTGCAAGATCTTGAGTAATAACTTCACATTTTCTCCACTCTTTGAAACATCCATTGAAGCTTTGTAGCAACATCCTTCACTCCATTGCAACAATCTACCACTTCATCACTCCAATAGTGTGAGCGCAAGATGAACACCATCACAGCAGAGGCTTGAGTTCCTCTCATTCACTCCTCCACAAGCCTTGAGCGCTTTGGAAGAAGGTGGTAAGCTCCTCTCATTCTCCTCTATCATATTCGGTTGAGTAAGCACATATTTTTTTGTAGTGTTTCTTGCATACATAGCTTATATTTTCCCTTTCTTTATCATTATCTCTATTATTACAAACATAGCTATCCATGGAGGTGAAAACACCAAGATGAGGGTCTAACTAAGGCAGGCCTCTAAATAGCCCCAACATTTTCCCTCTTTATTGTGTTCAGGTGAAGAGATCTCGAAGCAAGCTGGCGAGAGGACAATTCTACGAAATCATCTTCATCACCCTCACGGTAACATATTTCCTTTATCATGCCAATCTATACTTTTTGTATTTCTTAATATTATTCAATAATTCTAGGAACTTATAAACTAGGTTGTTAGTTCTTCCTTAGAGAAAAACCCTGTCTCTCTAGCTTTTTGGCCATACGGATGCCAATGCACCACTGAGACGCCAGCGCACTGCACTGTCATCCCAGAACCGCACCTATGTCCTCAGACAAAGAGCTACCTAAGATGGAGAGTTGAATCTGGAAAGTGACTCTCCTAGTCTCCCTTCGATTCTTGGGATTGTAAAGTGATCAAAGGAAACATAATCCTCATCATTCTCATCCCTTCTATCCTAACCATCCTTTGAATTGAGGTAAGTTAGGGCAGCCTTTCCGCTCTTGGCCTTTCATGACCTGGGGCCTTTTAGTGGGTGGTCCCCCTCTCTTACATTTTTGGTGAACCCGCCATGAACCATTTTGGTTCCATTTTGTGATACTGAAAGCTCCTTTCCTCGTATCCTAGGAGTGTTGTAGGTGTGAGTGTTGTGAGGCTCCCGCCTCACAACACAACCTGTGACCCCTAGTAGGCATAGTTGGAAGGTTCCAAAGTATTACGTAACGAAACCTTAATTGGGTCACTACTTTATCTCATAAACCTTAGGAGGCTTTATAGAAGTACCATATGATGTGCGCGATGGCCTCTTTCCTAAATCAACCTATTCCCTCTGTGCAGAATGTGAGTAGTGGTACTAGCATAACCTTCACCTCACAGGACCTGCCGATGGGATTCAATAGAGAACCATCTCCTCTTTACATTCCTGCGAGGATAAATGGGAACACTATAGCAGGTGTTCTCATTGATCCGACATCACAAGTGAATATCATAACTGAGGAGATTATGTTGATTAAACTCATGCATAAGGAAGGGTATGATGCACCTGAGAGCACCGTCTACACATACGATGGACTTTTCGTACCTCCTATAAGTAGTATCATCCTATCGGTCCTTGTTGGACCTAAATCTGTAAGCCCTAAGTTTGACATTATCCCGGGGTCTGAACTCTTTAGAGTGAAGCTAGGTATCCATTGGCTAGTAGCTATGAATGCAGTTCCCTCGGTTATACATAAATGTCTGAAGTTTTTTCATGGAGGTTCGGTACATGTTGTCCATGAAACCGATTATAGACCACTGGTCGTACATGGTAGCTATACCTTAGATTACTTTTGGACCACATCCCTTGGTCCTCTCTTGCCTAGGAAGGACCTCCTACACCTCACATATCAAAACTATAAGAAGGGGCACGCTAGGCCAAAAGTAAGATATCCTCCTTTGCCTTATGCCATTTTGTATAGAGTCTGCTTGAAGGCTGACAGTGATGCCACTAAGGCACACAAAAGAGAAGAAGAGAAGTGGTCTTGAGACCCTCCTTCTTCCTCTTCCATTGTTCAACCTGATGCTTTCTCTCACCCTGTTGCAGTACCATCTGCTTCTGTCTCACATTTGCGAGAGAATCCCATGGTTCTTGCTTGGAAAAAGGCCAAGCGTTTTGCATTTGAGCTTCCTGTCCTACCGACAGAGCCTAGGCCCATCTGGTATGGAAGATAAAAATCCCCTCGTGGAGAGTCCTCTTTGTCTCGGCCTTCGTGGCCTCCTACAGTCCTTGTTCCTAAAATAGTGAATGGGAAGAGGCCCGCTACTGAGGCGTTAGAGTCGACTCTTCCCACTGCTTCTTAACTTGCCCCTCCTTCCCCCATTCAAGAGTCTACCCTTCTACTCAAGGCAACTGTGGAGGACACTCCCATGGCTAAGTAGGATCCTTCTATCCCTTCGCAAATCCTAGCTTTAAGTTTAAAGAGCTATAGAAATTGCCTTGCATGCGAGCATAAGCACCAACGAAAGGCTCTCCTAGTTGAGCAATCCTCCTTACAGAAGAAGGATGAAGAGAAGATGACAACTCTTGTTGTGTCTTCCTCTTTCCCTCCTTTCATCTCTAAATCTCTACCGGCTCCTGCTATGATCACACATGTGCCTGGAAGGGTGCAAGTGTTCATCGCTCCTTCGATGGATCCACCCTTGTTGACCTCCCTCCTGGATGTATTGCATTTACCAAAGCCCATGGACATGGTGAACACTTCGGTTGTGTCCAATATGGTTCTTTCCTCTTCTCCCTCGACTCTCCTTGTTTCATCTGTGGGGAGTTCACCTCCTTCGGTGAAGAAGAAGGTAGAGCATGGCCCCTCCAGTGATGGAGGACATAAGAAGAGACCACCTTCCCCAAAAGGTGGCCCCAAATCGACTTGTTCTGTCCTAGTAACATAACCATTCCCAGCCTCCCCTGATTTGTCACCGCTCTTGAGTCTCTCGGTGAGCCTAGCAGTGAACCTTGAGTGAAAACTCCTCTGTCCATCGAGGTGAAATATGAAATTCTCGTTAAGTGCATGTTTAACTCGGTGGATGAAGTTTCGACCTTGTCAATGATCTTTGTGAGGTCATTGACCTTGGACCCACAAGAGTTGAGCAACGAAGACCTCACCAGTTCCTCTGCCTTGGCCCTTGTTGTGGGAGGATTGCAAGCTCCTCCCCTTAACATTACATCGTTGCAGGCTTGTCATCCTTCCCCCTTTGATGATTTAGAGTGGGAAGCTGATGACCTCTTGGTTGACCAGTGTTAGGGGGAGACCCTCTTCTTGATCTTTAGATTTGATGTGTGTGTTTTGTAATGTGTTCCCCCATAATCATGTTGTATGTGCCTGAATGACCCTCGTCAACCCTCTTGGTGCTTGGATATAGGTGTGGTGTGTTGTAAACCTAATTCTTTATGTATCTCTATTCTTCCATGTTTTTGATTGACTTTCAATAAATTGGGGATGATGCAAAGCATCAGGAGCATTTAGGCCTCCTTCCATGTTGACCCAATTTTTTAATTTTTACATTGTCTTCTGTGCATTCTTTCTGATCTGGTTGGGCATTGATGATCTTTCACCTCTTGCCATGGTTACCTAATATATATAAATAAAGGTAGATCTGACCCTATGAGACCAAATCCCCCTGTGCTCTTTGTGTGTGATCTACTTTCTCTTACTTTTTTCTTTATCTTTCTCTCGTCTTTGCTTGAGTTGTCCCTCTCATGTGTGACAACTCCTTTTCTACATCACTTGGTCTTTATAAAACACATCTGTTACCAAAAAAATATTTTCTCAAAGACCCTTCACACACTTCTTTGTTAGAATTTCATCGTGAAACCCTAATGAAACGTGTTTCCTTCATCATGGGTTCATAAAGAAAGGACTTGGAAATCCTCCTTTGAAGCAGGAATGGTCTTAGTCTTCCCCTCGCATGATCACTTCTCCTTCCTTTCGAATTCCTCGATGAAGTGAACATATTTCAAAAGGTTTCCTTGATGATGAATCGATTCGAGAAGGAAGGCATTAAGCTTTTGAATAGTGTGTCCCTTGAGTGGACCCCTTCTTTTCATGTCGGGTTCCTAAGGGACCCCTTCAAAAAATATTAACAAGTTCTATGATGTGTAGCTTGGGGGTAGCTTGACTAGACCTGTTTCACACCTCGATGTCTAGTCCAGGGACAACCCGACTAGACCGTCTTTGCATCCTTATGTCTAGCTTGGGGGCAGCCCGACTAGACTTTACCTTTCAAACATTGCGTCCCTTGAGTGGACTCTCCTTCCTTTTGAAGGGTTCTCGAGGGACCCCTTTGAAAGTCTTACAACTTAATAATGGTTTATGTGACTGTCCATTCACTGGCCTGTGCAGGCACTTCCTGATGTGTTCAATTTGCAGATAAAAATGTCACCATCTCTGACTCTAGAGAGTCCCATTATTTGGTCTCCCTCATGTGAGAGTTCTTGGGAGATACCTTCCTTGTAGGTCTGTGGGTCTGTAAGGTTCTTTTCTCGGTCTCCCTCATGTGATAGTTCTTGGGGGACACCTTCCTTACAGGTCTGTGGGGCTATAAGGTGCTTTTCCTGGTTTCCTTCATGTGAGAGTTCTTGAAGGATACCCCCCTTGCAAGACAGTGAGCCTGTAAGGCACTTTCATACTTTATATTTGTAGTTTTGTGGAACTATGAAGTCCTTTGCTACACTTCCAGGTTCGCCAGACCGTGCTCTGCTTCCTCATTGGTTTAGGTATACATCTCTTACTCTATCATTTTCTTACTACTCTACTTTATCGAAGCACTCATCAGTACTCATGATCACTAAAGTGGGGGAAAAATGTATGAGCATGAATTTTCACCCTTAAGGAAAATTCCCTTTTTACCCCTTTACACTTTAGAAAATTGAAAGTGGAGGTTTAATTCCACTTAAGCATGCTGCTTGCATTCCACTTGGTGCCTTGTTTGTGGGTTGGTGGGGGTGTTTCTGTCGGGGACATTCGCACGGCGCGCTTACATCCTTGGTAGATTCCTGCAGCTGGAGATTGTAGAGGCATTATATTTTTTATTGAAAGTCAAAGAGTAACATCCCTCTTCGGATGGACGACCTGAATATGGCCTTTTTCATCTTCTCCTTCATATTCTTGACCATTCCATCCATTCTCAAGTTTTGCAAGATCTTGAGTTCATCACTTCAAATTTTATCCACTCTTTTAAACATCCATTCAAGCTTTGTAGTAGCATCCTTCACTCCATTGTAGCAATCTACCACTCCATCACTCTGATAGTGCGAGCGCAAGACAAACACCATGGCAGCAGAGGCTTGAGTTCCTCTCATTCACTCCTCCACAAGCCTTGAGCACTTTGGATGGAGGTGGTAAGCTCCTCTCATTCTCCTCTATTGTATTCGGTTGAGTAAGCACACATTGTTTTGTAGTGTTTCTTGCATACATAGCTTGTATTTTCCCTTTCTTTATCGTTGTCTCTATTACAAACTTGGCTGTCTGTGGAGGTGGGAACACCAAGACGGGGGTATGACTGAGGCAGGCCCCCAAACAACCCCAACATTTTCCCTCTTTATTGTGTGTAGGTGGAGAGATCTCGAAGCAAGCTGGCGAGAGGACTATTCTATGAAATTATCTTCATCACCCTCGTAGTAACATATTTCCTTTATCACGTCAATCTATACTTTTTCATATTTCTTAATATTGTTCAGTCATTCCAGGAACTTGTAAACTAGGTTTTTAGTACTTCCTTAGAGAAAAACCTTATCTCTCTAGTTTTTTGGCTGTATGGACACCATCGCACCTGTGAGATGCTAGCGTGCCACACTGTCGTCCTAGAACTATGCTTCTGTCCTCAGACAGAGAGCTACCTGAGATGCAGAGTTGACACTAGAAAGCGACTCTCCTAGTCTCCATTTGATTCCTAATATTGTAGAGTGATCGAAGGACACATAATCCTCATTATTCTCATCCCTTCTATCCTAACCATCCTTTGAACTGAGGTAAGTTAGGGCAGCTTTTCCGCTCTTGGCATTTCGTGACCTAGGGCCTTGCAGTGGGTGGTCCCCCTCTCTCACAGTAGCATCATTATCACCACAGGAGAATGAATAATTTATAACATTATATAAAAATAGAACTATAAATTTTACGTGGTCTTATGTGGATATTCCAAGTCTTGACCTTGCATTAGTTATTCACCATTTGGCAATTTTTTCCAATGTAAAACTAGTAAAGCAAAAAATTCACAAGGTGCATCCTCAAGTAGCCTCATTGGTCAAGGTGGAGATTCAAAAATTATTGGATGTTAGATTTATTGGACCTATCAATTATCCTGAGTAGGTTTCCAACCTAGTTCATATTGAAAGACCCATTGGGGTAATTCATATATGTACAAATTTAATAGACATAAACAAAGCTTGTCCTAAAGATGATTTTACCCTACCCAACATATAAATGATTATGGATTTAATAGTTGGATATGAAATTTTATCATTAATGGATGAACTTTTAGGTAATAATCAAATTTTTATCACCACTAAAGATTAACATAAAACAACTTTCACTTGCCCTTGGAGAACATTTTGTTGGAATGTTATGCCATTTAGTTTCAATAATGCAGGGGCTACCCATCAAAGAGAAATGCTAAAAATATTTTATGAACTTTTTCATAGTATCATGGAAGATTATGTGGATGATTTATTAGAAAAAATGGTCACAAGAGATTCTCACGTGGCTATCGTTGCAATAATTTTTGACAAATTAGAAGAATATCGAGTGAGATTAAACTCAAAAAAGTGTGTTTTTGGTGTAACTTTTGGGAAATTTATTGGATATATTGTTTCTTGTAGATGCATTAATGTGGATCCCACTAAATTCAAAGCTATAGTTGACATGCTTGATCTAACTAATCTAAACCAATTGCATAGCCTTCAAGGAAAACTTCAAGTAATTAGATGTTTCATAGCTCAACTAGTAGACAAGTGTCAACCTTTCACACACCTTTTACACAAAAATGTCACATTCAAATGGGATGAGAAGTGTCAACTATCCTTTCAACAATTAAAATATTATTTGGCCTCACCTCTAGTGTTAATGCCACCTATTCAAGGAGAACCTTTATTATTATACATCTCAACCACTACAGTTGCATTAGGTTCTCTCTTTGCACAACATGATGATAAAGGAAAGGAAAGAGCTATCTATTATATCATCCATAATTTGGTAGGATATGAGCTTAATTACACTCCAATAGAAATGGTATATTTAGGTGTTGTCTTTGCATCACAAATATTGAGACACTACATGCTTAATCATCAAACAAAGCTCATCTCTAAGGGTCTATGCAAGATCATGGGGGTCCAAAAAGTGGCGATGTGAAAAAAAAGTCATTTTGAACTCGCCCAAAAAGATGAAATTTTTCTTTGAATTTTTGTAGGCTTGGGTGGAAAGTACATATTGCCAAAGCAAATACTAAACCAAAACGGATATCCATTAGAAACAAATATTCGTTTTGAAATGGATATTCATTTTAAAATGGATATCCATTTCTAATAGGTCAGATTTTTGAATTTTGTCGGGTCTGGGACCAACCAATATTTTTATTTAATATATTATAATAATTTTCTAATTTATTTATATTACTTTTTATAATATATTTATCATTGGGTATTAAATTATAATATATTATAATTATATATATTTATAATAATATTTTTTAAGAATATATATTTTTAATATATTATAATAAAGTTTTTTTAAAAAGCATTATTATAATGGTTTTTAATTTAATATTATATAATAATATATTTAATATATTATAATACTATATTATATTATAATACTTATATAGTATTAAAATATTATCTAATATTATAATTTATAATATAATATAATATAATATTATTATATAATATAATATATATTATAAATAATATAATATAATATATATTATATAATAATATTACACTGCCAATAGTGATATATCTTACATTTCAAAAAATACCGCCAATTTAAATATATGGTCGGGTCTCAGACCCGACCATATATTAAAAAAACTACATAAAGGAAATGGATATCCATTTTGAAATGGATATACATGTTCTATTTTATAAAATGAAAATAAAAAACTTGAGAGCTCATTTTTAGCAAAGTTTGTGTGGGTTTTCAGCTTCACAACTCGGATATTAGATAATTTCTAGAGACATTGGTGGATGGATTTTGATAAACTACCCAACAACAACGTGCCTCAGTATTTTCTCCAAAAAATATATGCTGAGTTTGTCCTAGGGAGGCATGTCAATTACTTTGACATGTAAGATTTCCAGGGTGTTGGTAGAGGGATGCCACAAGATAGACCTAGAGCACGTCGAGTCACCCTAGTTTGTCCTGCTCTATCTATTGCTGCCACGACTCCACTACCTTACCCTGAGATTTATTTAGATGCAGGGACTTAGAGCATTTATGTCTTACATTCATTGAGTGATCATTTGGTCATGCAGAGCCATCATGTTGCATAACCATTTGATGGTGTATCCCATCATGATGGTGTTGCACCTGATACATCCCAATATGATGGTGGTACACCTGCTACATCAACTCCCACTAGTACACCATCATCAACTCCCACTGGTACACCATCCTCTTCGGGACATATTTGTGTGCCTCATTACTACATGACATGCAAAAATTTATGTTCGGGTCCTCTCTGACGGTCCACTGAGGCTTCCATAGACACATCTAACAATGAGGTTCATGATATGTCAAATATAGGAGATGATAGAGCACAGAGTCGACCATTTGCATGAGAGACATCGACTTCCAGGGATGATATGGGAGCACCGATAAGACTTAAGGTAATTTTATAATATGTTTTTATCTAAATTATTTCATATTTTATGAGAGATATTTGTACTAATATATGTTTATGTGTTGGAATATTTAATAGGTGTTGACAAAGGAGCCAATCTCGCAAGTGCAGGAGGCTATAGAGGCAACCATTTCATTTTCCCTAGAGAATCGGTATATGATATTATTTAAATTTTTATTTTAGATGTTAATTTTTGAAATCTATTATGTTTAAATACATGTACTACATAGATTGATAGTCGAATGTAATCTTGTCTTTTTATACAACAACCTGGTTCTTATACAACCTTATTGACTGAGTCTGACCCATTGGATGAAGTTGCACAATAGGTATATATATATTTTATTCTCGACATTATGATTATATGTGCATGTGCACTTAAATTGTGTTACATTCTTGTCATTTTTTATATAGGAAACCATCTTAGCTACTTCATCCACTATGATCCATCTAGTGTCGTAGCATCACAACAAGTATTTGTTTATTTTATATTGCAAATATTTACATTTAGATATGAGTAGATATATTTTTAATAAATATGACTATTTGTCAACAATTATGTTAATTTGTATCATTTTTATTTTACCTGTTAAAGTCCTCTTTCCGACTCAACATTGTGATCAGTGTGGGACCATTTCTTTATACAAGGACTCCCGATCATCCTAAGGGAGAATCATATGCAAACCATCTTACATAAAAGAGAGCAAGACTTGAGGTAAACTTTGATATAATATAGTACATTCATAGTGATTTTGATGGTAAATCATAATTTATAAATGATGGTATATAAGTTTCTATTGACTAGTCTATCTTGTCATCCATTCACATAATTAATCTAATTTTTGGTTTGAATTTTTATTGTGCAGTAAGCTTCAGAGCAATTAATTTCTTCAAGGAGGTTCAATTTTTATGGTCCAACATAGGATTAGGATATGATATAGATTGATATGTAATTAGGGTTTGATAGATCTTGAGATGACATATATGCCACAATTTGTAAAACTTGTTCTGAGTAGGAATATATGCCAAATTTGTATATGAACAAACACAATTATTCTACATTTTGATATATAATAATTGATATTCAATCTAATTTGTTCCTCGTGTGCATGTCTTTCTACTTTGAATTTTCAAAATGCAATGTATAATTATCTTAGAATGGTTTAAAGTTATGATCGATTATGTATCTTACAGATTAACGAAATTGCATTTTACTAGAACATGAATTATAATAGGTATTCCATCTATGTTAGAGTTCATTCATATTAAGGTTCACATACATTAAATTCCATGAGACCACATTTATTTGAGGATTTTTTTCAAACAATTCACTACCTTTTCTATTGTACCACATTTTCCATACATGTCTACCAAAACATTTTTATCAAACACTCAATTTTAGAATACACATGATTTCAAGCTCTATTGAATGAATTCACAATTGACATTATTTTGTTTTTTGAACTCCTGTAATGAAGTGGGGAGATAATTTTTATTTCAAAAAAAGTTAAAATTAATGAAAAATGGTATGAGAAGCACTGTTTAATATTTGTTGAGAAGAACTGCTTGAAAATATTCCTCAAAGAATCGTGGTCTCATAGACAAGCAAAAAAAGATGAAAAGAGAAGCTTGTGATAGTCTAATGGCATTGATTATTTGGATTGATTAAAAAATTCAAACAAATGGATACAACTTAATGAAATATATGCCATGTTACAATGTTCATTCAAAAGTAATATAATCATCTTGATAAAAATCAGTGTCACTCAATGTTCATTTAAGCTTGATAACATGTAAAAGGTAAAAATTCATCTTGAATAAGAATCACTATCTTTCAACCATAGGGGTTTAATGAAACCTTCAAAAAAGTCCTTACAACTGAACAAGATACATGTTCATTATATTGTTCATGTGAAATCTATACAATAATCATAATCAACAATTAAGACATCACTCAACCATGATGTAACCATTAAACAAAACAAATGAGTGCGATACTACAATTAAACAAACCAAATACAACTCCATGGAATGCATGTTATTTGACCTTTGACATGCAATTTGTATTATCGTAATGCACAACAATGAATGTTTCTAACCATAATGCATCAATAAGCAAACTAGGCATACTATATGGGCTTGATGCACACTAGTCATAATGTACACTTCACACAAAAACAATAACAATGATATGATATTTTCATATATGTCAATCAACCTTGACCCACACCAAACTTTCTATATCGCAGTGGTTGTCATATATTCCATTCAACCTAACACAATTGAGGTTTTTTATTTGGTAAGAATTTGTGCAAGAAAAGAAAGTGAGAGATGATGGTTAAGGTGGATTTGAACAAATGAAGTTGTTGTCCTAAGCATTGAAAACTTTATCAAACAAAGGGATCTTGTTTTCCTAAGCGTTGAAATTGAAGCAAAACAACCAAAGACTAAAATTAACCACTTATCAAAGGAACAAAAAGATAAGAAGATTTTATCGTCAATGAAAAGGAGGTTAGTATACTCTAAAAATAGTTCCAATGCATGTGGATGGGTACGTTTAGGCTAGGAATGGTTTTGTTTTGAACCCAAACATTTGAAACAGTTAGAGCTACATTGGACTGACGATATCCCTTAAGAGTCCAAAGTGAAAAAAGAAACAATCTTTGACGGGCTATTACTCAGAGACCGTGATGCTTAAAAAATCTTTGTCTAAGGCTATGTGATCATGTTGTGACCCTCTTCAATAACCTCTCTTAGTTTTTTCTATCTCGGAGGCATTTTTCCATGGTGATGAGTTTTCAATTGAGGAAAAAGTTGTCAGATGCAAGCAATGTAAAGTTGCAAAGTGGTGCAACTTTCATTCTAGAACTCATACAACCAAACAAAATATTCCAAAAAATCTGTATGGGTACATTTACGCTAGGAATGGTCCTATTTTTCACCCAAACATGCTGAATCACTCCGAGCTACATTGAACCGGTGATTTCCCTTAAGAGTCCAAAGTGCTAAAAGGTAGCAATCTTTGATAGGATATTACTTAGAAATCATGATGCTTAAAGAATCTTCATTTGAGGCTATGAGATCATTTTGGGAACCTCTTCAATAATATCTCTTGATTTTTTCTATCTTGGAGGCATTTTCCCATGGTGACGATTTTTTCAGTCGAGGAAAAAGCTGTTAGATGCAAGCAATGTAAAGTTGCAAAGTGGTGCAACTTTTGTTCTGCAACTTGTTCAACCAAACAAACTATTCCAACACATCCAGATGGGTATGTTTATGCTAGGAATGGTCCTCTTTTGCACCCAAACATGCTGAACCACTCTGAGCTACATTGAATCGACGATTTCCCTTAATAGTCCAAAGTACTAAAAGGAAACAATCTTTAACATGCTGTTACTCAGAAAATGTGATGCTTACAGACTCTTTGTTTGAGGCTATGCGATTGTGTTGTGAACCTCTAAACTAACCTCTCTTGGTTTTTTCTATCTCAGAGGCATTTTTCTATGGTAACGAGTTTTCAATTGAGGAAAAAGTTATCAAATGCAAGTAGTGTAAAGTTGCAAAGTGGTGCAAATTTCATTCTGCAACTTGTATGACCAAACAAACTATTCCAAAATGTCTGAATGGGTACATTTATGCTAGGCATGATCCTCTTTTACACCCAAACATTCTGAACCACTCCGAGCTACATAGGACCAATGATTTCCCTTAAGAGTCTAAAGTGCTAAAAGGTTGCAATCTTTGACATGATATTACTCAAAAACCATGATGCTTATAGACTCTTCGTCTGAGGCTATTGGATCATGTTAGGACCATCTACAATGAATTCTCTTATTTTTTTCTATCTCGAAGGAATTTTCCCGTGGTAATGAGTTTTCAGTTGAGGAAAAAGTTATCAAATGCAAGTAATGTAAAGTTGCAAAGTGGTGCAAATTTTGTTCTACAACTCGTACAACCAAAAAAACTATTCCAACATGTTCAGATGGGTATGTTTATGCTAGGCATGTTCCTCTTTTGTAAGCAAAAAGACTGAACCACTCTGAGCTACATTGGACCGATGATTTCCTTTAAGAGTCCAAAGTGCTAAAAGGTAACAATCTTTGATGAGCTATTACTCAAAAACTGTGATTCTTACAGAATCTCTATCTTAGGATATGGTATCATGTTGAGACCCTCTACAATAACCTCTCCAAGTTTTTTCTATCTCAGAGGATTTTTCTTGTCATGACGAGTTTTTAGTTGAGTAAAAAATTGTCAAATTCAAGCAATGTAAAGTTGCGAAGTGGTGTAACTTTCATTTTATAAATTGTACGACCAAATGAACTATTCCAACATATCTGAATGGGTAAATTTACACTAGGAATGGTCCTCTTTTTCACCCAAACATGTCGAATCACTCTGAGCTACATTGGACTGACGATTTCCCTTAAGAGTCCAAAGTGCTAAAAGGAAGCAATCTTTTATGAGCTATCACTCAAAAATTGTGTCACCTAGAAAAAATTCATCTAAGTCTATGAAATCATGTAGGGACCCTCTACAATAATCTCTCACAATTTTTGATATCTCTAAGGTGTTTTCCTATGGTGTCGAGTTTTCAAATGATGGAAAAAGGGTTAGATGGATGCAGTGTAAAGGTGCAAAGGGGTTTAGGGTTTGTTCTGCTCCTTGTGAGTAAGTGAATAAGTGAATCGTTTACTCAAATACACTTAAGTCATGAACTACACACATGAAAACATGTAGGTCGTAAAGTATACATTGGAATACTCATAAGTGATAAAGTATACATATAAGTTGTAAAGTATACACTTGAATACACATGAAGTATACAGAATACACATGATATTATCATTCAAGAATTGCTATCAGATATATGATTTACAAAATTCTACATAGGCATACAAAAAATGGTCCTAATACATAGTCATTTCCCAGTAGGGGAAGGACATAGATCACACGTTGCCTTCACGGTAGACACACTCTTCCACAATAGTAGCTTGTTGATGTTCTAGAGTGACAAGCACCTATAAAAACCATCAAGGTAGTAGTTAAAATACATACAATAGAAAAGATGCTTAGAATAAAAAATCAATATTACTTTAAACAACCTAAATGATGATGAAATGGTAATGCAAACTTGAACAGATGCTTAGAATGACAAATCTATATTTTTCTAATCTATTGCATACCTCTACCAAAGGATCAAAGCTGGCTATTGTTGTAACAACTCCATGAACAATCATGCCAAGAACATCACAATATACTTTGAATTCCAAATCTATATGTTCACAATAGAAAATATTCTTAAACTAATAAATTTATATTATTCTAAACAACCTAAATGATGACTAATTGGTAATGGAAACTAGAAAAGATGCTTAGAATAAAAAATCTATATTATTTTAATCTGTCATATACCTCTACCAAAGGATCAAAGATGGCTATTGTTGCAACAAATCTATGATCAATCATGCTAGGAACATCATAATATACTTAAAATGAAAAATCTATATGGTCATAATAGAAAAGATGATTAGACTAACAAATATATATTATTCTAAACAACCTAAATGATGATGAATTGGTAATGCAAACTAGAAAATATGCTTAGAATAATAAATCTATATTATTCTAATCTATCATATACCTTTGCCAAAGGACCAGAGCTGACTATTGTTGCAGTAGCTCCATGATCAATTGTGATAGAAACATCACGATATACTTCGAATGATAAATCTATATGGTCATAGTAGAAAAGATGCTTAGACTAACAAATCTATATTATTCTAAACAACCTAAATGATGATGAATTGGTAATGCAAACTAGAAAATATGCTTATAATAAAAAATCTATATTATTCTAAACAACCTAAATAATGAACCTTAGTAGATAAAAAATATCAAAATGTGATGAACAATATCATACGCGTCGCATACAACAAACGATCTACTACTTAAGTAATCTTGAAGGGTCACCTCTTACCTTCAAAGTTTCCAATAATGCTTCATGATCAACACTACTAATTGTTTATAGTTCCTTTTTTTTTGGTCTAGAATCATGTCTCAATAACTTAACATTTTTTTCTATAACAAGGTGAGAATACATGAGAATGGTTTTGTGTTTCTCATAGTCTTTAAATATAGGTATGTCACTCTTTCTAATCATATATGTTCACAACCATTTTCCGGAAACAACAACCGAATTTGTATGATCATAAGTTTTTAATGAACATCTAAATATACTTAGAATAACAAATCTATATTATACTAAACAAGCTAAATGATGATGAAATGGTAATGCAAACTAGAAAATATGCTTAGAATAATAAATCTATATTATTCGAAAAAACCTAAACAATGATGAAATGGTAATGCAACCAAGTTTGAGAAACAACAACTAAACTTGTAGGATACATGAACCCATCATCATCTGTCATTAGTTGTATTAGATTTTTCTTTCAATGTACACATTGTACCAACCAATAGTATGATCCCTCTTCATTCCTCTGCAGTGCTACAATTGCATAGACATGTCTTGGTTGTACAAGATCTAAAAGATGGTTGTAGTCAAGTGAACTTTCTATTACATCTTCTAATGAAGATTGTGCTACAGATAAAGGGGCTACACACTATGGAATCCATGTATCTACCCACTCGCTTGACTCACACTGATCCCAATCACACTAAATATACTTATGACAAAAATAAGCCATCTCTCATGTCCATATGGTCCATTCACCCACATTTGAGCTTCGAAATGAATCCATCTTTGAAGAATCTCTAATTTTTTGACATTCCAATTTATCTCCCACTGTGCCCTCCTCAACCAACCAAAAGAACCTACACACTTGTGAATAAAGTGTCCCTCCTCATGATAATGAATAGGTACACCAATCAACAATAGAACATGCATCACTGAATGTTTCACCACCTTTGATATTCATTTGTTCCTTAACCAAAACTCTCTTCACACATGCACCTGTGCCATCATGCCCACCTTTTCCATGCCCAGCTTAAAAAAAATCCAAATATGTTGTACACCCCTCTCTATATGCATCCTACTCAACCAATAAAACATGCGAGCATTCTTGAATTTCTCTTTGCAACTATCTAACCAAATCATATGTTGACCCATTGCAATTCCTTTGTCCTACAAGAATTCAATTTTTTTTTCAAAACAATGTTGTACAGACTTAGATGAATGATATCTACCATCACTCATGTAAAAATGGTACTCCCTAATTATCTTCCTATCCTCTTCTATACTACCAGGGGCATGTCTATATGTTATGTGGACAAAATAGCAATTTGAATAGAATTTAATATTTTGATTGAACTTAATTTGGTGGTTGCAATGTATAATTTTTAGAAAAATAAACTATAGATACAATAGTTCCAATGGGGAAAGAGTCCTTACACATCCTTAATTTATGATCTGACCACTGTGACCTGTGGCTATGCCTTGCATACTTATAGAAAATATTTTTCTTAAAATCAAAAATAAAATAAGCAATACTTACCTCTCTTGCAACCAAAACGTATCTAGAACCCTCACCTCCACTCTTCAATGCATATTTGACTGTCTCAAACCTTTTTTCTCAACAATCTTGTTACCAAAATCATGATCCCTACCCTCATGAAAGCATGTTTCAAACTTCGATAAACCACCACATTGCTGTATAGTCATAAAATTGCACCCCTTGCAATTTCACATACATTCTTGCATCTGCTTTAGTGTCCACTCCCTTAGCATCTTGTGTAGGCTCATTTTAGCTTTCCACAACCTTTTTCCTTCTCAAGATGCTCAACACCCCTTTTTATCAACTACCCTTGCATGTCAGCTTTGCATTGAAACTTATGCTTTTCCCATTTGTGTCATTTTGTAGTGTGACGTGTCAGGACACTAGCACCCCATGTGGATGTATGCATGCTGTGCTAGCATCCTATGATGTCTTAACATTCAAACAACCACCTCCGTGCATGTTTTCAACTTGTCAGCAAGTTTTTTCGATGGTAATAGCTGGGGATGCCCTGAAATGGCTCGGGAAGCTTCTTTTCCCTCCTATTCTCTCTTTTTAATCCATTATTTCAATCCATTTGTCTCTCCTTGGGTTCTACTTTGAACTCTACTCTTCTTTCTCACTCTCTCTTGCTTGTACAACTCCATACAACTTGCTATAGCAGTACTCTCACACCTTTGCAACACTCTTTGTAGCACTTTTTGCTCTTGTAGCTAGCTATTTCTCTCTCTTTGGATTCCTTAAGCCTTGCATGTGATTCCTCCCTTGCCTTGTGCTCATGAGTATCTTGGGATTCCATATCCCCTATCTATTTCATCCTTACTTTGTGATACAGGTTCTCCTCCTTGAGCGAGGATTGCTTTTATCACCTCTTTTGTGATACATGTTCTCCTCCTCGAGCGGGGTTTGTTTTTATCACTCACACTTGGTGGTGCGGGTTCTACTCCTAAAGTGGGTTTTGATTTCACCACGTGCTTTGTCCATTTCAGTTACACTCTCTCTTTCTATCTGGTTGTTCGTGGAGGTGGAAACACCAAAATGGGGGTTTGACTGAGGAAAACCCCTATGCAACCCCAACACTTTATCTAGATATTGCGCATGCAGGTATTGAAGACATTCACTTGCTAGAGGATTCATTACTTGGTTGGTTGTAAGCACTTTCTTTCTCCCCTTTAACTCTATCATTTATACTTTACTTTATTTTAGCTTTAGCACATTTTGTTACTTTATTGCATTCTGTAAGTTCTAAGAGATTAGAGTAGAAGTAGCCACTTTGCCATTTTCTATGACATTCTCAATCTCTAGTCTGTACCAAATGCCATTGTGCCTTGGGGACACTAGCATGCCACACTTTCGTTTGTATTCTGCATTGCCATCCTTTGGCTGAGAGCTTGTTAGTTTGTCTAGAAAATATCTATGACCTACTCTTTCTGATTGTAGAAATCTCGCACTATTCCTTTAGGTAGTTTAGAGAAGTTCACCCCATGAGGCTCTCTGAATGAAGAGAAATCATGAGTAGTGAATCCCCCTTTGCTACATTTTGGTGAACCTGACGTGAACCAAAAAACTAGGAATTTATTTACCCCTACTTGTTGGGGTCATAACTTTTTACTCGATGCTTGGAATTCTGAACCGTTTGCACTATTGAAAAGGTCTCCTAGAAAACTAGTTCAATCCCTAAAATACTATGCCTTCGAATCTCAAATTTTAGGGATTGACACAAGTTCCAACCTCAAATCCCACTCCAAAGACCTCCAAAAATGTAAATTACTAGAACCTAGAAAATACCAAAAACATGAAAAATGAGTTTAATATCTTCTTTTATGAGTGCAATATCTAATTATATTCAAAATGTTAATGATGTTCCATTTCATGCATGTGATAGTGACTTGGCTTTTCCAATGTCACTTTGTATTTTTGATCCTTCTCATGAGAGTCCTCTTGCTTTGGAGGATATCTTGTTGCAAGAAGATGAAATCATTAATACCTTTCTTAATGTTACTTTACTTTGCCTTCATTCCAATGCACTCTCTTCTAGAGAAGATGCATTAGTGAATGATGAATATCCTCTCCATTCCAATGCACTCTCTTCTAGAGATGTTGCATTGGTGAATGATGAACCTCTTATCTATTCTAATGCACTCTCCTCTAGAGATGATGCATTAGCGCATGATGAATCTCCTTCCACATTTGATCCTATTTGGATTGATGTTGAGAATATGTCTTCAAATAATTATTCTAATAGTTGTGATGATTTTATAAATGTAATCTATGTCTCTATTGCCCCTCAAAGGCCTAAGAGACTGATCATTTACCTAACTCTATCTAGTTCTCTTAAAATAGTTTGTTCTATTAATGGTGTTCCATTTGATAGTGACTCTCTTGATCTTTCTATGGCTCCCTCTTGTAGAGTGGTAGCACATACTTATGAGAATAGAATGAATAAACAACCCAACCTTCCTCAAGCACCTAAACCTACAACGAAAGCACCTAGTGATTACGATCTTGTCGAGCAACTCTGAGTTACTCCGGCTAAAATATCACTATGGGACTTGGTTTAGTCTGCTCCAGTTTATCAAGGTACACTTTAGGAAGTCTTGCAAAAGATCCTCTTGCCTTCTTCCACTAGGCCGATAGATGGTGATGTGTTGATAGCTAATATTCATGCAAATTCACCAAATATTATGTTCTATCCACAGGAACTCCCACCTCTAGAAGTACAAAAGCAAGCGAACCCTCTAATGATTATAGTTAACATTAACAACATGGGCATTAGATGTAATCTCATTGATGCTGGTTCAACTCTCAATGTATGTAGCATTGATCTATTACCTAAGATTAATATTGATTCATCTTCTCTTAATAATTCTATTGTTGTCATTTATGGGTTTGATAATGTCGACCGACAACCTTTAGGCATGATAGTATTGGCTTTGAGGTTGGGACCCATTATTGTACCTACCCTTGTATATGTTATGGAAAAAAAAATACCTTATAAACTTCTTCTTGGTAAATCATGGATTCATGCTATGGGTGCAGTCTTGTCTACCTTGCATAAATCTATTATGTTCATTCGCAATAATCAAGTAGTCATAGTCAAAGTTGACCCTGATGCTATGCACTTATGCAAGATGGTGGCTGTAGGTTAGGTTTTGGTTGTGCCTACTCTTACTCCTTCAGTATCTTCCAATATTTTGATGTTTACTCTAGCAGTACCTAATACACAGGATACTCTTGAGATAGATGTCCCTAAAGGAGATCCTTTTGAAACAGGGAATACTAAGTCTACCCCTCCTAGTTTTCAAAAGAATGCATTTCTTGGTGATTATTGGGGTTCTTTAGAATTTACAGAATCTTTCAGTGGAGAATATAAAGTTGACCCAATCCACTCGAACCTTCTGATAACATCATCTGAACCTGCTATCAAAGATGGTCATTCTTTTTTATTGTGGGAGAAGGTGAATGAAAATTGTAATGTTCTTAGTGTTGATCCTCCTTCTAAGGAAGATGATCATACTTATGTTAAGGAGGTTAATGTTGGTAGTCATGTCAAGAAGGCTAATAGTGACCCCGTGGAGGAGTGTGATCCCCATTTCTGAACCATGCTCTCTATGAAGATCATCCTCCTTCTCAAGATTTGGAAACATGTTATGGCCCTTGATTTAAGCTTGTCTCTAAATATGGTTATGGGCATAAAGGTTGTGGGTGTAATGAACAAGGAATTTAGGTCCTTGTAGAATGTGCACCTCACAAGCATAATTTGGGGCTTGGTTGCTCAAATAAAAAATCTAAACAGAAACCATGGTTGAATGTTGACATGATGTCCACTCAACCTCCATCTCACGGATTGGTTCATCCTCCTTTGTCTTCGACCTTCATATTTTCTTCTTGTGAGTGGTCAAAATTTTCTCCACAAGGGAAAGGGTTTCTTCCTGATCCTCATTCTTTATCCAAGAAAGAGCATATTTTGTTGAGGCTTCTAAAAGCCCACTTGATCACTCTTACTTCTCCTACACACAAGAAATTCCATAAACATGATAAAGAAAAACACTCTTTCTGTGCATACTATTGAGTGCTTGACCATTCCACTAGTGAATGCAAGGCCTTGAAAGATAAAATACAAAAAATTCATGATTCACGTGTCATCACTCATTTATTTTTCGATGCACTTGCCTCTTCTTCTAATGAAAAGTGATATCGAGTTTTACCTCTATCATGTATGTTCTAAGTACTTTTCATGTTTCTCCTCCCCTATATGTTGGGGTAGTGATAACTTGTTCTAGAGATGTGCATCCTTCTAAGGACCCCCTCTCTTCTCTATATTTTAAATGAAGTGTCCCTTGAATGAACCACTCTTCCTTTTGAAGGGTTTCCAAGGGAGCCCCTTTGAAAGATTTTCCCTCAAATGAATTCTATGGTGTCTAGCTTGGGGGAAGCCCGACTAGACCTATTTCATATCTTTGTGTCTAGCTTGGGGGTAGCCTAACTAGACCTCACTTTTCAAATAGTGTGTCCCTTGAGTGGAACCTCTTCTTCTGAAGGGTTCCTGAGGGAGCCCTTTGAAATTTTTACAAATTGTTATCACTTTGCATTACTGTCCGCTTACTTTCCTGTGTGGTCACTTTTTGACATGTTCTATTTGCGGGTAAACATGTCACTTTGCAGGCGCACCTATAAAGTCACTTCCTGACTCTAAGGAGTCCCCTTCCTTTGGCTTCCTCCATGTGAGAGATCTTGGGGGATACCTCCTTGTAGGTCTGTGGGCTTGTAAGGCACTTTTGTCTAGGTTCCCTTCATGTGAGAGATCTTGGGGGATACCTTTTTGCAGGTCTATGGTCCTATAAGATGCATACTTTGTGGGGTTTCCTCCTTGTAGGTCTATGGGCCTATGAGATGCTTATATCTTTGGGTTTCTTCCATGTGAGAGATCTTGGGAGACACCTCCTTGCAGGTCTACGGGATTGTAAGGCACTTTCATCCTACGAGATGTGTCCATCATTGGTCTGAGGGCCTTCAATGTAATTTTTTCAACTTCCTAGTTTTGTGGAGCTACAAAGTCCTTTCGTTCAACTCTCTTTGGGTTTGAGGACTTGTAGAGCCATCTCTCTTGGAATTTTCATTCATTTTCTAGCTTCTCCCTCTTAAATTATTCTCTCTTCTTTTCTCTTTTGTATATATTGGATCAAAGATCTACATCTTCTTCATCCTAAGTATATGACCTTCCTTTCTTCATTTTAGAATTATTCTATTTGTAGTTTCTTAATTTGGGGAAGACTCATAGTACTGAGACAACCTTTTACATCAAGGTCTCTTTCACTTTGCTGACTCAAATCCTTTAGTTTTTTGTGCACTAATATTGTTGTCTTGTGCAAGTTTTTCTTATCTAATGCATTTGTTTTGTAGGTCTTTAGCTTGGGGGCATGCTTCCTTGGTTCGAAGAGTTATCTGATTCCTCTATAGTACCCTTTTGGCAATATGATGTTATTTATGTTTAGTAGATTCCCTTTAGCATACATATTAGTGTAGATTCATATGCCCACTAAAGTGGGGCCAAAATGTATAGTCATAAAATTGCACCGCTTGCAATTTCACATACATTCTTGCATCTACTTTAGTGTTCACTCTCTTAGCATCTTGTGTAGGCTCATTTTAGCCCCTACATCAGCCTTTTTCCTTGTTATGATGCTCAACACCCCTTTTTAGCAACTACCCTTATGTGCCAACTTTGCATTGAACCTTATGCTTTTCCCATTCGTGTTGTTTTGTAGCATGATGTGTCTAGATACTAGCATGTTGCATGGATGTCCATGCACAATGCTAGCATCCTACAATATCTTAACATTCAAAGGACCGCCTCCATGCATATTTTCCACTTGTTAGCAAGTTTTGTCGGTGGTAACAGTTGGGAATTCCCTAAAACAGCTTGGTAAGCTTCTTTTCCCTCCTATTCTCTCTTTTTAATCCATTCTTTCAATCCATTTGGCTCTCCTTGGGTTCTACCTTGAACTCTCCTCTTCTTTCTCTCTCTCTTGCTTGCACAACTCCATACAACTTGCTATAGTATCACTCTCACACCTTTGCAACAATCTTTGTAGAACTTTTGGCTCTTGGAACTAGCTATTGATCTCTCTCTTTGGCTTCCTTAAGCCTTGTATGTGATTCCTCCCTTGCCTTTTGCTCGTGAGCATCTTGGGTTTCCATATCCCTTATGTATTGCATTCTTACTTTGTGATACAGGTTCTCCTCCTCGAGCGAGGATTGATTTTATCACCTCTTTTGTGATACAGGTTCTCCTCCTCAAGTGGGTTTTTCTTTTATCACTCACACTTGGTGTTGTGGGTTCTACTCCTCAAGCAGGTTTTCCTTTCACCACATGCTTTTTCCATTTCGGTTACACTCTCTCTTTCTATCTGGCTTTCCGTGGAGGTGGAAATACCAAAACAGGGGTTTGACTGAGGCAAACCCCTATGCAGCCCCAACACTTTATCCAAATATTATGCATGCAGGTATTGAAGACATTCACTTTCCTGGAGGCTTCATTACTTGACTGGTTGTAAGCACTTTATTTCTCCCCTTCAACTCTATCATTTATACTTTTCTTTATTTCAGCTTTATCACATTTTGTTACTTTATTGCATTCTATAAGTTCTTAGAAATGAAAGCAGAAGTAGCCACTTTCTTTTCCATTTTCTATGAAATTATCACTTTTTGGTTCATACGAGATGCCAATGTACCTCGAGGACACTAGCGCACCATGCTGTCATTCGTATTCTGTGTAGCCATCCTTTGTCCGAGAGCTTGTCAGTTTGTCTAGAGAATATATGTGGCCTACTCTTTTTGATTCTAGAACTCTCACACTGCTCCTTGAGGTATTTTAGGGTAGTTCACCCTGATAGGTTCTTTGAATGAATAAAACTCGTGAGTAGCGAATCCCCCTTCTCTTCAATTGAAAACATGTTTCATTTAAACAATCATTTCTATAAAATAAGAAACCATCACCTCTAATGCATAAAAATGAATCTAACAACTCCCTGGATGACTTGGGAAGTTCGATGCATGACACTCCTACAATATTTCGTTAGTATGCATAGTAGAAGGAATATGGCATAATAATTCATGATACATTTAAAAATCAACATGGTATTTACAACATGCATTATGAACATTAACAGGTACACAATAAAATGGATTGCAAGACTCAAAAGCCCTTTGTGAGATTCACAAATTTGGATGTTCTTGACAAATTTTTTTGGCTACATTCCAATAAATGTTTAGGCTGTAGTGTACAATCTCGATTACCATTTCATAAATTTAAAACATCCTTTACATTCAGTGATACTCTAGAGTGAGAATTCCAAAATTGTTGATTTGTATTTTTACATTATTAGTTAGATTCTTATCAACACATGGAAACCTCCCACTAAGATCCCACATATCATTTTCAAGAGGACTATCAAAGCTTCCTCTTCTTGAGAGTGCTCTATTCAATTTTTTATGATTTAAGTTTAAATCAATACAAGTTTGTCTCATTAAATGAGCCTTTCTCAAATAATGGCTTACTAGTGAGGTTGTGAACACTCTATGAGTAGTCCTTTTATCTTTTTCCTTACTAGTCTTTCCAATAAAGGTTAGACCATAATTTTATTTTTTTGACAATAATACTAATTTTTTCCAATTTTTTGGTGAGACAAATCTTGAATTTTTTTAATAATGGTCTCATTTTGTAAATCTTCAATAATTGCACAAAAAGTTGACATTGTTCAGTTAATGTCTTATTAGAAAAGTATTCATTGAATATTTTGGTAGCCCAAAAATGAACATTTCATTGTGACCCTTTTCCTTGAAGATTATCAATTATGTTCTCATCTATTTCAACCAACGATTTAGGGGTTCTCTTGTAATTATATTTTTTGGTTAAAGGAGAAAAATAGGTTTTGAATGGACCCAAAACCATTAACAACAAGGTTTTAATGGGGACCTAAAACCCACACAAAAAGACCAAGCTGCAAAAGAATAAAACAAAGACAACCAAAAATGAACCAAAGGTAGATTATAAAATAAACAACATGAATACACAAATATGCACCAAATAGAAAAGGTTTTAATGGGATCCTTAAACCCAAAATGACCAATTACAAGGGAGCTTGCATCCAAGAACCACTTGAAATAGCCAAGTAAGCATCAGCCTATTACAGCCAGACTGGAGCACAAAACTTATCAACACCAACCAACAAGACACTTCCTAAAACATCCAAGTAACCATCAACCTGTATCAGCAAGACTATAGAAAAACAGTTATCAACACCAACCAATGAAACCAAACTCCCCACCTCAATAGGAGAATTAGGAATTAGAGTAAAACATTGAAGAGCTAGAGCAACTAACCAATCATTTGGGAAGGCCATATAACTACCTAAGATAGCTAGGAAACCAAAAAAATGTGTTAGATAGATAACAACATAGCACTTAGCAAAAACACCCATCCAAGTTTCCAAACCATTGGCTAAAATAGCCACCAAATGATAAAAAAAACTAGATCCCATCAACACCCCCTCTCTTCCTCTATAGGAGTAATCACCATGGAAACCCAAGCTGCCACTATAGAGGAACTCCAACAAATCCACATTCCACCTCCATAGGAAGGGCCTCCACCTCAATAGAAGATGCACTAGAGAAAACTCACAGAAGAAGTGTGAAAAAACAACCACACCAACAACATCCATCTCCACCTCCATAGGAGAGGTCTCCATCTCAATAGGATACACCAACTATAGGAGACAAAAGAAAGCCAACAATCCAGCAAAAAGAGTTAACATAGCAACAAGGGGAACCAAGAACATCAGGGTCTTCAAGATGAAAAAAGTAAGCAGACCTATGAAAACCAAACCAAGGGTGGAAACAACACCCTTAAAATACTGTGAACTAACCAACACATTATCCACCTCAAAATAGGAACACCAATCAAAAGAAAGGTAACCAAGAATCTCTTAGGCATGAATCACTCTTGGGACAACAAAAAAATATTGCTGGAAAAACTAGCCAGCAACTTCAAAACCAAACCCAGAGAAACAACACCTAACTACACCAAGAACATCTGGGACATGAGAGAACAAAGCCTAGCCAAGATGACAGCCTCTGGGAGAATCCAAGACAACAAGAGAAGAACCAAAGAAAAGCTACTAGGACTCGAGAGAAGCAGGATAAGGAAAGGAAAGCCCCCAAGTAGAGAGAGAAGAGAGAAGGCAAGACCATGAAGAAAAAACTTTGACCCTAGATGCCAGTCGAGGTCTAAAACATGCCAAAAAATCTCCACAAACAACTCCACCAAAGGAAAACCAAAACCCATAGCCTGTATTAAAGAGGAAGTCCCACAGAAGTATAGAAGCAAGCCACATGGACTCGAGAGAAGTAGGAAAAGGCAAGGAAAGCCCCCAAGTAGAGAGAGTATAGAGTAGGCAAGACCATGGAGAACAACCTTTGAAACTACATGACAGTCAGGGTCTAAAACATGCCAAAAAATCTTCATAGACACCTCTACCAAAGGAAAACCAAAACCCACAACCTACAATAGAGAGGAAGCCCCATAGAAGCATAGGCCCAAATCCACACTGAAAGAAATCTCCCACAAAGAGGCACTAGAAACCATGAAAAGGATAGGGCCAAGAGAAACTACAAGTGGAAATAGAAGAGAGGAGGCAAAACTATTACAAGCAACATTCGACCCTACATGCTAGTTAGGGTCTAAAAAATGCCAATCTCTCCACTATCAAACCCACTATAGGCACCCCAAAAACCCCACCAATTGCCAGAGAAAGAGCCACATAAAAGACTATTTGCAAAGGAAATGAGACAACCAGGCCCACAAGAAGAAAGAAATAGGCACCCAATCGCACACCCAACAAAGAAGAACTAGGCAAAACCCCATAGGGAAAAAGCAGCAGCCAGACCTGAAACATGGCTCCCCAGCAGGAAAATGACAACATCCAACACCAAACCACAACTTCCCAGAAGGAAGAAAGCATCAAACAAACCTACAAAAGTGTAGCCCAAGCCAAAGATAGTATCCAACACCACTCCTCAGTAGCCCCACAAAATGGTGCCAGTAGCCAACCCAATAGTAAACCATCTACATCTTTAGAATCATCACCATCCTCTCAAGAAACATCCCCATAATTCAAATCCCCCCCGCTCCTCTTCCTACTTACTCTTCGCTCCATTCGTAGGAAGTGTTAGTTTCTTGTAATTAGGTGTTACATATGGTTCATTTTCAACATTTTCAATGTTATCAACATTTTCATTTTCAAGTTCAATGTTATTAACATTTTCATTCTCACTATTTTCAATATTTTCCATTTTCAATCTCAATTTCATTTTCAACAAAATTTTCATTTTTAATAACAATTTCACTTTCAATAACAATTTTATTTTCAATAACATTTTAAACAACATTTTCATTCTCATTGTTGTTCATATCTTCATTTTCATTTTAAATTTCCACATTTTCAATTTCAATGTTTTCATTTTCATTTTCAATATGATGTTCAATATTTTCAATTTCTATTTCATCTTCACTTGAATTAACATTTAACGATGCATAAGAAGCTTCAATTTGAATATTTTTCATTTCTGTCTTCTTTTCCTATGAATTTCTCTATCTTTTGCTCTATATGCTTCAATTTCATCTACTGTTAGTTTCCTTTTACCTTTTTTCTTATGACGACTACTACTCCCCATTGCACAAACAAAAAAAAAACACACAAATAATTGTAATTGTAAAAAAGTGTAAGAGAATCTTCCAAAAGTAGAATTTTGTCTGATACAAATAGTATTCATGAGAATTTCATGACAAAAAGAATACAGGGACCATTGAAATACTCAAAACAGTCCCATTTTTATTTTTTTATATAACTTACCAAACATATATCTATTTACTTATGTTATAATATTTACTTATGTTATAATATATATTATATATTAATATTACATTAATATATAATATATATTATATATTAATATTACATTAATATATAATATATATTATATATTAATATTACATTAATATATAATATATATTATATATATTAATATATATTGCATCTTCTATCATTATAATGTATAACAAACAAAATGGATATCCATTTACTTTAGTTCTAAGAATTATTATTTGTTATGATATATATATATGTTATATAACAATCTCTATCCCTCCCTCCCTCCCTCTCACTCTCCCTCTCCCTCTCCCTCTCTCTCTCTCCCCCCCACTCCCTCTCTCCTCTCTCTCTCTCCTCTCCCTCTCTCTCCCACTCTCCCTCTCTCCTCCCTCTCCCCTCTCTTCTCCTCTCTCCTCACTCTCTCTCCTCTCTCTCTCTCCCTCTCTCTCTCTTCCACTCTCCTTTTACCTCTCCCCCTCTCTCTCCCTCTCACTCTCTCAAACACTCTCTATCCCTCTTTCCCTCTTGCGTATTTCCTTCTCTCCCACCCTAAAACCACTCTCCCTCTCTCCCTCTCTCCCTCTCAAGTCTTCCCCACTCCCCCCCTCTCTCTCTCTATATATATCCCACTCTCCACATCTCTCTCTCACACACACATGTTGGGAAAACAAGGATAAACAACTGAGAGGGGGGGTGAATCAGTTATAGAATTTAAAATTATTTAACCTTTATCAACCTTTAATCTCATATCTGACAATTAACAGTGAAAGAATGAATAAAAAACAAATCATAAACACATGAACACCAAGATTTTATATGTGGAAACCTTGTTAGGGGAAAAACCATGGTGGATGTTAGTCCACAAGATTATACCCTGTTAGAAATATAATGAAAAATGAATAAGGAATGCTAATGCATTCAGGCACACTACCTAGAGCTCACTGCTCAAAGGGAAGGCTCACTGCTTTACATAAAACAATCAAATTAAATCCATCTAATGAGGTTGAACTAAGAAATTAGCTTCTTCAAAATCCTGATGGCAGTTTCAGTTACGCACATAAACACTTCTTCACACTTCGCTCAATCTTCTTCACACTCTTCTTTGAAATTGAATGATCTAATCTTTATTCACACATACACTTCGTATAAATTCACCAAGCATGCATTACACACTTCAAAATGAAGAAACAATCTCTCTTATATATCCGCTACATGAATTTACATCAACTTTGTTGGCCACAAATAAATAATAAATGAATTACAAGCTGTCAGCCCAATACAAGAGAAAATATCAATGCGAGCCAACTTAAGTCGGTCACAACATAATGAAGACCTAAATAAACATCCTCAAACATGCCAAACAATAAGAAATTAACCCATAAGGATTCACAACATGCTACCACCATCATGTCAGCCAAGAACATGAAAAACTTGAACACACAAAGGAAAATCCTCGATCACGATCACATCGATCAACGCTAATGTACCAAAATTATAGAGCATGATCTAGAAACATCATTGAACATCACAGTAGCATACACAACACCTTAATTTACTTTAAATGCATTCTCTTCTTCCAAAACCACTTGCTACAGTAACAAAATAACTGTAGGAACTCAAAAATTCATAACTCTCTCTGATCTTGATGTGTACCACTAAAACTTCTGAACAACATACTAGATAGGATCAACAACAAACCCTTTGAAGCATGACCTCTGGTTACCAACTTACAAAAATTTCCATCATTCTAATCAACATAGCTTCACAAACTGCCTAGAATAGATTTATTCTAATTTTCTCAATATCCTCGACATATACAACCTTCAGAATCATTAGTTCTAATAGTGTTGACATCAATGACAACCACATATCAAATACACAACCACAACATACAACAATCTCCCCCTTTGACATTGATGGAAACACATGATGTGAAAAATACCATCAACACAACTAACTCTTCACATAGTATTCTTCTCCCCCTTTGTTCTACACTTCTCTCCCTTAGATTTTACAAGGTTTTTCACATTACACTTCTCCCCCTTTGAAATCAATGGAAAAGGAACACAAGCTCTGAACCACATATCATCTGAATCATCTTACTACTCCCCTTGAGTAGCAGCCACCACAACATCAATCCGAAACAAGATCTCACATTAAGTGCACAGATTGATGCAAAGACTTGCATCTTAGTTCATATTAGGAGGGGAAATCACCCCTAACTTTCCTCTGAGATACTCAAAAGTATCCTTAGGCAATGGTTTAGTAAAGATATCTACAATTTGTTCCTTAGTGGGCACATATTCCAATCTGACTTCTTTATCACTCACTTTGTCTCTCAAAAAGTCATACTTGATAGATATATGTTTTGTCTTTGAATATAACACCAAATTCTTGGAAATTTTCATGGCACTTGAGTTATCAAAAAATATAGCAATAGGCTCATTATACTTAATTCTTATATCTCTCAGCATCTATTTCATCCATAATACTTGTGTGCAATTGTTTGCAGCAACAATATATTCTGCCTTAGCAGTATATAAGGAAATGGAATTCTTCTTTTTACTTAGCCAAGACACCAACTTCTTCCCTAAGAAGAATGCACCACCACTTGTACTTTTCCATTCATCTACATCTCCTACCCAATCTGCATCTATAAAGGCATTCATAGTAAGATCATCATCCTTAGGATACTAAAGACCAAAATCAACCGTTCCTTTCAAGTATCTAAAAAATATCTTTATTATAGTCACATGTGATTCCTTTGGATCAGCTTGATATCTAGCAACCATACATACAACATTCATAATGTCTGGTCTGGTCTGAGTCAAATATAGCAATCCACCAATCATTGACCTATACCTTGTTTGATTAGCTTTAGCAGAATCACCATTATGTGTTAACTTGCATCCGGTTACCATGGGTGTACCAACCGATTTTGAGTCTTCCATGCCAAATGTTTTTAGTAACTCTCTTACATATTTGGACTGAGATATGAAAATTCCATCATCTAATTGAGTTATTTGCAATCCTAAAAATAATTTCAGCTCTCCTATCATTGAAATCTCAAATTCACTTTTCATTTCATCAACAAACTTCATTCATAAGTCATCATCACCTTAAAAAGTAATGTCATCAACAAAGACTTCAATAATCAACTCTTTATCCTAATCCATCTTGAAATACAAATTGTTGTCAGCAGTACCTTTATTGAATCCAAGCTTCAAAAAATATTTATCCAGTCTAGCATACCAGGCTCTAGGGGATTTTTTGAGTCCATATAGTGCTTTCTTCAATCAACAAACCATGTATTTTTCATCAGTAGTTTAAATCCATTCAATTGCTCAACATAAACTTCTTCTAACTCTCCATTCAAGAATGCTGACTTTACATCCATTTGATAGACTTTGTAATTCTTGAAAGTAGCATAAGCAAGAAATAACCTTACAAATTCAATTCTAGCAATAGGGGAAAAAGTTTCTTCAAAATCAATACCTTCCATTTGTGAGTATCCTTTACATACTAGTCTTTCTTTATTTCTGACCACTTCACCTTGTTCATTTAGCTTATTCTGAAAGACCCATTTGGTTCCAATTATATTTTTGTCCTGAGGTCTGGAAACAAGAATCCATGTATCATTTTTCTCTATCTACATCAGTTCTTCCTTCATTGCTTCCATCCAATATTCATCTTTACATGCTTCATTGATATTACTAGGCCTAGTTTTGGAAATCAGGCAATATTCTTCTGTAATTCTTCTTCTAGTCTACACACCTTTATTCTTGTCTCCTATAATCTGATTCTCAGAGTGATTTAGCTTTACATACCTTGGGACTTTGGGATTCTCTTTGACTTCTGGTTCTTCTATTCTCTCTTTTGCACTAGCTTCTCCTTCATGATTCTCTTGATTCACCAGAACAATTTGAACTTGATTATGCATTTGCATATTCTTTCCATTCTTTTTATTATCTTGTTGATTATTTGAGTCATATCCACAATACCTAGTTGATGTAATGGTGTCTTCATCAACTATGACATTTGCACTTTGAACCATTTTCTTCAGTCTTCTATTGTAGCATTGGTAAGCTTTGCTCTTAGTAGAGTAACCCAGAAGGATTCCTTCACCACTTCTAGCATCAAACTTGCCAATATCTTCATCTCTCTTAATATAACATCTACTTCAAAATATTTTGAAATATTTAACAGTAGGCTTATAACCAAACCATAGATCAAAAGGAGTCTTACCATAATTACCATTAAAATTTACTCGGGTGATAGTGTATACAACAATGCTTACAATTTCTCTTCAGTAGATATGAGGAAAATTACCTTCCAACATCATAGTTCTAGGAGCATCTATAATCATTTTGTTCATCCTTTCAACAACTCCATTCTATTGAGGGGTCCAGGGAGCATATAAATGCATTTTGATTCAATGCTCTTCACAAAATGTATTGAACTCTGAGGAAGTGAATTCACCTCCTCTGTTTGATCATAAGAATTTGACCTTCAAACTTGTCTCATTTTCTGCCAAAGCCTTGAAACATTTGAACTTTTCTAGAGCTTCATATTTTTCTCTCAAGAAAGCAACCCATATCATCCTAGAGTAATCATGAATTATCAACATAAAGTACCTTTCTCCTTGTAGACTTCTGATTTTGGATGGACCACATAGATCATTATGAACCAACTCCAAGTACTCCATTAGAATGATGATGTTTGCTACGAAAAAAAATTCCTGTCTGCTTTCCCATCTGACATTCCTTGCATACAATGTTAGTAGGCTTCGCTAACTTAGGTAGATCTCTGACTGCTTGAGTGGGGCTTACTTTGACAATGCTATCAAAATTCATATGAAATAGTCTCCTACGCCATAACCAGCTTACATCAACTTGAGTAATTAAGCAATTTTTACTAGCAACACTTAGGTGAAAAATATTACCTCTTGTCTTTGTGCTTGAAGCAATTACATTTCCTGAACTTCCCAATATCTTGCACTTACCATCTTTGAACTAATGATTTTATCCCTTGTCTACCATCTGTCCAACACTCAAAAAATTATGATTCAATCCTTCAACATAAAGGACATCATCAGTATTGTATTTACCACCAAGAGAAATAGTGCCTCTACCACAAATCACACCAGCATTATTATCTCCAAATATTACAACACCACCGTCATACTTTTCCAAGCTTAGAAACTTGATTTTGTCATGAGTCATATGATGTGAGCATCTACAGTCAATCACCCACTCATCTTTTTCATCAATTCTGGCTGCAAAAGCTTTCTCAATATTCTGATTGTTGGCAAATTCAATGGACACCATACCATTTTATTTGATAGCAATGAATACCCATCCATCTTCATTTCCAGTATCTTTATTAGATTCATCATCAATAACTCCTTTTTCAGCATACTAACATTTCTTTTGAAATCTAGACTTTTCAGGTTTATAATTAGAAACTCTTTCAGGAAACCTTGATGCAAAATGACCTATCTTACTGCAAGAGAAACATTTAATAGGTAGCTTTCCTTTGTGCTTACCATGTCCTCTGGATTCTCTTTTCACAATCAATGCTTCTGGCTCTTCTATCTCTCTTTCTTCATCTTCAATCTGTCTCATCTAATCTTGATACTTGAATGTTTTTCTAAAAAATTCTCCCAGATCATATCTTTGTTGGATTTTTCTAGATACAGTAGCTTTAAATGTAGATTTTGTCTTAGGAGCAGACTAACCAAATTCAATTAACTCAAAGGCAGCTATTTTACCAATCAACATGTCTCTTGTCACATTTGTTACCGTCCTGAGCTCTTCAATAGCATGAGTTGTTGTTTTGTAGGAAGTAGGCACTGATCTGAGTACTTTAGCCACAATCTCATCTTCCTCCATGACTCCATCGACACATCTAATACCCATCACTAGTTCATTTACCTTCTGCATGAAAGCAACAATGTTTTCATCTTCACTCATCTTCAAGTTCTCCCACTTTCCTTGCAAACTTGCTAGCTTAGAAATATTCACTTGAGAATATCCTTCATACAATGTTTCTAATTTCTTCCAGATCTCATGTGCTATCTTCAGACCTATCACATTTGTCATCTCTAAATTTGTCAAAGCACTTAGCAATGCTTCTATAGCCTTGATATTAGTTTTAGCTTCTTTGATCAAGAGTAGAGGGACCATTATGAGGAATATTATATCTGTTCTTTGTAATGTTGCATAAGGGTTCACCAATGCACTTGAAATGACACTCCATTCTGACTTTCCATAGAGAGTAATTTGTAATATCGAATCTGGGACTATCCTTCTTGTATGATGCCATCTCAAATCACCTCAAGCTATTAAAATTCTTCAGAGGAACCTACTCTGATACCAATTGTTGGCAAAGCAAGGATAAAAAATTGAGAGGGGGGGAGGGGTGAATCAATTGTTAAAGAATTTAAACTTATTTAACCTTTATCAACCTTTAATCTCAGATCTGATAATTAACAATGAAAGCATGAATCAAAAACACATCATAAACACATGAACATGAAGATTTTATATGTGGAAACCCTGTTAGGGGAAAACCACAGTGGATTTTAGTCCACAAGATTATACCCTGTTAGAAGTATAATGAAAAATGAATAAGGAATGCACATGCATTCAGGCACATTGCTTAGAGCTCACTGCTCAAAGGGAAGGATCACTGCCTTACATAATTACATAAAACAATAAAATTAAATCCATCTGATGAGGTTGAACTGAGAAATTAGCTTCTTCAAAAGTCTAATGAAAGTTCTGATTAGGCACACAAATACTTCTTTAAACTTCACTCAATATTCTTCACACTCTTCTATGAAATTGAATGATTTGATCTTTATTCGCACATACAATTTGTATACATTCACTGATCATGCACCACACACTTCAAAATGAAGAAACAATCACTCTTATATATCCGCTACATGAATTTACATCAACAAATTTGTCCGCCACAAATAAATAATAAATGAATTATAAGTTGTCGGCCTAATACAAGAGCAAATATCAATGCGCACCAACCTAAGTTGGTGACAACATAATGAAGACCTAGATCAACATCCTCGAACACACCAAACAATAATAAATTAATCCATAAGGATCCACAACATGCTACCACCATCATGTCGGCCAAGAACATGAAAAACTTGAACAGACAAAGGAAAATCCTTGATCATGATCACATCGATCAACACAGACATATCACAATGATAGAGAATGATCTAGAAACATCAATGAACATCACAATAGCATACAAAACACCTTAATTTACTAGAAATGAATTCTCTTCTTCTAGAACCACTTGCTTCAGTAAGAAAATAACTATAGAAATTCATAACTCGCTCTGATCTTTATTCATACAACTTAAACTTCCAAACAATATACTAGATAGGCTCAATAAAAAACCCTTTGAAGTGTGACCTCTGATTACCAACTTACAGAACTTTCCACCATTCTAATCAACATAGATTCACAGATTGCCTACAACATATTTATTCTAATTTTCTCAATATCCTCGACATATACAACCTTCAGAATCATCAGTGCTAATAGTGTTGACATCAAATACAACCACAACATCTAACAACACACACTCACTCACACTCTCTCTCTTTCTCTCTCCCTCTCTCCCTCTCTCCCACTCTCCCTCTCTCTCCCACTCTCCCACTCCCCCCTCTCTCTCTCTCCCACACTACCTCTCCCCCTCTCCCTCTCTTTCTCTCTCCCACTCTCTCTTTCTCTCCTACTCTCTCTCTCTCTACCACTCTACCTCTCTCCCTCTCAGGTCTTTCCCTCTCTTCCTCTCTCTATCTCTCCCTCTCTCTCACTCTCACTCTCCCTCTCTCTCTGACTCTCTCCCTCTCTCCCACCCTAAACCCACTCTCCTTCTTAGGTCTTTCCCTCTCTCCCTCTCCCTCTCCCTCTCCCTCTCCCTCTCTCACACACTCTCTCTCCCTCTCCCTCTCCCTCTCCCTCTCTCACACACTCTCTCTCCCTCTTTCCCACTCTCACTCTCTCTCTCTCTCAGGTTTTTCCCTCTCTACCCCTCTCTCTCTCCCTCTCTCCCACTCTCCCTCTCAGGTCTTTCTCTCTCTACCCCTCTCTCTCTCCCACTCTCCCTCTGTCTCTCTACCACTCTCCCTCTCCCACAATCCCACTCTCCCTCTCTCACTCTCTCTCTCTCTCTCACACTCTCCCTATTTCCCTCTCAGGTTTTTCCATCTCTCCCTATCTCTCTCCCTCTCTCCCACTCTCTTTCCCTCTCTCCCTCTCTCTCTTCCTCTCTCCCTCTCAGGTCTTTCCATATTTCCCTCTCTCTCTCTCCCACTCTCCCTCTCTCTTCCACTCTCCCTCTCCCTCCCTATCCTTCTCTCCTCTCCTCTCTCCCCACTCCTCCCTCTCTCTTCTCTCTTTCTCCCTCTGTCCCACTCTCTCTCTCTCTCCCACTCTCTCTCTCCCACTTCCCTCTCTCCCTCCTCTCCTCTCTCCCCCTCTTTCCTCTCTCTTCTCTCTCCTCTCTCTCCCACTCTCTCCTCTCCCTCTCCTCTCTCCCACCCTAAATCCTAAACCCTCTCTCTCCCTCTCGTGTCTCTCTCTCTCTCTCCTCCTCTCCCCCTCCCACTCTCTCTCTCTCTCCCTCCCTCTCCTCTCCCTCCCTCTCTCCCACTCTCTCTCCCAGTCTCCCTCTCAAGTCTTTCCTTCTCTCCCTCTCTCTCTCTTGCTCTCTCCCACTCTCCCTCTCTCCCTTTGTCTCTCCCCCCCACTCTCCCTCTCTCCCTCCCTCTCCCCCTCTCTCCCTTTCAGGTCTTTCTCTCTCTCCCTCTCTTTAATATATAATGATTAAATATATATATTAAAGACTTGAGAGGGAGATGGAGACTTCAAAGGGAGAGTATGTATTAAATATATTATATAATATATATTTAATATATATATAATATATAGAATATAAATTATATATATTATAGTATATATTATATACAATATATACTATAATATATTTAATATATAATATATATCATATAATAGATATTATATAATATATAGTATATATGAAATATATTGTGATATATTTAGATATAATAAATTTATTATATATTCATAATACATAGCAAATGGATATTTGTTACAAATGGATATCTGTTTTGTTGAGGACTTTATAACCTAAACCCTACCTTATTTTCACAATGCTACCAATTGAACAGTAACCTTCGACATGTTTCAGATATGTGTTCTTTTCATTTTTTTCTTTTTTTTTGCTAATTAGTGATTAATTTAGGTTTTGTTTGCATTCTTTGTAGCTTTTTTTGAATTTTTTCATTTCAATCTAAACCTACAAAAAAATTTGAAACCCTAGTTAGTGGAAAATAAAAAAAACATCAAATAAAAAATTTGAACCTTCATTACTAGAAAAAAAACATAAAATTGAACCTTCATTACCCACTTTCTACATTTATTTAAACTGTTTTACATTTTTGTGTATTTTTCCTTCTTTTTTATCACTTATTCTCGTGTTTTCTTAAATTCTTGCTTTGTTTCTTATTCTTAAGTTAGTATTTCTTTGCTAAAAAAATTATTTTTTAATTCTTTTGACTCTCCTCAGCTCTCAAAATAGAAGCGAACCTTGTTGGAATTATTGTGCTCTAAATTGCCAATACTTAGTGAATCTGAATCCATAGTTAGCACTAGCCAAACAAAACTTGTCCTAGAAAGCATAGGGAAATGGGTGAATTTAATGGATAATAATCAATGGGATATGTAGGAGGCTATCATATTGTATGATAGCCTCTTGCATAGCCCATCGATTATTACCCTTTAAATTTTCCCATTCCCTATGGCTGCTGGGACAAGTTTTGTTTAACCATTATTGACTATGTATCCAGATTCACCGAGTATTGGCAATTTGGAGCTTAAGACTTCTAAATTGCAGTGAGGTAAAAATTTAAAGTATTTTTAAATGAGATTTCACATCACTTTAACAATTATTTCTTTTTTATTTACATGACTTAGACATAAATGAGCTTTACACATTTTTTCATTTGTATTCAATTAATTCATTTATATTGAATGGTTTAAGGGGATTTTTAAGCATGAATCTTACATTTTGAAATTACAAATTTAATGCAAGTTCACTTATATCTAAATCATGGATCTACGCCCTCCAAATCCACCCACTCCACCTCATAACCCCCACCTCCACCACCTACATCCGATGGTGCTCACTTTTGAGAACAAATCGATGTGAATGTTAGAACCATTCAGGATCAAGTTAATGCTATTCAGAATGAAGAATGTATTCCACCATATTTGAGGTGTTTTACATCAAATATGCAAAATGTTGTTGATGTTGTTAGGTCCATTTAAGTGGAGTTAGATGAGCATCAATGATGGCTAGAGGAGAGGATACAATACCATTCTAAAAATGAAAACACAAAGAAATGAAGAGATGCAACAAAGATCTGAAAACTTTATTAAGACAATGATCTTAGTTTTAGAAAGAATTTGACCTTGGATGGATATTTTATAAAGAATTTCGTTAGATGGATATTTTATAAAGAATTTGTTTGGATGGATATTTTTAGTGTTGAATTTATGAATATAATAGTATAATGATGAGACAAAAATTTAGTAATAAATATTAAATAATCTATTAATTTAGTGTTTGTTCATATATTGTGTGCATATATAGTGTTTATTCATACATCGTGGTTGAGTGATGTATTATTTGTTGATCATGATTATTGTATAGATTTCACATGAAAAATCTAATCAACATGTATCTTGTTGTCTTGTAAGGATTTTGTTTGAAGGTTCCATCAAACCCCTATGGTGTGCATAATGTTCTTGTTTATGTATCATGGTTGAAAGATAATGATTCTTATTCATGATGATTTTATACCTTTTACATGAAGGATCTAATGACATGTTATTAAGCTTGAAGGTTTTAATGGCATGAATGTTGAATTGAGTTGTAATGGTTTTATTTGATGGTTGCATCACTTATTATTCTAGAGGTTCCCAAAATGGGAAAACACTCTTCCTCTCAACTCTCTCTCTCCCTCTCTCTCTCCCTCTCTCTCTCTCTCCCTCTAACTCTTAGGTCCCTCCCTCCCTCTCTCTCAAGTCTCTTAGATCTCCCTCTCTTTCTCCCTCTCTCCCTCTCAAGTCTCCCTCTCTCTCTCCCTCCCTCTCAGGTCTCTCTCTCTCAAGACTCTCTCTCTCTCTCTCCCTCTTTGTACCTCTCAAGTCTCTCTCTCTCTCCCTCTCTCTCCCTCCCTCTCTCTCTCACTCTCTCCCTCAAGTCTCTCTCTCTCCCTCTCTCCCTCTCCACCTCCCACTCTCTCTCTCTCTCTCTCTCCCCTCTGTCTTTCTCTCTGTCTCTCCTCAAGCCCTCTCTCTCTCAAGTCTCTCTCTCTCTCTCTTCCTCCCTCCCTCCCTCTCTCTCTCTCTCTTCCTCCCTCCCTCCCTCTCTCCCTCTCTCTTAGGTCTCTCTCTCTCTCTCTCAAGCCCCTCCCACTCCTCTCTCTTGTGAATTGGTCGCACATCAATAAATATACAATATATACTATGTATTAAATATATTATATAATATATAACACATATTACATAATATATAATATTTAATAAATATACTATATATAATATATTATATATTATATAAAATATATGTAGTATATAGTATATAATATAATAATATATAATATATAATATAATAATATAATAATACATTATATATAATATAATAATGTATAATATAATACATAATATATAATATATTATGTATAATACATAATATTAAATATTATGTATTATAAATAATACAAGTAAGAGACATCCGTTTCTAAAAAGATATTTGTTTTAAAACGGATATCCACTTTTTCAGATAAAATCAGTAGGCTCAAGATTTGGTTCAGGATTGCCTAACCTAGAAAGTCAACCCAAAAAACATGTTTAGAAAATTTTCTTAGTTTTTTGAAGTTTTCCCTTGTGGCTAATGACTTTTTTTATCCGAATTTCATGAAACGAAAAGGGTTTATAGAAAAAATTGCCAACTTTCCACCAATATAAGTAATGCCTTATTTTGAATTTAATAAATAATTATTATTGATTTTCTACATACATTACAACTAAAGTCCTAATTGATAGGCTGATTGAAAAGCTTCTATAACTTTCAAACTACTTAACATTTTTCAAACCTACAAGGTGCACCACCTTCTATGCTTCACATACTATAGGATAAAATAATTGAAATTCATAAGTTTTGACCAGGTTATGATGGTTAGAAACATGCGTTTTAATAATTTTGAAAAGTTATAATAAAAAAATCATAACTAATTATTTACATGGAAAAAATTACAAAAAAAATATGGCACATCCGAGCATGTGTCCTCTACTTATATTGAAAGATTCAGAAAAAAAATATATTATTTTTAATTGTACTTAGGTGGTCAGACATACACCCGCTTCTTATTGTTTTCTTGAAAATTTTGTACCACTACATTGAAGTTTCAAATGTTCACAAAACATATTTACTTTTTTCCAAAAAAGGACTAGTAGCCTAGAAACTAAATTCAGTTTGTTACAACTTTTGTTACATATTTTTCAAATTATGTTAATAACCTATTCAAATTTTTATGTCAAGTTTCCTAACTCTGATTTTTTGAATTTCCATCACCACTTAGAGGCCTAGTTTGGAGCCCCATGATCTTGCACCGATCCCTAAGGTTGATCCCTTAAAGTACCTTTTATCTAAGGCTCCTATAATTGATCATATGGAAAAGTGGGTCATGATCCTAAGTGAATTTGAAATTGAGTATATCAATCGTAAGGCTATTAAAGGAAAAATCATTGTAGATCAATTTGTAGATGCACCTTTAGATGTGAATCATCCCCTTATTTCAAAATTCTGAGATGAGATAATTTTTAACATCAACCCTTCACACTTTTGGAAGTAATATTTTGGTGGCTCATACACTCAACATGGATCTAGGGTCAAAATTATTTTCATCACTCCACAAGGTGATTATATCCCAAAATCATATAGAATATATTTCACTCACACAAACAACATTATAAAATATGACTCTTTAATCACTAGGCTTAAAATGGCAATATAATGGAAAATAAAGGAACTTTAAGTTTATGGAGATTCACAATTGGTTATAAGGAAAGTAAATGATGATTATCAAACAAAGAATGAAAAAATCCTCCCCTACAAGAGGATGGTAGACAATTTTAAATAATACTTTTCAACTATCACCTTTGAAAAAATACCTAGGTTAAATAAAAAAGCTACCAATACTATGAATACTATTGGATCTCTCTTAGACATGCCTCATAATACTCATCATTGTGAGTTCTTGGTAGAGAAAATTTTAATATCAAATTTTTGATGTTCTTGAATTTAAACTGTTGTGTAAGCTTGATGGTCCTAATTCCCCTTGGTATCATGATTTTTACACCTATCTTCATGAAATTACACTTCCACCTAACTTATCTAGTGCTCAAAAGAAAATATTTATTCATCGATCTTCCTATTTTTTCATCCTTGATGATACCCTCTATCGAAGGAGTCTTGATGGTGTAGACATGCAAAAATGACCTAATGCATATCACACATCCTGAATGACATTTTTCCATTTATCAACATCATTATCATTAATATCACTACATTTCACATCATTTACATCAAAAACCCTATTTTCCTCTATTAATTGAATAATCTTTAAATTATTTAATTAATTCACTATTTCATTATTAATCTAACTTTATTCCTCTTGATTAATTAATTAACACAAGCTATTTAACTATGTTGCTAATATACCCTATTCTCCTAAATCAATTAAATTATTATTACTTAATAGTTTAATTAAACCACTTTCCCCTTTCTAAACCCGAATAATTAAATTAATTATTCAACATAATTCAAAAAGGTCAACAAACAAATACAACTTTATTTGTTAAATTCAAACATGACTTGCACATTCAACTCAAAATATTAATTAATTAATTCAATTAATTAATTATATTTACCCCTTTTGTGATTGAGAAAATCACGATCACTAATTTCTCACTCTAACAGTTGACTAACTCATCTATTCTTCAATCCCAGTAACCTCTCAATCTATTCCTTTAATCCCACTGACTACTCAACCTAATTTCATCAATCACACCGATTATGCAATATAAATCCACTAATATTTCCAATCTATTTCCTCTCAAGGGTTTTCAACCATTGATCAAGATCTTTTACTACAAAATCTTGATCATTCATCTCAAAATGTGAAATCTATAAAAAAAACCTCTACCCTCCCACAAATCATAGAATTTACATAGCGAAGCGTTGCACAACCGATTCTTGAGCACACTTGAGAATTGATATCTTCACATTCTATTTCACCATTTACACACATTCTTGAAGCTTTTGTAATATCAACAATGGAGGATTTATATTGAATCAAGCAATCCAATATCCAAATGTCAATGCAAACACAACTCCAACATGGGATGGTATATGTTTTAAAGTTTTGAATCCAGATTGTGTTATCTTAGGATTTCATTGTTTGATTTTATAATTTTAGAGCTCATTTCATGAGTAATGGGTTTTGGAATCTTAACCTTGTTTGAATTAGATTATTTTAATTCATTTTCTTTCCTAATGCTTTATTCCCCCCTTACGACAGATGGTATCCTCCTTAGGTGTCAAAAATTAGAAGAAACTAAAACTACCTTACATGTGGTGCACGAAGGTATTTGTGAGGCACATTCTATTGGAGCTACCCTTTTCAAAAAGTTACTAAGTACTAGTTATTATTGGTCAACCATGTAACAAGATGCACAATAATTTACTAAGAAATTTTGTCAATATCAACATGGAGATTTGATTAATACACTTACTCAGGAGTTACAATTGATAACTACTCCTTGGAATTTTTCACAATGGTGACTCAACCTCGTAGGAAAAATCCATCCCCCTCATCTAATGTTCATATGTTCATTATCACTACCACTGAGTATTTTACGAAGTGGGTTGAAGCCATTTCATTATCCAATATTACCAAAAAGAAAATAGCCAAATTTATCCTACATTATATCATTTTCCAATTTGGTATTCATCATACTATCATTATAGGAAATGAAAAACCCTTTACAAATCAAATTTTTTGTGATCTTTGTCACCAATTCCATATCCAACATCACTTTTCTACTCCATTTTATCCAAAGGTTAATGGTTAAACTAAGGCTTCAAAACAAGACTATATTGAAAACCCTTAAGAAAATAGTCAATGAGGTTGGTTGTGACTTTAATTTCTAGCTTAATCTTATTTTATGGGTTTATCGCACTAGCATCCGCACACCTACATGAGCCGCACCATATTCCCTAGTCTTTGGAAGAAAATCCATTTTCCCATTGATGTTGAGCTCCACTCCTTAAGGGTGTCTATAAACATGTCATTGATGAGGAAGAGTATCGAGTATTTAGATTGGATTAGATTGAGTTATTATATGAGAAGTGCATTTTAATGCATTGAATCAATTATAAGCTTATCAAAACCGCCTTCATTGTAATTACAATAAAAATATTAAAATTCAAAAGTTTTAAATTTTAGACATGGTCTTAATAGAGAACCTAAAGAATCAACAAGATAGAAACAAGAAAGGAAATTCTGAACCTAATTGGTTGGGACCTTTTATCATTATATTAAACTATGATTCTAGATCTTATAAACTTGCTACACCTAAAGGAGAACCTTTAGAAGAGCATGTTAGCAACATCCATCTTAAGAAGTTTTATTCATGAACCTCAAGATATCTTAGTAGTTTATTGTAGGACTAGAATTTTTTGGTTTCTTGGTTCATTTTTGTGATGTAATGGAGGTCATTCTTCTATTTTATAGGAATTTTGAGGGTATTCCTAGGGTTTTCTGCAAAAAAACCCTAAGCCTAGACTATGCTACTGCACTTTTGTTATAATTTCATGTTGACCACCTATGCCCCATTGCTGGTCTCTTAGGTTAAAACCTTTAAGTCTCATATCCATTCTTTTACCAACCACTTGCGGTTAGAGAAATGAATGCTCGCATTGTTTTAATATATTCTATCACTAAAGGGTCTTATGATTTCTTGAGTCCCACATGACACATCAATGTTTCATATAGCTCCTTTAGTTCATAGAATCTAAAAATGTTTTGGTTTCCTCCTGTGAGTCTATGAAAATATTTTAAGAGCCCAAGTATGTGATGTGTAGGGGTCTTCAACCAATCTAATCTCAAAGGTCTCCTTTTGTGTAGTAACTTAAGACCTCTCGCGAAGTCCCCTATCATCATGCTCTGAGGCCCCCTTTTTTCCTAGTGACTTAAGTTTTCTTAAACACACATGCTATATTTTTATTTTAAGTCACCCAAGGAGTATTTCAAAGGGTCCCACCATATTTGATTTTGGTTATTTCATGTTGGTTTTATGCTTCATGAAAGACTTTAATTATAAATCTTTCCCTTCACAAATATGCACAATGAATTCATTGCAATATTTTATACATATCTTTTTCATTTCATGTAAGCTTTAAGCTTCACAAAGCATCGTTTGTCTACGCTTGTCTCCCCATTGAGTTCAAAAAATTAGGAAATGTATCCAAAATTTATTCGAAGGAAAGAGTCTCTCATTTTTACAAAAAAAGATTTTGAGTCTTTGCAAACATCATAGATTTTTAGAGATCAACAAATCATATTTGAATTTGAGAATAACTATTACTGGTCGCGCATTTGAAGCATATGTGTGAGCATTAATGGTGGATTTGATCTCTAGCTACCAAATTTTTCACATGAATTGGATCAATTGTTCACTTTTAATTCATTCAAAGAAAAAGGAAAAAGGAGTGGAAAAAAATATTGTAGTTTTGAAAATAAGCTAGGGCTCTTGACACTATTTCTAGGGTTTGCAGTTATACTCAAACCAGTAAGTGATTTTAACTCTTTTATTTGCAAAACTTATTTCAAAGCTATATTTAGGTTCAAGAAAGTGATTTAGGGCTTGCAAGGAGCTATCAATTGTGCTTTTAAATAAAATTCTCATAAAGATATTTTGAAAAAACCTAAAAAATCCTAGTTTAATGTATTAGCTTTCAATTGCATAAAATCATGGCTAGAACATTGAGGGGAGTTAAGAGGGCACTTGATGAAGATATAATGGATTAGTTTCTAGGGTCTACAAAGAGACCTAGGGTTGGCCAAGTGTCTAGAATCTTGTCAGATAAAATCACAAGAAAAAATGATAAGTGTAGAGATCCAATGATCCCAATTCATGAATATGCCCTATTTAAACATTCTTACATAAAATGCTTCAATGATAGACCTATTATCCAAATCAGGTTCAAAAATTATTTGCATTTTTAAAATCTCGATCATTATTTAAAAATGGAATTAAGTTTGTATTCCTAAAAAGTTTACAATGTTTCCAAAGGTTAAATCATTTTGTCATAGGCCACAAGTTTGAGTAGGGGACAATTTTTGCATTAAAACCCTTTTTATTTACTCCATTTTATATTTTAAAGATGGTTTTAGGTTTTAGGTTATACTTTTCAAAAGTCAAAAGGGGTGGTATTTTTATAACATAACATTGGAAAAGACATTTTAACTATTTCTAAAGCCTATCTTCATGAGAATCCATGTATAAATGGGCAAGGAGATAAAGTTGCAACTTTGATTTTTGAAGTTGGGAGGGAAACTCATGTGGTTTTCTTCGAAAACAAGGAGTTTCACTTGTTTTTGGGCCAAAAATATGAAATATTCTCAAGTTCTAGAAGGAAAGATTCAGGTTTTGACAAGGAAGCCTTTTGTTGATACTTCTACCATCCCCTAAGTAGATGCCATTACTGATGTTTTCTACTTTATAGAGGAAGTTCTCAGAGTTTCTATCCTATTTTATGAGTTTCATTCAACCAAAGTCAAGGAATAAATCCATGGAAACTTTCCCGATCATTTTCACCCTTTACTTGCAAGGTTGGTTTCCCTCTTTTCCTCTTTTCTATGTGTATTCATCTTCTTGGTGTTGTTTTGTTTCATTTCTAAGTTGAAAAAAGTAAAAGGGGTATTTTCCTCTTCATGCTTTGTATATGAGGGTGTTTTTCATTTTTTTGGAGGCTCTTTCCTTTATATATGTGGGCTAGGGTTTATTGTATTGTGCATTGAATACATATTCATTTTGAGAGGCTACCTTTAGATCTTTGTTTTAATAAAGTGAAGCAACAATGGGTATTAAGAGAGTTTTCATGTTCAAAAAACCTTGCAAATGTAACCATTGGATAGTGTTTTCAAGTCATTAAACTTTGAGACCTAGGGTTTTAAGAATGCAACAAAGAGACAATGGTTTTGTTTTAGGGATAGTGGCTTTGTGATATTTATCTTGAGAAAATAGTGGCAGTGGTATCCATTTTCAAATGTAGGATTGTGTGAGTTTGTTGAGGCAGTCACCTTGTCAAGTATGATTGATCTCTTGCATCATGGTCTCAGTCATCATAAAAGGAAGCTTAGAGAAGGAGGGGAAAATTTAGTGTCATGGTTAATGGAGCAAGGTATTACTATTATCATGCCAAATTCCTAGTTACAATACCCATGGTGGTAGTCCTTTTAAATGAGTAGAGTTGCATAATGGAGAAATGACAATAGAACGAATTTTTCTAGATCTTATCATAAATCCACATGCATTTGCTTCAAGACAAACACTTAGATAGATTTTTGAATGTTTCTTATCAAATATAATTATGTCAAGTGGCATTGTTGGTGATGCCACACCTTTTAGTCCTATCACCATTGAATCCATTACTGAGCAGCTTCATAGGTACAATTATGGATAGTTTCATCTTGTGAAGAATGCAACAAGTATAAGGGATCTATGTAGCTCTATCATAGTGTTTTCAGTAGTTTTTTAGATAAGTATGATAGTGAGTTTTCAAGGTAACAAGGAGATCATAATTCTTGGAGTTGCAACATGATACATTAGAACCTAAGGTTCCATTAGTTTGAAGATTCTTGAGCATGCAGAATGTAGCCATGTTAGCAATGCAATTCATGCTTCATGATGCTCAAATGCAAATCTTATTGATAGGGAAGTCATCATTGAATAAATCATTGAAGAATGCAAAATAATGCATGAAGGTGGCTATGGTGATATATGGATATTCATAGCATAGAAGACAATCAAACAAGCAGGGTGACAATCCAAAAACCTATCACAACCATCACTACCATTAAGTTTAAGATTAGTAGAATCTTTTGAAAGGAAAATTTTATTGAGATGTATTGCATCCAGTATCCCTGCATTAAGATGTTTATGCATATATAAAATCATGAAGTGACAATGAATAAAGGATGGTGTCTTCAAAGAATGATAACTTATGTGACAATGAAATGTGCAAGGGCATAGGCATAGTTAAAAACCATGGATAAAGGGTAGTTTTCCAAATGTAAGCCACTTCATGCAAATTCATCTTAAGAACAAGCTTCCTGTCTTAGACAATCATAATGGTTGTCATGAAACAAAATGCAGTGATATCATAAAGTGAAGAGAACATTTTAAAGTTATCTGATGCTGACCTATTTTACTTTGATTGACGTAGTGACTATGTCATAAAGGGGTATGATAATTCCTTAGAGATGGGATTCAATGATAGGATTCTTGCTTAAGTTATTACAAGACAAATGTGCAACATATAAAAATTATGGTTGGGGAAACTAGTGTTCCCTAACATATTTATCAATGTAGACCTAATTAGGGTTGTGGTAAAATTTTACAACCCTAACATGAAGGGAATTATGGCCGAAAAAGGTGGAACCCTAGTAACTAAATGCATTGAATTCATTTATAAGGTTTTTGGACTTGACATAAATTATCATTTACCAATTGACCTAGGAGTATTAACAAGAGAACATCATAGACTAAAGGATAGCTACAAAGTGAAGTGACTCGCCAGTTTCAAGCCAAGTGGGCAAAAAATAATTCCAAAGGTTCATTAGAGGTGATCTTGAGCCCTTCAACTATGATATGTTTGAAGTATATATTTAGAGGACTTATTTTACCTTGTGTTATGTATTGGGAGTGGATTGTAAAACCTAAATTCTAGTGAATTTGATAGTTTTGGTTGTTGATGTCCAAAGTAGGGATGTGAACAAACCATATGATTATGTAGGGTTTCTTATTGAAGAGATTCATAAAGATCTGACCTCTCTTCACAAGGATGCTAATATTTTTCACTTAAAATGGTATTCCTTGCTGTGTCATATATTTTTTATATATAGGAAGAATGATATGGGATTGAAAATTAAAAATCAGGGAATTCAATGAACAAGACCACACACTCTCGATGCAAGAATGAATGTATATGTGGGAAAACCACTATGAGACATCAAATCATTGTTATTTTGAGTAGTAATTTGTAAGATACATTCTAAATAATTTGGTATATGCAATTGATTGGGGTCTCTCTGGAGAGATAAGAAGATTCCTTAGATCACAACAATTCCAACTAGAGGTAGGTTTTGATCATAATTGGGGAGATTGGTTCCTCCATTCTGATTCAAAAATTATTAGGGTATATGAGTCTTTGGTAGCCCCTCACATTCTACCTAAGTAAATTCAGATAGAATTACATTCTTGGAAATTATTTGGTAGCTGAATGAGCCAGACAAAACTCATTTTAGAAACTACAAGAAGCGTGCAATTCCTCCATCAACATTGTTTCTTTTCAGATTTCATGGTTACATCTAGGGAAGGAATCAAATTGATTTGAATAAATTACTACATACATAATGAAGTATTAAAAGACAAGAAATTTTGATCCAAAGCACTTCATTATAATACAAGGACACAATACAAGTTAGCTACATTTATTCATGAATTTGACCCTATTGAAGATAATTTTAGAAACTACCCCTCTTCCTTAGAGGAAATGAAAATAAGAGAGCAGTGGGTCAAAATTTAAATTATAGAGGATAGGAGGAAGGGAGAAAATCCCTCTTATAAAGGATCTTACACTGATGTTGAGGATCCCCTTCTTAGAATAAGAATGATGTTGGATGATGCATCCAACCTATTGGAAAATGTGCCACTAAAGGTGCCAAGAAAAGATGAACCTGGCCCATCCTTATCACATAAAAAAGATCAACCAATTGTAGAAAATGTTGTTCCTCTGCAAAAATAGCTCCTCCAACTATTTAATTGGTTGATTACTTGATTGACCCAAGTGAGTTCCCAAGAGATTCAAAATTGTATCTAGGCATGCACCCTCAAATAATAGTGGTCCCAAAGAGAGCATCATTAATCAGGATGCTAATCAGTTTCGACACCAGTGACCAAGTAGTTGATGGTGTGAGAGCACTAGCTTTCTCTAGATTCATGGAAGATGACATATTTATTAAGACAAGTGAATTTATGGAGTATTTTTTGAATAGCAAGGGGGAAGAGCTAAATAAAACCTTGGATGATTATAATCCCATAGAAGAAAGGAGAAAATAAATTATTACAAAATTCTAGGACATGGTCAATAAAGTGATGGTAGACATGACCCTAAAAAAGGGGAGAGAGATTGTGAAGAAAGGAGGATACCTTTTGCTACTAGTTTGGGATATATCATCTGCTATTGCATTTGATACAATCAAAAGGTAGGAAGGGAACAATCTAGTACTTACATCAGAGGAGCAATAAGATTCTCTATACTTTGGCTCTAGGTTTAGTCCCAGACTTGAAACCTTGGAAATATGGTCTATCTTTTCTGAGACAAATAAACCTAAGGTGATTGATGATGGAAATGGTTTAATTGGAAATCTAATTTTTAGAAGAATGATGGATACCAATGCATTGCAAAGCCACCTTAATACTGAATTCAACCATGTTCACATAAGATAGAGTTAATAAGATGGAGATTGACTAGGGAAAGGTGAAAACTGATAATTTAAAGCTGCAATATGTTAATCTTGTTTCAAGGTTGTTTCCACCTCCTTCAATAGCTCCAATTGAGAGAGAAGATGAATAAAAGATAGTTTTGAATGTAGAGATTAGGCAATTAAAGAAGGGGATCTACAAGAAAGAAGAATTGGAATTGAAAGAAAAAATAGATCATTAGATGAAGCTTTTAGATATGGTTGATAATGTTTTTGGGCACAAGATATCATGAATTTTGGGATTTCTTGATTAGGCATGGAATGGGCACAAGGTAGTTTTTTCAGCCAAAATTACCCATATTATTTTGAAGAACAAATTGCAAGGTATCATTGATACCTAGAGGCCAAGGAAGAGTATGATTAAGAAGATTCTATCAATAGCGAATTTTGACATGAACACCCTTGCATACTTAGGGATTATTTATAATTATTTAGATGATATTGAAGATAATATTACTATCCATCAAATTTTTTACTTAGGTATGGAGAAATTTGTTGAAGATTTAAAAAAAATTAGATTCAATATCATGCCTAATATAATAAATGATGAGGGTGAAGTAAGGGAGTATAAGGAATGGAGGGTTGAATTCAACAATATATTGCCTCCAATTATTAACCCTATTATTAAATATGGAGTTTTAATGCTGACAAGATAAATAATGCTATTAACAATTTGATTAAATTAGAAATGGGGCTAGAAATTTTTTCCAAGGAAATTAAAAGTGGATAGAAGGCATATATTCTAACCATTTGCTTCATATGAGAGCATTTTTGGCATACCTTTGGCCCACTAAAGATTTTTTTTTGAGTGGATGAAAAAGTACGACTAGTCAAGTATAAAATTTATTCCATCTTGTGTCATCATTGAATCAACAAATAATATCTTCTCCAACAGCCCGAGCAACTATTTTATCTTGTAGAAAGTTGTCTCTAGTATCTTCTAAAAATTTTAACACTTTGGTCTTCACAAAAAGAATTGCAACTTCAAAAAATACCTTGACACCGCATGGTGATGATTTTTTGATTCTCCAGAGTGTTAATTCCTTAACAAAATATTCCACGTGGAATGGAAAAATGAAATAACAAAGTGGATGTCCACCTATCATTCCTTCTATGGGAAACTTAAGTGACTTTATTAAAAAACATGCATGATTTATGCCTTAAGTGAGTGCTAGGGAAGGGAGGTAGGAAATTAATGACATGAGGGACATAGACTTAGGAGTTTAGTTTTTAGGAAATATTTAAACAAGTCCACTTGATATCCTAATAGAAGGGGTGGGTAAAAACATGGGATAAAAGACTAAAGGTTATTAATTAAGTGAGGAGAAACTCTGATTACCAGTCAATAATGAGATATAAGAAAAGTGCAAGGGCTTAAGATGTACGCTAGGGTTTTGGGAAATTTAGGGTTTTAGAGGACCTGATACACAATTCTGTCACACTTTCTTGCACAACTAATCATTTTTCAAAGCTCAAAAGGCTAGAAATCAAACTAGCTCCATTAGTGGTTTTAGTTAGGGATGCCTATTTTCCAAAAATAGTGCGAGGATCTATGAATATCTAGGTAGACTAGAAAAATACTGAAACAAGAAATGAGGGGGGAATTGTATAATTTTAAACTAAAATAAAATGTGCATGTACATATACTACTTATGAAAAGTAAGGGTTGAGGAATTTTCCATGCACTAGAAATTCCAAAATCTCTTATTATATTCTGCAAGAAATGTGAGTTCTCACTATGGTTATTGATACAATGTAGGGGCGAATCTAGATAACTTCAAAATTTCCATGCTTGACCTTATCTTGGACTCTAGCATTCCACATCAAGACCATATATCCTATTAAGAACTTCCTATCTAATGTCTTCTTGTCAAACAAGCATTTGACGTGCAATTGTTTCTTGAGGTTTGTGTCATGTGCTCTTATTCTTGATTCATCCAACCCTATAAGTTGGTTGATACTGACCATCTCGATATCACTGATATCCTCCTCATATTCTTGGATGAACTTATAAAATAGTAGAAAATCATTAATTGGAAGTCTAACATTTGATCCATACACTAATTCATAAGGGTTTTTTTTGTGGCTTTCTTGACTGTTGTCCTATCAACCCATAATGCCAACTTTAATTTTGAATCCCATGACCTTTTATTTTTTCCAATCACTCTCTTCATGATCTTTGTTAGACTCTTATTGTTGGATTCAACTTATCCATTCCATTGGGGGTGATAAGGAGAAGAGTATGATATGGAAATTCCATTATGAGAAATTTATAAACTCCTTTGATATGATGCATAAATAATTATCCATAATCATATTTGGAGGAGTCCCAAACCATATGACAATATTTTCCATGACAAAATCAATGAAAACCTTGCTAGGTGCCTTGCTGGTTGGGATAGTTTCTACCCATTTGGTGAAATAGCTTGTAGCCACTAAAATCCATCTGTGACCACCACTTTATTTTTCATTAAATTCACCAATAAAACTTTGCCCCACTGCTGAAAAGGAGCCTCCACATTTAATGTCCTTAAAGGAAAAGAACCAGAAAATTTCAGCTTGCTAGAATTTTTTTGACAAGAATCACATCTCTTTTCCATCCTATGTGTGTTAGAAAACATAAAAGGCCACCAATATTTAAACCTTAGGACCTTGTGTGTAGTTGTCTTGGACATATAGTGTCCTCCACAAATTCCATTGTGCATCTTCTCAAGAATTCTTGTTGCTTCTTATCACCAACACATTTGAGCATAACACCATCTATGTCCCTCTAGTACAAGAAATCTTGAAATCTGACATATCTTACGGCTTGCAACTTGAGGGTTCTTTTTTGGTTATTTGTCATGTGCTCTGGACAAGACGTATCTTTTAGATAATATAAAATATATTTGTACCAATGATAGGATTGCAAGCTACACTCCCTCATAGGTGTATCATTTTGTATATGATTTATCTAGTTGGCCTAAAGGTTAGATTCAACCATTAACTTGGCTAGGCCTTTTCCTTTGAAAAGATTAGTTATCTGGAAATCTATATTGAACTCTTGGATCTTGTTGATCAATCTACATCTTTGTCTAGTAAATTCTTGTTGAGTAAAAATGTCCTTGATTGCAGCACTAAAAACATAAGCTATTTTTTTGCACCCACCAAATAAGATCTAAAATTCTTTACAAATTTGATAAGAGCATAAGCTTGTTTCTCCATGATATCATACTTTAATTTCACTACTTGGAGATATGTTCTTAAGAAAGAAATGGGTTATTCATAAACCTCATCATTCTTCTATAAAAAGATTGCAACAGTAGTGTGGAACAAAAAAAAGGAAACAAGTTGGAAAGGTTTTGACAAATCAAGATATTTCAAAGTAGGAGCCTTCTTTATTTCCTCTTTTATTATCTAGAATGCCTTAGTGGGTTCTTCACTCCATGATATGGATTCCCCTTTCCTTAAAATATTTGAGAGTGATCTTGTTATTTATGCAAAATTGGTTACAAATCTTCTTACAAAATTTACTTACCCAAAAAAATATTGAATACTTTTGATGGTTTTGGGTTGAGGAATCCTTTCAATTGTTGCCATTCACTCAAGGTCAATTCTAATACCTTCCTTGGAAACTATGTGGCCTAGAATTTTTTCTCTCTATCACCCCAAAAGCACATTTCTTAGGGTTGAGAGAGATACCAAAATTTAGAGCTCTAACAAAAAATTTCTCTAGGTGCATAGAATGATCCTCTTCTTTCTTAGAATATGTAGTCAGGTCATCTTGGCATAATACCATAAATATGTCTATGAATTCTTATAATTCAATATCCATTTCTCTCTAGAATATCAGTCCTACATTAGTTAAACCAAATAACATTCTAATATAGACATATTTACCCCATGGCATAGTAATGATTCTTTCAATTTTACTTGGTTGTAGCTTGAAAAATACATATATAATTGATAACAACTCACAAATGGCCACTTTCTATAATATTTCCTCCACGTTTGGAAATGGGTAATTATCTTTTAATGAAGATATGTGCAAGTTTATGAAGTCTACACATAATCTTATATCTCCATTTTTCTTCCTTATTGGTACAAAGTTTGAAACCTAGGTGCAATGTCTGATAGGCTTGATGATCCCACCATATCTAAATTTAATCAATTATTGATGCATCTTAGGTGTTAGTGTTGGGTTGATAGGTCTTTTATTTTACCTAAAAGGCTTAGCATCTAAATTAAGAGGGATTTTATGTTGAAATAAATCCCCTTTATAGGCCTTGAGGTCATCATATGACAAAGAAAAGACATTCTTGTATTTCCTAAGCAAGGAGATAAGAATTACCCTAATATTTAGGCTTAATTTTTTCCCAGTATACACCCTTTTAGGTGCATTTTTTGTTCCTAAGTTTACTTCTTCCAAGTCTTGTTCATGTGAAGGAGCTGGCTTGGTATCACACTTATCAAAATTATGAAAAACGTTTCTAAAGATACTAATACCCTTGGAATCTAATTTGTTTTCAAATGGATTATATCATTCCCAAATATAGTATCCTTCCCATCAATAGTTTCCATAAAACTATGGAACTCAATCTCTTGGCTGCGGTATTCATATATACAATATAATAACTTCAATAAATATGAATCATCATTGAATACTTGCTATTTATGAATATTTTATGGAATAGAAGGCATTAGTTGGACCTCAACCTTGGATACTTCAGAAAAATTAATATCATTTGGCCTTAAATATGTGTTTGCAAGGAGGTCTTCCATTGCACTCTTTACTCTTTTCACCTAGTCCATTGAGAATGCGTCAACCATTTCAATAGTATGCTAGATAATAGATTTGTATTGCTTCAATCATTTATTCTTTGACACATATTTTTATCTTACTTGAGATATGACTAGCTTAGAATCCCCTAAAACTCTAAGCTCTTGATTCTATTTTTGATAACTACTCTTAGTCCTAATAACAGAGCTTCATACTCTATTACATTATTGGTACACTCAAATTTTAAAGATAATGAGTATTTATAGGACTTATCTCTTGGTGATATAATGATCACCTCAGCAGTTGACCCTTCCTTTGAACATGCTCCATCAAAATAAATAGTCCATAAGACATTATCTTGAGCTTGTTCTCTTACTTCTTCAACGATAGGTGTGTCTTTACCTTTTATGGTTTTTGACTCAGCAACTATGAAGTTCTCCATGTCTACATCAACAAAATTTACATGTTCACTTGACTAAAATCACTCAGTAAGATTGGATGACCCCTTTTCTTTATTTAATTAAACATTCTTGTCATTGATAGGGATTATGGTATATGAGAGATCTAATTGCACACTTCCTTTAATTTTTGCTAACCACTTTCTTGATAGAAGCATTCCATACTGAGGTGGAATGTTAAAAAAAATTACATTCATCATAAAATTATTTTCAGGGAATGCAACCAATTAGAAATGCACATCTTGTTAGAAATGTAGGACAACTGAGAGGGGAGGGGTGAATCGGTTGTACATTAAAATAATCAAACCCTCATTAATCCTTAAACCCTTATTAGCATTAGCATGAATGTAAACAAACTGAAACATAAATTCATTCACAACCATACACCATAGAACACCATATTTATATGGAAAACCCTAACCAAGGAAAAACTACAGTGAGGATTAACTCACATACATATGAATAATAGCATTCAATACAATAGGCTCACTTCTAGAAGGGCTCACTTCCCAAAAGAGAAGAAAGGCTCACTACCTAAAGGATTCACTTTCTGGAAGAAAGAATAATATAAGAATACTGTTACAAGGAGGTTCACTACCTCAGACCAAGAGGAAGATCCACCACAACAACTCTACACCATTTGCAACCTTCAACTCATTGCCTCTAGCAACTTCAGGTTCACTAAAAACTGTAGAAACCTTATGCTCACTACATCTAGTAGCCTTAGGAATTTAAGCTTGCACTCAGATCACAACACTTGATCACATTCAAATCTTAACATACTACACAAAATCTCCAAAAATAAACTTTCTTATATATCCTCGACAACCTCAAACAATCTTGTTTAGGTTAGCCTCAATGAAATGTATGCACCTCAAACATGCAACCAACAAATAGGTTGGCACTAAACACTTCCAAAATGGAAAGAAGTGAAGGTGAACCACACTAAGAGATAACTAGGAACCAAATCCATACCAACATGTAACACCATGTATCCATAAACAACAAAGCACATCTACAAGTAACGCTAACACACCAGATTGGCCAAACTTGTATTAACACTACCAAAAAATCAATTAACTTTTCACAAGGTCCAAAAAAATCCTACTGATCATGAAGAAACATCACAAAATATCCCAAAATATTCCAACACCATCATAATATTTAGAAACACTATTGCAATCACCTGAAACTGAGAATACTATCATCCTGTGCAACCAACAACACTACCACATGCAAGAAACTTACTAATCAACCTTGAAAAACACATAAACACACAAAAATCCAAGGGAATGTAGGTACAAACAATATTATCATGTTCCAAAACCCACAAGACAAAAAACCTCAACATAGAGAAATGTAGTAATTTTTTTTCTCCTAGACAACCTTCTTCACAAGAAAACATACTGTCAAACACAACTTCCACTGCCACACAATCCAAAACTTGAAACTATGGATATAACATCTTTGAAAATTGATCATCACATAAAAATTACACAAGGACATATTCAACACTAAAGAAATGTATCTATCACAACACAAAGCACAACTCTGCCACCTTGTATACTCTCTTATCAAATTTTCTCAATGGAACTTGGAAACCAAGTGATCCAATTGCATCAAAAACAATACAAATACCTTCTCATCACAACCTAACTAGAGATTGAGACAATCTCCCTATATTCCACACAAAAAAAATCCATCTACAACACTTACTCAACACCACACTAGAAGTTGACATAGGTTGACATTAGTGACAACACTAAAGACAACATAATGCAACAATCTCACTATTGACATCAATGACAAAAAAAATCTCCTTATTATTCCAATAACTAGAACTTCCCTAGAATCCATTGAAAAGAATTTTTAAGATGATTTACTCACTAGTAGTCTACATTCTTTCATAATTGCTAGAGGAATAAAATTGGTGGATGCCCCTGAGTCAATCATGCAATTATTAACAATTTTTTTATTTACTTGTAGTCACATAGAATGGGTCAACCTAATTTGAGAAAGTAATCAAGGTAGTGCCCAAATTTTTTGGAAGAATGAAGGAGATAAATCTTTTATGTTTTCATTGATGTCACCATGTTGATTAAGGTATCAAATGGGTCCAGTACTTTGAACCGGTATGAAGACCAAGTTTAGATACTCTAGTGTTCTAGTCCAGTGTTTTGGTCCACATTTCCCCTCTAGGAATCATCGTTGCTCAAGATTTTGGGAGAAGGTTTATGAATATTGGACACATGTATTTATGCAATTTTGTATGCTCATATGTTCATATGGTGAGTATGAATTGGTTTGGTGTTGCATTTTTTTATTAGGTCTATCCATGGCCAACCTAATAATTAGTTAATGGCTTAATATGTATTGTGGATATATGAGTGACCTATTCTTGGTCCCAACCAACATAATATTTTTTGCCACATAGTTGAATTACCTTTGGAGAAGTTTTATATGAAGCCGACAATTATCTTTTTGGTAAATATTTGTTGTATCCAATTAGGCTGACCTAATTGATGCGTGTGAATATATCGGATATATATACAAGATGGTTTGTAGATTGAAAACAAGGTTGTAGATAGATGTGAAGTGTGCAAGTAGAGTGTGAATGTGAGGGAGAGATAAGATTAGTTTGCTAGCATGCAAATAATCTGAGCATCAAAGGAACTAAATCTATACTTGTGGTGTAACTTCATCAGTTCATATTCTGGCTATAAGCCATTTTGTTTTCATAATATTTTGTAGGCAGTGAGCCTCCATATCTAGACAATGAGTCCTTGTAAGCAGTGAGATTTTGTACTTGGTAGTGAGCCTCTTTTGTATCTAGTATTGGAACAACTATATATTGTGAACTTTTCCTCACCATGGTTTTCCCTCATTGAGTTTTTCATGTAAAATTTTGGTGTTTATGTGTTGTGTGGTTCCATGCTTTGTTATTTCTCTTATCTATTATATGCATTAAAGTAATTGATGGTGTTTTTTCAATGAATTGGAGAAGATACTTATTCACCCCCCTCTCAATATCTTGAATATTCAACAATTGGTATCAGAGATTTGTTCCTCTGTAGAAGTCTAATAGATTGAGGAAGATCCAATAGATTGAACAAATAGAAAAAGAGCTCCAAACTGCTCTTGAAGATCTTGACAAGGCTAAAATAGAAAATAAAGATCTGAAAGAAAATCTTGATGAATCAAATGAATGCATCCAAAAATTGAAAGAGCAATTGAAGAAATTCAAAGAAATACATAGAGAAGTGAGTGAGCAATTGAAACAAGAAAATGAAGAGATTACTAGATTAAAAGTTAAAGTGGATGAAAAGAAGAGAGTTGAGGAGTGTTTGAATACAATGATACAAATTAAGTTTGATGTATGCACAAGGCTTGAATAAGAAGTGATGAATCTGCAAGAAAATATGGAGAAAGAAAAGCTCTATGAAGATAATTTCAAGTCAAGCTCCACCAAGCTTGATGAATTGATAGTAGGATAGAGACCTTCAAAAGACAAAGGTGGTTTAGGTAATGAAGTCGGTAAAATTATGCAGAAATCAAATCCAATAGACAATAAAAAGACTCAAGATAAAGGGAAGCAAAAAATAAATTCAGGAAGAAGGCTGCCTATCAGAAAACCAAATGCTCAAAACTACCCATTGTTCAATGGTGTTTGTTTTTCATGTAATAAATTTGGTCATAGGGAAACTGAGTGCAAGAGTAGGATGAATTAGTTTTCTGGTTCCTTCTCTGGAAAATGTTATGCATGCAATAAAATTAGACATAGAGCTACTAAATGTAGATCTTAGGTGAGGATGATTAGTGAGATGATGATGAATAGGTTTAATGGAGGTAGAATGAATCAATTTTTTGATGGCTAATGCTATACCTATAACAAGTTTGGATGCAAATCAAATCAGTGCAAATCTGGTGTTAATGGAGGACAAGCAAATCATAGAAATTTTGTTTGCTACAATTGAAACAAACTGAGACATATTTCAAGAGTGTGCAGAAGTAAAAAGGGAAAGCAGTCTATTCCAGTAAAGGAAGATGAACCTATGAAGAAGATTAACAAAGATGAGATTAACCAAGAAATGAACAAGATATGGAAAAATAAATAAGAACCAGAGATGACATATGCATCTATGCCCTCATTCGGTGGAGATGATTCCTCTAAGAATTAGACCTAGCATGGTATTAGGGGGAGCTTTATCAAAAAATTGTCCAAACCCCCTAGAAATATGGCGTGTCATATGTTGGCACGTGGAGATATTGTAAGGAATGAATAGATAGAGGTTATACAAAAGAAACTGGAAGAAAAAGTGCAAGCATGTTCTTTTGTGAAGTGAATTAGGGTTTCTCAGTGCAATATAAGAAGGTTTTTATCAACTTTTTGAAGCTTTTGGCAATTAATGCAAATTAGGGTAGAGCGATGGTGTATAAAGAAAAATTTACAAGTTATTTTTGATCACCTATGTATTTGAAGAACTCAAAGAGTGACTTGGAACAATCTTGGAGTGATTCTGAAGCAATTTGAAGCAATTTAGAGAGATACTTGTGAACAATCAAGGAAAAGTGATGGGATTTTTTCTCTCATGGCTATAACGAAAGGTAAAAGAAGAATTTTTGTTGAATATGAAGAATTTTGAGTGCTACAATGGAATATTTTAATAGAGGATCCAGTGGAAATATTCCACTGAGGCTAAAATGAGTTGAACTGGAAGAATTCGATCATCAAAAGATAAAGAAAATGGAATTAGGGTTAGAGCTAGATGATTTGCAGAATATAAAATCCCTAGGCTTGGATTTGCGGGGAGAATTCCCTTCGTTTACTGACAGAGAATTCATCTTGTTTCTTTTGAGTAAATTCAAGAATGGTAGAATTGTGTTGGACAAATCCTACCCTGTTACGAAGGAAGTAATTGAAGCTATCATTGGATTATGTAGTATTCAAGACCTCCTTGGAAAGAAAACTATAAAATACAAAGAAGTGGAGGAGATGAAGGGAATAGATGAAGACCCTTGAGCCTTGTTGATAAATACTATTTTCGACCTCGCCATAAGGTATGTTGCATATGGTGTCTACTATAAAATTTATTTCAGAAATCATGATAGTTCCACCTCGGCTATTGCCATGTATCTGGTGCACAAAATGGTAAAGGAGAATAATAAATTTGATCTATGTGGCTTTATTTTGGAAAATATTACTGAAAATGTATGAATGTTGTTAGTAGAGGGACACCCTTTCCATTTTGGGTCTTTTCTTACATGTCTTGTATTTTACCTTTTGGACTTGCTACCAAGAAAGGAAAATGTTAAGTGGGAATGCTGGATTCCTATTGGAAAAAAAATCTACAAATATTTGGAAGGCATGGAGGATAGTGCAAGTGCCTGTAAATTCATTTTCTTATCCTTGTAGAAGGATATGTGCTTTGAAATGACTCTACCTAGTCGATTTGAGGAGTGCATCCTTCCGAACAAAGGAATTGGAAGTTGTCATTGGTGATTCCCCTTCGAAATCTAGGAAGAGAAAAGTTATCTTAGAAGACATCATTATCATTCCAGAAGAGAAGGAAAATGAAGAAGAATTCCAGCCTAGATCTGAATCTTCTGATCCAGATGGCATCCAAACAATGTTAGTTAAAGGTAAGATGAATAAAATTGGTGAACTATGGAATGCATCCTCTCCAGTGGAAAAAATCAAGATCGATGATGCTCTAGTTGAGTATCTTCTTAGAAAAGGTATTGATGTTTCAAGTGTTTCTGATTCTTTGCCAGATAATTTAGTTGAAGTTGTTGAAGAAAGAATGTTACTGGAAGGTCTAGAAGGAAGTAAGTTAGAAGCCATGGTTGAAAAGAGATGTGATAAAGCTAAGTAGAGGTTATTTGAACATATTAATGAGACAAAGAATTGCATCAAAGAAATGCCAGATATCTACAAGTATTATCTTCGGTGGCTTGTTGTGATTGACAATTTTAAAAGTAAGATTGAAGCAATTGAATCTAAAGTGAACAATATTGGAAATAATTTTGATATCTTTGAAGAAAAAGAAAGGAAAAAAGAATGAGAGTTGGTGAATTGCAAGAAGAGTTGATTACTATTCAAAGACAAAGAGAAGATGTGGTGAAGACCTTTAGGATCATTAAGGAGATTGTTGAGGTCTGGTTAGACCATCTTTTTTGAATACTTAATGATGTAGAAGATTGTGAAAGTCAGTGCTCATCTGCAGATTGGTCATCTTCTTTCACATTGTTGGATTTGTTGGAAAGCATGTGCACAAGAATGGATTCTACTATATTTTCCTAGAAAAAGATCTTTCCAGTTATCAAAGAAAGATACAAGAAGGTGTTTCAGGTGAAGAGTGTTATTTTTACTTGAATCTTGAATTCTTAATTTCTATTATTGTGGAAACAAAAGGAGGAGAGAAAAGAAAAAGTAAAAAGGAAATAAAACAAGGTGAGAAGAAAAGTTGAATTGATGATCAAAGAGGAAGTCTTGAAAGTTTTGAATGTCTAGAAGTCCTTGGAAGTTTTTTTTGGTTTTGGAAGCATTGGAGTTTTGGAATTTTGAAGGTACAATGTCACCATGTACATAAATTTACATCCTTCCTATTGTGGTTGCCCTTTGCCATTGATGTCAAAGGGGAATAGATTTGGAGAGATTGGGAAAGATTTGGAGAGAATTGGTTGCATCCTTTTTTTTTTGGCACATGTTCCCATCAATGACAAAGGGGGGGATTGTTGGAAGAATGAAGGAGATCAATATTTTATGTTTTCATTGATGTCACCATGTTGATTGAGGTATCATATGGGTCTGGTACTTTGAACCAGTATGAAGAACAGGTTTACATCCTTTGGTGTTTTGGTCCATATTTCCCCTCCGATGGTCATCACTGTTCAATATTTTGGGAAAAAGGCTTATGAATATTGGAAGCATGTATGTATACAATTCTATATGCTCATATGTTCGTATGGTGAGTTGGAATTGGTTTAGTGTTGCATTTTGTTATTAGGTCTATCCATGGCCAACCTAATAATCAATTATGGCTTAAAATGTATTGTAGATATACTAGTGACCTATTCTTGGTCCCAACCAACATAAGATTGCATGCCACATGGTTGAATTACCTTTGGAGAAGTTTTGTATGAAGCTGACAATTATATTTTTGGTAAATATGTGTTGCAGCCAATTATGTTAGAAACCCTAGATCAGACATGCAAACCTAAACACCTTCCACAGAAGAGAAAACATCAAAAAAACAGAGCTTTGCATGAAATGAGCAAATTGATATTATTCAGGAATTAAGAAATTATAATAAGAGAATTGCTTTATAAAAGCAATGTATGCAACCCTAATGTTGACCTAAAAATAGCTCAACTAAATAAAGCTTACTTATTAATTAAGTAAACTAATTATTACCTAAGGAAAACCTAAGTAAAGTTATGCAAGTGTAATTAAATATTAATTACACTAACACCCCCCAATGTGCAACTTAGGGAGACTAAATAAGCATGCACCTAAAACTAAGATGAATGTAGGAAAGCATGAATGGGTCGCGACAACAAGGCCTGATTAGGTACCCATGTACAAATACAATAATGAGGTAGAGAAGGAAAACCCAGTGGGACAACCCCCCTACAATGAGATAACTGCTGCAAAGAAGCACTAGAAGAACACTGTAGAGTAACACTAGAACTGCAATCTGGCAAGCAAGGAACAACTCGATGCCACAAAACACTCAAAAACTCCAAACTGGAACACCTGGAATCCATAAAGCACGACAACTCTGTGGAGTGGCACTGCTAGGCTGAGCAGCTGGTGGGTGGCCGTCTGTTGGCCGCCTGATGGCGGTAACCTTTTGAACTAGCGGTGTGAAAACTGATGGTGGTTTTTGATTTTTTTGGACATTTTTTTCAATTTTTGTGTTGTTTCTGCCTCGTGAAGCATGCTGGGGAGGCTGTACGGCTTCCCTGGCAAATTTTTTTTGCCTTCCGGATCAACTTCACCAAAATTGATGAAATGAAGGGCGATCTTAGGGTTTTGGGGCGTTGTGAATGCGATGGCAGTGTCCATTTTTCTCCAAGATGCTCTGAAAAATAGGCTTCCCCTAGAGCTTCCAAAAAATCAGCAAACATGAAACCCTCACAAATCTCACAAATCATGACCAAAATCTGCAAAATGAAAGCCAAACCTGACTTTTTCCAGCGCTCTAAATCCAATGATGAAGCCCAATTTGATCCAAGATGTTGCATAAATAAAATCAAGGCATGATACCCTCGAGGAACCCCGAATGAACTCTACAACAAATTTCTCTAGAATTTGAGAAGGGGTTGTGTGTCAAGGCTCTGATACCATGTTAGAAACCCTAGATCAGGCATGCAAACCTAAACACCTTCCACAAAAGAGAAAACATAAAAAAAGTAGAGCTTTGCATGAAATGTGCAAATTGATATTATTCAAGAATTAAGAAATTACAATAAGATAATTTCTTTATAAAAGCAATGTATGCAACCCTAATGTTGACCTAAAAACAACTCAACTAAATAAAGCTTACTTATTAATTAAGTAAACTAATTATTACCTAAGAAAAACCTAAGTAAAGTTATGCAAGTGTAATTAAATATTAATTACACTAACAAATTAGGTTGACCTAATTGGAAGAATGAAGGAGATCAGTCTTTTATGTTGTCATTGATGTCACCATGTTGATGAAGGTATTAGATGGGTCTAGTACTCCGAATCAGTATGAAGAACATGTTTACATCCTCTGATGTTCTGGTCCAGTGTTTTGGTCCATATTTCCCCTTTGGTGATCATCGTTGTTCAAGATTTTGGGAAAAGGTTTATGAATATTGGACACATGTATGTATGCAATTATGTATGCTCATATGTTCATATGGTGAGTTGGAATTGGTTTGGTGTTGCATTTTGTTATTAGGTCTATCCATGGCTGACCTAATAATCAGTTAATGGATTAACATGTATTTTGGATATATGAGTGACCTATTCTTGGTCCCAACCAACATAAGATTTTTTACCAAACAGTTGAATTACCTTTGGAGAAGTTTTGTATGAAGCCGAAAATTATATTTTTGGTAAATATGTGTTGCATCCAATTAGGCCGACCTAATTTTGATGCGTTTGAATATATCATATATATTTACAAGATGGTTTGTAGATTGAAAACAAGGTTGTAGATAGATGCGAAGTGTGTGAGTAGAGTGTGAATGTAAAGGAGAGTGAAGATTAGTCTACTGGCATGTGAATACTTTGAGCATCAAATGAATAAAATCTACACTTGTGGTGTAACTTCATCAATTCATATTCTGGCTATAAGCCATTTTATTTTTGTAATCTTTTGTAGGTAGTGAGCCTCCATATCTGGAAAATGAGTCCTTGTAAGTAGTGAGCTTTTTTACTTGGAAGTGATCCTCTTTTGCATCTGGTATTGGAACAACTATATATTGTGAGCTAATCCTCACCGTGGTTTTTCCCTCATTGGGTTTTCCATGAACAAATTCTAGTGTTTATGTGTTGTGTGGTTTCATTCTTTGTTCTTTCTCTTCTCTGGTATATGCATTAAAGTAATTGATGGTGTTTGTTCAATGATTTGGAGAAGACATTGATTCACCCCCCCTCTTAGTATCTTGAATATTCAACAAAAAATACATTTTGTATTTCATTACTTGTGCCTTCAACTTCAACCACTTTTTATTTCTCTTTACCCTTTTTAGGTGGTGTAGTCATCTTTTTTCTATCAAAGGCTAAAGATTCCCCATTGATAAGGGAAACTAACTTCTCCTTGTTCTCCTCTATCCTCATCATCTCTTATAGAGGAAAAAATACCTTTATTTGTGATATTATTTGATTATCCAAGGTAACATATTTTTTAATGTCACAAATTGGTGTAATCTGGTCACTAGTTTTCTCTTGCTTATTGCCTAATTGACCTTCTTGAATACACCTAGTATATTTATTTTCTTGTTCAATTTGAGATGATAATCAGGAATAGTCCTTGATCACTTAGATTCAAAAGAAAATGTATTACAATAATGGAGAGACAAATATCTTGACATTCCATTTGGGAGAAAACAACAATTATTTGAAGTATTTGTTGCTATTATGGAGAAAAATTGCATCATTTCTATTTTAAAAATTTAAAGGACTAGACTGTAAAAGACCTAACTCTATACAAAAAATAAAAAACTAAGGACTCAAAATCCTTAAAATGAGGTTCAAAATTACGTTTTATAGACATAAAGGAAGAAACAAACAAAAAGACTCATTTCATTGCTTAAGTTACAAAAGATAAATCTTAGGTGGTGGTACTATATAATAGGACAAAAACATAAATAAATTATAGAGAAACCATTGAAAAAGTAGTTGAAGGTCTTTGGGGTAGTTACTCTAGCATGTGGATTTGATTTCCTTCAAAATTACTCTTTGCAGGTGATAGGACATATCTAAAATTCCTTTTATATACACCCATGCAACACTGATGTGTGGTTGGTGGGAACTAATTGAACACAACTAAAATCCTATAAATCATCCTTCTCCTTTTTCCTGATCATTTTTTATGCAGGAGCATCCCTAGTTGTAAAGTAATCTTGTATCAACCAAACACATTTTTTTCTTTCATTCTAGCCTATAGTAGTTTCAACATTCCATTCTGAATTTTACCGTATCATCATTTCTTAGCTTGCAAAGAAAGATATTGTATCTAAATGACGTCATCTACATCATATCCAAGTTTTATATCATTTTCATTTCTCTACTAAAATTCATCACTCTTAGAATTTCACTGTAATTCACAGTAAGCATTTGGGGCTGACCTAGTCCAAATTCATAGTGTGGACCTATTCTAAAGCATGCAGAGCTTAATGGGACATCATACAATCATTTTGGGTCCAAGGGGATCTATCTTGGAGATTCAGAACTTATTTCATTTTATGAAGGATTATCTTTCATGTTTAAGGCCAACCTACATGTTTGATCATCTATCAGGGTTGTAAACCCTTGAGGATGACACAAACCTTTGTTGGAGCTAGAGAATCATATTTAAGGTAATTTGTAATCATTTGGTAGGAGTCATTCAATTAGTCATAGTTTGATATAGAAATATTTTTTGAATAAACCTATTGGGGGTCTATAATAAGGCCTTTGGCCATCTATAATGTTGAACTCCCTTGTGGTAGGCTTGTGAGCCCTAGTTATTCACCCATGAGGCATATGATGCATGTAAGATTGTCAATTCAATAAAGATCTAAGTTTTTAGAGCATTTCCTTGTGTTATTTATGTTGTGTTGACTCTAAGCTAGATTGTTGGACAATTCTCTTGGACCCTCCATCCGTGAATACGCCAAGTGGTATTAGAGTGAGTCCTAAAAGGAATTCCTTGTGGTGAACAAATCATTGACTTGAGGTGGACTGCATGTGTTTTCAACCAATCACTGGTTGTGAGGTAGTTGAAACCCTTGTACCCAGATCACCAAATTGAGGTAGTTGCATTAGATCCAACTAGAGAGATGCCACCAAGGAAAGCACCTACTATGGAGAATTTCACTAGAAGAATGGAAGAAATATTGGAAATGATGCAAGTAATGCAAGTTTGATTAGATGCAGTAGAAGAAGATAGAAGAGGAGGTCTAAACCCTACGCATGCAAATGAAAGTGATGATGACCTAAACCATGCTATGAATCTAATTGAAGAAGCCCTAGATGATGATGATGAAGAATCATATTAGATTAAGACATTGAAAGATATTTCAAAAATTGGTAAGTGACCTAGAGTTGAAACTCAAAATTACATGATAAATTTAAACCCTAAGGAATTGATTGACTGGATTAATGAAATGAAGGAATACATTGAATACGAAGAAATTGAAGATCCAAAAAGAGTGAAATTTACAAAAAACAAAGTTGAAAGGGCATGTTGCATTATGGTGGAAATAAGTTTAATTGGATCAAAATAGAAGTGGAAAGGAGAAAATTATAAAATGGGATAGAATGGTGAAAAAGCTAAAAATTCAATTTATACCTATTGATTATGATCTTGAATTATTGAAAATATTGCAAAACTTAAGGAAAATGGAGAGATATATAAAGGAGTATATTGAAGAATTCTACAAGATTATCATTAGGACTGGACATAGTTAAGAAAGAAAAGAAAAGGTTGTGAGGTACATCAATGGATTGAGAACAAACATTCAAGAAGAACTTATCCTGGTGAAGATGAAATCAGTTGAAGAAGCATATCAATTTACACTAAAGGTGGAAGAGAAGATGAACAAGGAGTTTGAACAAAGGTAGAGAAGTGAAAGAGAAATATTCTAGAGGAGCAGATCACAAACCAGAGAAAGAAGACCTTATGCATAGCAAAATATATGGGAAACTCTACTATAGTGAAGAGAAGGACCACATTTCATACTATAGAGGAAGATAAGATATAAATTTCTACTGCAATGACAAAGGAGGTCATAGTTCATACCACAATGATGAATATCAGAGGGATGAAGGAAGATCTGAGAGGAAACCATTCATAGCAACCTATTTTAAGTGTGGAGGTAAAGGACATAGAGCATTTGAATGCTCTAAAGGAAGTATCGATAAGAAAACTAAGCACATCAGAAGAGAAACTTATGTGGATGAAGAATCTATTGAATCCCTTAATTTAGTTAAGAAACCTAAGAAAGGTGAATCATTAGTGATGAGGAGAGATTTGATGCATGGATAAGTGACTAAGGAACCACCATAAAGGAAGAGTTTGTTTAGAACAAGATATAAGTCTGAAGGAAAGGTATGTAAAGTTATATTGATAGTGGAAGCACTAATAATCTAGTCTTAGAGGAGATGGTAACCAAATTTAATTTGAAGATATTGAAACATCCAAACCCTATAGAATAGCATGGATTTAGGATGATCATAAGATACACATGAATGATGAATGTTTGGTGAAACTTCATATAGGATCATATAGTGATGAAGTACTATGTGATATTATGCTTATGGATGCATGCCATTTACTATTAGGAAGACCATGGCAATATGCTAAGAAATCAATTCATGAAGGAAGAAGAAATACCTATACTATGACTTCAAATGGAAAGAGAATTAAGTTGATACCTTAGGAGGAAGAAGACAAGAGTGACACTTGTAGCACTGCCAGACGATGTTTGGTAGATGGAAGGAAATTTCTAGATGGATTGAGGCATAAAAATATGTGTTTTACATTGATTCCAAAGAAGGGTGAAAGTCCAAAGATAGTAAAAGATGAAGATCCACCATAGATATAAGTAGAAGAATTGATGAAAGAATATGAAGACATCATATCAAATAATATACCAGAAGGATTACCTCTAGTCTAGAGTATCAACCATCACATAGACCTAAAACTGGGAGCAAATTTTCCAAACAAGGCAGCATAGAGGATGCCATCGGTAGAGAATGTAGAATTGAACCGACATATACAATATTTTTTGAAGAAACGATTGATCAAAGAAAGCTTAATCCCATGTTAAGTATCTATTATACTGGAACCAAAGAAGGATGGAGAGTGGATAATGTGTATAGACTCAAGAGCAATCAATAGGATCACTGTCAAGTATAGATTCCCATTACCAAGGATGGATGACATTATGGATTGTTTGAGTGGAGAAAAGTATTTCAAAAAGATTGATCTAAAGAGTGGATACCATTAGATTAGAATCAAAGAAGGAGATGAATGGAAAACTATATTTAAAAAAATGAAGGATTTTATGAGTGGTTAGTAATGCCTTTTGGATTGACCAATGCATTGAGCACTTTCATGAGATTGATGAATGAAGTACTGAAGAGATTCTTGGGTAAGTTTGTCACTTTTTACTCTGATGATATTCTAATTTTTAGTAATCCTAGAGAATAGCATTTGTGGCACATCAGATAAGTATTGCAAAGGTTGAGAGAAGAGAAGTTGTTCATTAATGTCAAGAAGTGTACCTTTATGAAGATAGAGTTGGTGTACTTGGGTTTTTTGATTTCTACTGAAGGATTGAAGATGAAACCTGAGAAGCTTAGAGAAATTGTTGAGTGGCCTATACTGGTGAACACTAGAGAGGTAAGATAATTCCATGAATTGGCTAGTTTCTATCTGAAAATTTTCAGAAGCTTTAGTAGCATTTGTACACCTATGACTGAAACAATGAGAAGAGAAAAGAAAGAGTATAAGTGGACATCTAGAGCACATAAAAGCTGTGAATTATTGAAGCAAGAGGTGATAGAGAAGCCAATATTAACATTACCTAATTTTGATAGAGTATTTCAAGTAAATTATGATGCAAGTGGAAATGCAATAGGATTAGTGTTGATTCAAGAAGGGATACCTATAGATTATTTCAGTGAAAAGTTGAATGATGCCTATCGGCCTCCTACAATGATTTTAACAACTAAGCCCTTGCAGCAGTGATTCAAAGATTGAACATCTAACTTGAATAGATATCTCAATCATCATAAAGGTGCATTTAAATTTTCAATCCAGAGACGTAAACTTAAAATGGGTCAACACAATATGTGCACTAGGATTCCAAAGTAGCCATATTCATACTCCAACTAAGAAAGTCACAATGATGAAAGTAAATTGGTTGGAAGGAAATAACATAAGTGTTAAGCATCAACCAATAACCATACTAAAATAAAATATATTTCAGGAATGAAAATATGAGCAAACAAATAGGAAACTACTATATCTTCTTTGGTTGCACGAACAATCACAAAATGGAATTCTAGTGGCTGCAGGAACAAACAGTGCCAAATTTTTAACTAATTATTGAACAAAAAATATTAACTAGACTAAAGGACATAATACTCACCAAGTGGCCCCCCTTGGATGAGCATCCCCTAAAAATAATGTAAACTCAGATGCAAAAACTTATAACTTCATTTTATTCATTGGAAAACATTAGTACAATCGAGCAACATGACTGTATTACTAGAAAACTAAGAATGTGGGTAAATCATCAAATTAGGAAACATCCTTAGAAGGAGCATCCGAGTCTTATTTATAGAAGCTACTAACTAAAACCTAGCAAGGTGGTCAACTCCAACAGATTTAGAGGATGCCACATTAGGGAAAGCATGAAAAGTGGAGAGGTAGTTACACATGCACATAATCTAGTTAGGCATGTTTGCCTTAATGCAGATTTAGTGTAGCAGTAACACCTATATTTTCTCAATAGAAAATTAATAAAATTTACAAGGTGGTTACAACTTCTATTTACATGAAGAATATCCTGCCATCGAGAGTCTTCCCTTCATTGAATGAGCACCTTATTGACCGATATGGTGAATAACTAGCTAGCGGAATCTTCCTGAATTGCAGGCCTGTAATTATATCTACATGACAATATTAGTACACACAAAAACTATATATCTATAATTATCTTAAAGTGGCAATCATTAATCCACATGTAAAATTAACATATATAGTTTATATAGCATATCAATGTCATTCAAAGGTTACAAAAATAAGCTTATGCCCAATGGTTTTAAGGAAATATCATAAAAAGATCAACATCCAAGCATCAAAGTCTATGAAAAATGTAGCAAATGGATAATATACTCTATCAAAATTGAACCATAAACTCAACTTATCACTCCTCCCAACCTAAGGTCTTGTTGGTCCTCCAACATAGGAAGGGTTGTGCTTTTGCTTGGTCAATGCCCTAAAATTTGCAACTACTAGCTGTCCAAAATTAGTTTTTTTTGTGCATGAATTAGGTTCCCAATAGAACCCTTGATGTTTGTCCAACCTGCTCCATCTTTTTCTCTCATAAGCTATGTCATACCGATAATACCTAAAATTTGGCACAGGCCACAATATGATAGGTGGATGAAAAGTGAGTGGAAGCCAAAATTGTCCCTTTATCCTTGTAATCTGTATATATCTATCAACTATCTTAAGTGTTGTAGAATAGTTCTACATAGAGTAAGGCTCATCTTGTTCCAATTCATTAGTTAGATTGGTCCACCTTTGTGACAGGTATCCCATTATAGATTCCCCTATGGTTTTTTCTATCTCCTCATATTCTTTATAAACTGCTTCTCTTTCAGGTAGGATCTTATTGCCATAGCTTGGTCGATAAAGAATTATGTGCCAATCCTTGAAAATGTCTCCAAGATTTATAAATTCAACCCTAATGGATAGGGGTGTGTTGGATTCAATTTTCTTATAAGTCCCGAATTGTTTCCTCCAACTAACTTTATTTTGTATCCAGGACATAAATGCCCTTAATTGGACATCTCCAACATACAACAGTGGATTCCGATTATGGCCTTGAGTAACAACATAATTATGTAAATAGAATTCACACAACAAATTCTTCATTTCAAGAGGAGAAATAAAGGCAGTAAAGGAGTAATAAATGAAGGCTATGATGAGGAAGAATGGCAATGGTTGGTGTCATTTCACACATGCAAGCCGTCATCTCACACATAATTCAAACTAGCTCAATAATGGAAAAACACGTAGGCATGGAATTCACACTCCCCCCACCCAACCTAAATTTACATATGTTTCCTCACATGCGAGGTGGTAATGATGAATTGATAGGGGCAGGGAATAATCACATGCTATGAAGAACATCTATATTAACGTACAACAATTAAATAAATGCACTAAAAGACAATTAAGAAATAAAAATTTAATGCACACATACCTAAATTTGTGGAAGATTTGTTGCAAATATTATGGAGAAAGTATCAGTCACTTTTAAGAAATCAGTTGTGAAAATAATGAAAGTGGAGTGAAATGAGGTGAAATGGGATGAAGTGAGATGACAACGGAAAAATGGAGAGAGAGAAAGGTGGAAATGGATGGGCGTATGGGTGAAGAAGTGGACCCCCACAAAGTGGAGCCTTTATTATGACAAGTTGCATACCTTAGTTATCCAGAAGGAAGGACAGTAGGTCCATTTCCTTCACCTGTAGGAAGTTTGGGTGCTGCATTTTGAGTGAATTGCTGTAGGAATTCCTCCTTAGAAGCTAGCTTGTGATACGATTCGAGGTGATGACCATTCACTAGCAGCTTAAATCTGATAGGGTCAGTGGTAGTAACCTGAACAACCTCATTGGAAAATACTTTAGCAACCTCATATGGTCCTAGCCACCTTGTCTGCAATTTTCTTGCATTATCTTGATATCTTGAGTCATAGAGTAGCTTCCAATCACCTAGCTGGAATTTCTTATCCTTTATGAATTTATTATCGCACTTTATTCTCTAATTATGCACTACCTCTATGTGATGCAAAGATGCCTTCCTCATCTCATCCAAAGCATTTAGCTGCATGATTTTGTCCCTTTGTGCTTCAGAGATGTCCACCCCAAGTCTACTATAATCCTAAGAGTCTTATGCTCAAATTTAATGGGAATCATAGCTGTCTTTCCATACAATAACTCAAATGGAGTGAATCTTGTAGTTATTTTCTAGGTAGTTCTGTAGGCCCAAACAACTTCTGGTAGCCTGCTTGCCCAATCCTTTATGTGGATAGCCACTATTTTGGTCATAATGGATTCAACTTCTCTGTTGGTTACCTAAAATTGGCCATTGGCCCGAGGGTGGTAAGGAGTAGACTTCCTATGCCTACTATTGTACTCATTGAATAGTGAAGTAATAAGGGTTGAAGTGAATTGAGTCCCTTGATCAGTCACTATATCTCTTGGAACCCCATACCATGTGGAAATTTCCTCATAAATAAATCCTGCAACCTTATTATCTCTTGCATGCTTCATGTCCTTAACTTCTACCCATTTAGTTACATAATCAATGCATACCAAGATATAGGATTTAACTTTTGATGGAGGATCAATGGGTCCTACAAAATCCAAACCCCACTTATCAAATGGAGTGATTACTACTTGGGGGCAGAGTGGCATCACATCAGATTTGGTTGGCCTACCCATCCTCTAGAATCTATCACACTTCCTTATTTATCTCCCTACATCCTTATGGAGTGTGGGCTAGTAATATCCCGTGTTCAAAATCTTCATTGATGTCCTCTTGGCTGCAAAATTCCCTCCACATGGTTCATTGTGGCATGCATGCAATATTTCATATGTCTCATCTTCCCTTACACATCTCCTCATGACATGTTCAGGTTGAGTGTAGAACAAACTGTTGGGTCTCAAAAATGCAAGTTTGAAGCACAAGAGGTTGCCAAGCTCTCACAACGCTATTGGCCAACTAACAAAGCCAACCAATATAGTTGAACCTTCTACTCTTAAGGCTCTGCTAGACCTAGGTGGGTGCACCTATGTGAATGATGCGAATTTTGGATTATGTTTCCTACTGGACCAATCTATCCACAATGGCAATTTGATAGTGGAGAAATGTGATGTAAGTTTGGTGTAAATTTTATATGCAATATCAAGGTAAAAATTAATATGTTTAGTTAATAGATGTAAATAAAGTGGATAAAAATAAATAATGAGAATAAGAGAGACCAGTGCCTTGTTGGGTAAAATAGAGTCAAAATGAAAGTCTTGAGATGAATGGCTTCTTTCTAGCAAGTTCTCTAATTGTTTGGCATACAAATATAAGTTTAGAACTGGTATAAACATGCAAGAATATGATTGACAATCCCTACTTGAGGCAGAATATCAATCATAATTATCTGATTCTTCTTACTGATCCAAATAACTTCCGAGATTACTATAATTGATTAAGAGGAATTTAATTCTTATTTAAAGAACCCAATTAATCAAATCACAAAGATACAACAAATGTGCATTGATAAATTGAACATATACTTGATATTTCAACTTAGATAATTGAGAAACACTAAGTTGGAGACAATCAAACAATTGCAGAAAATCAACAAACAACTGATGCTAGAATAGAATCACTGAGTCAATGGTCTTTCATTATCTTCCTCAAGTCTTATACATGCAACATGGTCCTTTTGAATATAAACATTCTAAAAATCCTCTACTTCCTTCTTTCTATCTTCTTCCAATCCTTTTTTGTTACAAGTGGTTTTTACAAGTATTTATACAATAAATTTTAAGGGTCATGACCCTTCACTGTCTATTACAGCCATTCACATTTTGTTGACATAAATTAAAACATTTAATTATATTGCCTTATCAAAAATTAAATGTTTTAAACAATAGTCTGATGTCTTTTATTTTTCCTTAATACATTTCCCACTTGTATTCTTTATCTTATCGGCACATTACACCTTACCTTGCCTTTATTTTTATTTCCCCATGGCTTTTATTGCTTTCATCACAACTTCATTTACATTTACCGCTCAACTGCGGACTTGACTTTTATCTCTGGCGGATGTGTGGCAACCGGCCCCACACTAACTGTTTCGGCTACCACCATTGCTTACCGCCTTACCATAGGCTTCATTTTAGCTCCTGGCAATATTATCTTTTACTATCAGCCCTCATCATTACCCACGTTACCGCGATCTACTTGTTGCCTCCTCACGGCACCGCGGTATCCAACTGTCATTTCCTTCTCTTCTCCTACCACTCTACTATGGGCTGCTTCCTAACCATCGATGGTACCGTGGTGTGATCATTAAGCATCATCTCACTGCTTCCTCTTGGCCACTGCTATCACTGTGGTTTGTGGTTAAACCATGCACAATGTAGCGATAGATATTTTCTGCTTTGCTTCGCCGATTATCTCACCTCCACCATGACACCATGGTTAATGAATTAATTACGTGTGGTGGGGCGGTGAATGTTCACTTCCCATTGCTTTGCTATTATTGTACCACCATGGTCTATGTGTTGACCACCAGTGGTAGTGCGGTAAGCATCTTTTGCTACATTGTCTTCGTTCACCGCATAACCGCCAACTAACCAACGACTGTCTGTGGTGCCGCGGTAACGGCTTATTGTGACTACCCTTAACTACTCACTGTGATACTGTGGGGCTAGATTGAACTATGTGTGGTATAGTGGTAAAGTAAAAAGGGTATGAAAGGCTTTAATTTTGACAACGGTATGTCGATTAAGGTTATTTCAATGGTACAAGTGGAGAACGAAATGTTTTTTTTATGAAAAGAATAGTGAAAATGTTAGATTCAAAAGGGGAAACCTCATGGAAAATTTTAGGTTCTAACAGTGGCTCTTGTTGAGGATGAGTGGTTTTATCAAATCACTACAAGAATCTAGAATTTTTCTGGGAGAGCAGATCGAGAATGATATGGAAAATGAAAACAATGGCAGATGAAGGGAATGAAAGAGTGAAGAAAATGGAAAGTAGAGCATGGAGAATGGAAGGTGAAAATGACCCTAATCTACTATACATGGAAAGAAAGCGATGATTTCAAAAAGGGAATTCCTGAGAATGTCCATGTACTGGAAAACCCAAACCCTTCAAAATTTCTAAACTACTCTACATGGAAAATAATATTTAAAAGGGGTTTAAATAAGAATTGTCCATGCACTAGCAATTCTTAACCCTCTGCAACTCCTCAAGAGAAAAATGCTTCAAGAACTGCCCATGTATAGGCAACTCCTACTGCTCTCCATACATGTTCTACAAGTATTATGAATTCTCTCCTCTTTTACCAACAACAACAAAGGGCCCCAACCACAATGCTTCAAATTTCCCATGTTTTCCTTTCTCCTGGCATCTTTCATTCCACATCAGTACCAGATCATTTTCTTCAAATTTTCTATTTTTAAATTTTTTATCAAACAAATACTTCATCTGTGACTGTAAATTTACATTCTGGTTTTGAGCTATTCTTCTTATTTCCTCAAGCTCTACCGGTTGCTCCATTCTTTCCTCCATTGGTTCTAGAACAACTAAATCTTCTTAAAGGATAAATTTCTAAACTGGCAACAAATTTTGTAAAGGCATCTTAGCTTCTGTTCCATACACTAATTCATATGGGGATTTTCCTATTGCCTTTTTCACAGTAATCCTATCTGCCCATACAACGAGTCTTAACTTTGAATCCCAAGACTTTTTATTTTTACTGAGCATTCTCCTTATGATTTTCAAAAGACTCTTGTTGCTGGATTCTGCCTCACCATTAGCTTGTGGGTGATATGGGTCAGAATAAGAAATACTAATACCATGTGTACTACAAAAATCTCTAAACTCATCAGATCTGAAACACATCCCATTGTTCGTGATTAATCTTAATGGTGTACCAAACCTGGTAATAATGTTATCCATCAAAAAATTGATCACAACTTTACTTGTTGCTTTCTTGGTTGGGATTGCTTCTACCCATTTGATGAATTAATTAGTGGCTACCAGTATCCATTTGTGTCCTCCACTTGATTTCTCTTGTATCTCCCCAATAAAATCAATCCCCCATTGATGAAAAGGGGCTTCAACTTGCATAGGTCTAAGTGGTAAAGCTCCCTGATATTTCATTTTTCCTGAAAACTTCTGACATGCCTCACACTTCCATACATATGAAAAAGAATCATTAAATACTTTTGGCTAGTAATAACCTGCCCTGAGAATTTTATGTGCAGTTGTCTTTGCAGAATAATGGCCTCCATAGACCCCTTCATGCATTTCTTGTAAAAAATGTTTAGCTTGTGACTCATCTAAACATAACATCAACATCCCATCCCTGTTCTTCCAAAATAAATCACCTTCTATGAATACATATTTAGATGCTTTTAGTTTCAAAGTTCTTCTCTGATTATCATTAAAAAAATTAGGGCACTTCATGTTTCTGAGGTAATACATGATGTATGTGTACCAAGGTGTATGCCCAATACTTGCAATCACATTTCCTTCATCTTCTACATTGCAAATTTGATTTGCTTCAATATTTGCTTCTGCCATTAACTTGGCCAATCCCTGGCCTCTTACTAATTTGGTAGTTTGTATTTCCATATCAAATTCTTGAATTTTATTAATCCACCTGCATCTCTTCCCTATTACTTATGACTGTGTCAAGATATCTTTAACAACTGTATGAGGAACATAAGCAATTACTTTGGCTCCAACAAGATACGGTCTAAAAGATTTTGTGGCTTTTACTAATGCAAAGTCTTGTTTTTCTATTATATCATATTTCATTTCTGACCCCTGCAATGACTTACTAAAAAAGGAAACAGGTTGTTCATGACCCTCATCATTTTTCTGCAGCATGACAGCTGCTATGGTGTGAAATGAAGTAAAAGAAAATATCTGAAATGGTTTACTAAAATTAGGGGACTTTAAGATAGGGGATTCTTTGATAGCTCTTTTTATAGATATGAAGGCATCCATAGCTTTAGTAGTCAGTCCAACCTTTCTCCTTTTTTCAACATCTTAGATATAGGTTTAACAATCTCAACAAAATTGGGCACAAACCTCCTAAAAAAATTAATTTGGCCAAAAAATGATTGGATGGCTTTGATGCTTTTGGGCATAGGAATTTTATCTATGGAATCTACCCTTTCAGGATCTATCCTAATCCCATCCTTTGACACAATATGCCCCAAAATTTTACCCTCTGTGACAAAAAAATGATTTTTTTTAGGATTAAGACTAATACCATATTCCAAAGCTTTGATGAAGATCTTCTCCAAGTCTCCCACATGATTCTCTGCCCTTTTGGAATAAGTAGTGAGATCATCTTGATATACCACCATTATAGCATTGATCAGATCTGCAAATGCCACATCCATGGCCCTTTGAAAGGTTGCTCCTACATTTGTGAGACTAGATGGCATTCTTACATAGACATATGTTCCCCATGGAGTTGTAAAAGCTATTTTGTACTGCTCAGATTCTCTGACTTTAACCTGATTATAACCAAAGAAACCATCCATCATAGATAACAACTCACACCCTGTTACTTTATGCAGTATAGCATCCATGTTAGGTAGAGGCTAATTATCTTTGAGGGATGCCACATTTAAATTTTTGAAGTCCACACACAGTCTGATATCTTCGTTCTTCTTTCTTACAAGAACTAGGTTTGACACCGATGTTGAATGCCTGATTGGTTTGATGATACCTCCATCTCTAAGCTTTGCCAATTCCTCTTGCATCTTAGGTTCCAGAGTTGGATTGATAGGCCTTTTCCTTTGTCTGAATGGATTTGCGTCTAGCTTTAGTGGAATTTCATGTTGAAAACAATCCTCTCTATACGCCTTTAAATCCTCATAAGACCAAGAAAAAACATGCTTATACTTTCTTAGCAATGTAATCAGCATTCTTCTGATGGTTGGGCTTATCCTTTTTCTACTATAGACCGTTTTAGGTGCCAATTTAGTTCCCAAATTTATTTCTTCAATAGCCTATTTCTTAATAGGTGTCTACTTCATGAGAGAATGATCATTTCCATCATACACCCTCTCCAATGCCACAAGCCCTTTGGGAAGTTTGTTAGTTTTAAGCTGCAAAGCTTCCTTACCAAGCACAATTTGTTTCCCATCTACTTCTTCCACAAAAGCATTGAAATCAATCTCCTATGCTTCATACTGGTCTATACAATGAAGAAACTTCAAAAGGTCAGTATCATCATTAAAAACCTACCAGCTATATATGTTGTTAGGGACAATAGGTCTTGTTTTGAATTCAAACTGAGATACCCCTGCTAAAGTGATATCATGTTTCTTTAAGGCTAAATTAGCCAAAAAATCAGCCATCAAATTTTCAGATCTATCTATCCAATCAATTGAAAATGCATCAAATAGTTCCACTGTATCCCACACAACATTTCTATATTGTTTCATCCTTTTGTTCTTTACAACATATTTTGGTCTGAATTGTGACACAACTAGCTCAAAATCACCCAAGACATACAATAACTTAATCTTATGTTTGATAGCCATGTTCAAACCAATCAGCAAGGCCTCATACTCTACCACGTTATTTGTACATTCAAGAGCCAACAAAAATGAATATTTAAATGTTGTACCTTTAGGTGATATGAAAACTATCCTAGTGCCATTACCTTCTTGAATGCATGCCCCATCACAGTACATTTTCCACACACCTTCCTGATTTTCAGAAATATGTTTATCAATTGGGTCTTTGTTCACTAATTCAAGCTGAGATAATTCTACTCTAAAATTCCCCAAATATATATCACATAAGCAATTAAGTTGCTCTTGAGGAACATACTCAACAATATGACTCATTCTTGGTTCTCTATACAACTTTACTTCTTCACCATTAATTGGTATTTTGGCATATGATAAATCAAACTGCACATTAGCTCCAACTACTACAGTCCATTGTCTTGACAAAATCATTCCAAACTGAGGAGGTATATCAATCATAGTTATATCAATATTATAGGTTGCCTGTGGGTATGTTGCTAATTTTACTTCTATATTTTTCATAATCCCCACACCTGCGACATGCCTACTATCCATGGAATAACATTTACCACCCTCGATATCTATCCACATACCAAGTTGAATCATTACTCCTATTGGCATAATATTCATAGAAGCACCTGAATCTATCATGCAATTTCTTACCAATTTACCATTAATGAGTAGGGTAGTAAAAAATGGATCAATCTATGGTGTATTCATTAAGCAGGCTTTTGGAACTTTTATCTCCTTCCTCTTATTAGTGACTTCAGGGACCTCCTTATTTTCAAGGTTTATATTTTGATTCCCATTAGACATCAATTGAATGGCACCTTCCCTATACTCCTTAATTTTCATCATTTCAAGTAGTGGGACAAATATTTTTAATTGAGATAAGGTTTGTATGAAATCAAAAGGTGTACCTTCAGTTCTAATAACCTTCTTTGGTTCTATCAATTCTCCTTTGTTTTCCTCCTTTTCCCCTTTGTTTGTTTGACCTGGATTTTGTTTATCCTTGGGGACTTCTTTATCTTCTTTTTTAGGAGCACACTTCTATTACTTTTTGTTAGATTGCTTATCACTTGTCCTCTTTGATATTTCATTTCATACCTTTTTATTTTTTACAAACATTCCTCTCAGGACACCTTCATCCTCATTTATTGTTCTATTCCTTAGCCGATATTTGATTCTTACTGCTTCCACCATTGCAGTAGTCAATCTTTTCATCTCTTCCTCACTCAGTCTCCTTATACTGCATTTGTTAGTATGATGTGATGCAGTAGGGGGATATTTTTCATTTTCACTTTCTTCATAGTCAGAAAAGACTTGTTGTTCTACCATATGAATATTGTATTTATGATGATTGACATCATACTCATATTCTCCTTCCTCTGAAGATGAATACCCCTGCTCCAAGGAATTAAGAGTATGGGAAGTTAAATATATATTATGGTCTTCCCCACCATCATTTTCCACTATGCCTTCTTTTGGTACTGACTGAGCTATAACACAATGCTTCAGGGAGTGTGGTGCATAACAAACTGAGCACCAAGGACTCTTATCCACCATATATGCTCCTTTCCTTTTTAATGGATCTGGTGTTTCTTTATTTCTTGGTTATCACTTACCGGCTTCCCATCCTTCCAATTTGTATTATAAGGCATGTCATTTAACCTTGGTCTTTCATTCTTATATGTATTTTCTTGTCTATTTGGTGGAGCATATGGGGGAGACCTAGGGTTTTCCCTTTTATAAATCATCCTTGCAGCCTTCCTGTTATTCTCAATTGTGAGTGCTATCTTTTGAGCTTCAGCCAAATTATGAGGATCTTTGTTCCTAAGCTCATATCCTATCTTGGGATCAAAAGCTTTCAAGTAGATGCTCAATGTAGCAAGATCAACCAACTTGGATCCATGAGGTATCTTATTATGTAATTTGGAAAACCTCTAATTAAAATCATAAGCTGACTGATTTTGATGCTTCTGGATAGTTACCAACTCATGCAAAGAAAACACTGATGCACATTGATTCCCATATTGCTGGAGAAACTGCTCATAAAATATTTGAATAGAATTAATGAATTTTGTTGGCAAACTGTTAAACCGGTCCCTAGCATCTTCAATCAGTGACATCATAAATAATCTCATCTATACATCCTCATATTGCATATCTAGGTCTTGAATAACTGCTTTAAAGTTTCGTAGATGCTCCTCAACTGTGACTGCACTGCTTCCTGTGAATTTTGGGACTAGGTTTCTCCAATTCTTATCCAGAGGGTAGGGGTATATCTGAAATCTGGTCAAATCAAATTGCCTGATCATGGTTGTATATTGTGGAGGAGGATTTTGGTAATGTTGATGCTAGTACACTAGATTACTATTTCCCACATATTGCTGACCTTGTGGGGGTACGTGTTGCTGATAAGGAGGTGGTTGAACACCCTTATGTTGTGGTGGAGCATTTTGATGTCCACATTGGTTCCTTGGCTGATTTTGGTGGGCCCGTGGGGAATTTGATACTCTCATATTATTATTTTTATGAGGGGGCACATATTTGGGTGAGTCAACCATTGGCGTTTTAATTTGAGCTTTATGCAATTTCATCTTCTCAAATTATTTCATTGCCTAAAGCCTTCACTCATATTCTACCCTTAATCTTTCTATTTCTTGCCTCATGTGCTCCAACTGTGCATCTGCTTCATTTTGGGCCATAAGTTCATGATTTTCTTCAGATGCTTCTTCATATTCAAGTCCCTCCTCAAAAAGTGTTGTTCTCTGCTCATACTCAAACTCTCTCCTTTTTTTAGCCTCAAAATCAGCCATAAACTCATCATCCTTCTCATGGTCTAATTTCTAGAGGGAGTTTATCTTCTCCTCTGGAGTGTGAATTCCTTTAGATGGGCTGTTTTCATTTTTTAATGCATCATATGAATTATGCATTTCCACAAGTGTTTTTTTGCTTTTAGTTGCTGGGTCGTGGTCATCAGACACTTTCTTGCTCTGATCATTTTTGTAATTCCACTTACTTTTATCACTAGGACCATCAGTATCTTTGTACAAAGATCTTCTTCCCTGCATGTTGTGAGTAATCGTGATAGTCTAAAATCTAGGATGATTTCTTTTCGATCTATATTTTATTTTATTAGTCTCAATGCACTTGTTCATTCAGAGTCGCCACTCACTTTTTTTTAAAAGTGAGAAAATGTTTATTATTTCACCCTGCGAAGTCAATTTTCAAATTTCTTAACTGTGAATCTCTTTAATGACTCTATATGGAAAGACTGCCTACCACCAGACTTTTCTCAAGTTATTCCCCAATAGAGTCACCAATTTGTTGGGTCTCAAAAATGTAGGATTGAAGCACGAGAGGTTGCCAATCTCTCACAATGCTATTTGGCAACTAACAAGGCCAACCAATATAGTTGAACCTTCTACTCTTAAGGCTCTACTAGACCTAGGTGGGTGCACCTATGTGAATGATGCAGATTTTGGATTATGTTTCCTACTAGACTGATCTATCCACAATGGCAATTTGACAGTGGAGAAATGTGATCTAAGTTTGGTGTAAATTGTATATGCAATATCAAGGTAAAAATTAATATGTTCAGTTAACAGATGTAAATAAAGTGGATAAAACTAAATAATGAGAATAAGGAAGACCAGTGCCTTGTTGGGTAAAACGGAGTCAAAATGAAAGTCTTGAGATGAATGGCTTCTTTCTAGCAAGTTTTCTAATTGTTTGGCATACAAATATAAGTTTATAACTGGTATAAACATGCAAGAATATGATTGACAATCCCTACTTGAGGCAGAATATCAATCCTAATTATCTGATTTTTCTTACTGATCTAAATAACATTTTGAGATTACTGTAATTGACTGAGAGGAATTTAATTCTTATTTAAAGAACCCAATTAATCAAATCACACAAATACAACAAATGTGCATTGATAAATTAAACATATACTTGATATTTCAACTTAGATAATCGAGAAACACTGAGTTGGAGACAATCAAATAATTGCAGAAAATCAACAAACAACTGATGCTAGAATAGAATCACTAAGTCAATGGTCTTTCATTATCTTCCTCAAGTCTTATACATGCAGCATGGTCCTTTTGAATATAAACATTCTAAAAATCCTATACTTCCTACTATCTATCTTCTTCCAATCCTTTTTTGTTACAACTGATTTTTACAAGTATTTATACAATAAATTTTAAGGGTCACGACCCTTCACTGTATTTTACTATCATTCACATTTTGTTGATAGAAATTAAAACATTTAATTATATTGCCTTATCGGCAAATTAAATGTTTTAAACTATAGTCTGATGTCTTTTATTTTTCCTTAATACATTTCCCACCTATATTCTTTATCTTATCAGCACATTACACCTTACCTTGTCTTTATTTTTATTTCCCCATGGCTTTTATTGCTTTCATGGCAGCTTCATTTACATTTACCGCTCAACCGCGGACTTGACTTTTACCTCTGGCGGTTCTACAGTGACTGGACCCACACTGACTATTTCGGCTACCACCATTGCTTACCATCTTATCATAGGCTTCATTTTAGCTCCTGGTGGTATGGCGATATTAGCTTTTACTGTCATCCCTCATTGTTACCCGTGTTACCGCGGTCTACTTGTTGCCTCCTCACAGTACTGCGGTATCCAACTGTCATTGCCTTCTCTTCTCCTACCGCTCTACCACGGTTTGATTCCTAACTGTCAGTGGTACTGCGGTGTGACTATTAAGTGTCATATCACTGCTTCCTCTTGGTCACCGCAGTCACCGCAGTCTGTGGTTTAATCATGCGCAGTGTAGCAGTAGACATTTTCTTCTTTACTTCACCAATTATCTCACTGCCACCGTGACACCGTGGTTAATGAATTAACTAGGTGCGATGTGTCAGTGACTGTTCACTGCCCATTACTTCATTGTTTACCATGCCACCGTGGTCTATGTGTTGATCACCAGTGGTAGCACGGTAAGTGTCTTTTGCTACATTATCTTCGTTCACCGCATAACTATCGGCTAACCAACGACTGTCCTCAATGCCGTAGTAAGGGCTTATTGTGACTACCCTTAACCACTCACCATGATATCATGAGGCTAGATTGAACCGCGTGTGGTATAGTGGTAAAGTAAAAAGGGTATGAAAGGCTTTACTTTTGACAGCAGTATGTCGGTTAAGGTTATTTCAATGGTACGAGTGGAGAACAAAATGTTTTTTTTATGAAAATAATAGTGAAAATGTTAGATTCAAAAGTGGAAACCTCATGGAAAATTTAAGGTTTTAACACAAACATCGAACAATCCATGAGAAAGGAAAATATTTTTCAATGAGCACCCTCCTCTTCTTTGGAGAGAAGTGAGAAGGAACTCTCCCTGTGACTAGATAATTAGCTATGTCAACATACCAGGGTGTCTGCACACTGATGGAAAATAAATTCTCATCAGGGAAAGTGTCATCTATGACTTGATTATCTTCTAATGTAGTCAACCTCGAAAGAAAGTCTGCAACAACATTGGTCTTCCCTGGTTTATCCACAATGGTTATGTCAAAATCCTGCATCAACAATAACCATCTTTCTATTCTACCTGAGATCAGAGGTTTATTCATGAGGTATCTAATTGCTGCATGATCATTGTGCACAAAGATCTGGTAGCCTGTTATGTAATGCCTAAATTTGTTTAGGGCATAGATCACTTCTAACATTTATTTTTTTGTCACTATATAGTTGAATTCAACTCCCTGCAGATTTTTGCTGACAAAATAAATAACATTTTCAATAGATCCTTCTTTCTATCCTAAGATTTCTCCTATAGCATAGTTTGATGCATTAGTATGGATGTGGAAAGGAAATTCCCAATTAGGATGCTTTCAAGTTAGAAAATGCCTTGTCACAGTCTTCTATCCATTGGAATTCAACATCTTTGGTTGAGAGATTATACAATGGTGATGCCATTTTGTTGAAGTCTTTGATGAACCTCCTATAATAACCTACATGTCCTAAGAAACTCCTAACATCCTTTTGTTTTCAAGGGATAGGCAGATTGGCAATCAAATCAATCTTTGCAGGATCTACTTGAATTCCTTTGTGAGAGATGTAGTGGCCAAGAACTACACCTTCCTGCATCATCACGAAGCACTTTTCACTATTTAAAGATAGATTGTGGTCTTCACATCTCTGTAGGACTCTCCTGAGATTTTCCAATGCTTCATTGAAATCAACACCATAGGTAGTGAAGCCATCCATATAGATTTCCATGCAATCATGAGAGATGTCTGAAAAATATGCTAATGAATGCCCTCTAAAAAGTTGTAGGTGCATTGCATAAGCCAAATGGAAGTACTGAGTAGGCATAGGTACCCCATGGATAGGTAAATGTGGTCTTCTCTTGGTCCTCTGGTGCAATTTGGATCTGGTTATAGTCGTTGAATCCATCAAGAAATAAAAAGTATTGCTTTCCTACAAGTGAGTCCAAAACCTGATCTATGAAAGGTAAAGGAAAATGGTCCTTTTTCATGGAAGCAATAAGTTCCCTATAATCAATACAAACTCGCCACTTCCCTCCTTTTTTGGGAACAATCACTAATGGGGACACCCACTGACTATCTGAAATTGGGTAGATAAATCCCACATCTAGAAATTTATGTAGTTCCCATTTTACAATTTCTCTTAATGCAGGGCTAATTCTTCTTTGTAGCTACCTCACTAGTGTACAATCATCTCTTATGTATATCCTATGAGTGAAAAGCTTGGGGTCCAATCCATTCATATCATGATAGTCCCATGTAAATGTATTCTGGTGGGCCCTCAGTGAGTTTTCGAATGACAACTATTGTTCTTCACTTAGTTTGTTGTTAATATTTAGATATTTTCCTTCTAACACCTGCACTTGTGTATTTAACTCTACCATAGCTGCCTCACTAATGCTTGGTACCTTGAGTTCATGTGGGAGCAATGTATGAGACATACCTATTTCTAAAAGAAGTGTGGCTATAGGAAGAGCAGCTGTAAGAAGAGAGGTTGCAAGAAGAGCGGGCATAGGTGTCTTCACTGGATCAACATAATTAGATGCATGAGAGGATGATGCTTCCTATACCTCACAATGGTTCTAAACTATGTTAGAAAATACTTCATCTTCATATTGAAGTTGCATGAAAGAACTTCTTCCTAACATCATAAGCTGTGCCACATAATTAACTTCCTCAACCTCTTTACCAACATGTGGCCATATAGGATTATCTCTATCATGGGATGGATGAGCGAGAGGGTAGAGAACAATCTTTTTGGCACTCTTTCCATTAGAAATGGTCATGTCTCCTATCTGACATCCAATATAACCATCTTCTATTACTAACCTTGGCCTTCCAAGGATAATTGGGTACTCGTCTAGTGTGGCTTTAGGAGAAAGAATCATAAAATATGTGGGGTACTCCCAAGAGTCTAGAGTTACCACAAGATCTTGTACTATACCATCAGACTTAACAATAGAACTATCAAAAAGTTGTAGGACAATAGGAGTAGGTCCCATGGTTACAATATTTAATTGTTGTAGGATGTCCTTAGTCATCACATTTATTGCTGCTCCCAAATCAATCAGAGTATTCTTTATCTACATCCCATTTATAACAACTCCTACCACAGGACTCCCTGGGTCATTATATTTGTGAATAGTCACTTTCCCAAGAATGATGTCAGCTAGTTGTCCCACCACATGAACTATAGTGGGGTCTTTCTTCTTCCTACCTGGCTTCTTAAGGCATGCTTCCTTGATTGCTTTACCATATATGGGATCATCTTTTATGGCCTAAAATAGAGTTATTTGGACACATATATGCTTCAATTAATCTAAAATGTCAAAATTTATGTCCTCCTTCTCCTCCTTTTATTTCATAGTTTCCAACCTTTGGGGAAATGGTGGTTCTAGTTTAGTCTGCTTGTCTGGGATTGGTTCAAGAGTTTTAGGTGCACTTGGATGAATGGGGACATTCAAAGGCTCCTCTTCTTCCATAGGAAGCTCAGTGATAATGGATGTGGAAGGATCTAGCAAAGTAGTTCTTGAATGAAAACAAATGTCACTTACACTCAAAACATATTAGGGAATTGATATGGATCAATAGAGTATATTGGCTATTGTTGTGGTTTATTATTTGGGTTAGGTGTGGGCTGAGCTGGTAGTTAAATAGGTTTAGGTGCATTTGAACTTGAATTAGCATGAGGAGGCATTATAGTAGGTTTTTGGGGCTGAGAAGGTGGCTGCATTTAATTGGTTGTCTAGTTTGGCCATTGTTTTCTTCCCCTCCATTGAGATGTTTGCTTCCAGTTTCCTAGAGGTGGCTTCCAATTTCCTTGAAATTGCTACCAATTCCCCTGAGGTTGTTGCCACTGGGGTGGAGAGTTTTGGTGATTGGGCCATGTATTTGGAGGGTTATTCCAAGGTTGTGGTGGATATACTCCATAATTGGATAGATATGGGGGTTGCCATTGGTTACCAGATGAATAAGAATTGAACTATGGCCCAACAAAAGATAGTGGATCTAGTGGCATACCCTATCTTGGAGCCCATGACTTCCTTTGTGCAACATAGTAGACTTGATCATCTTTACCTTGGATTGGATTGAACTTGGGTACCATCTGCTTGCTATCAATATTAGCTACCATCTTGCATCTGCAATCCTTCTTCTTTTATCTGAAATGAGGGCAATATTCTGCCAATGTTTCCTTTGCCTCCTCTTATTTCTTTTTGGCCTAAAGTGAATCCAACTGAGTAGCCAAATTGTTTATGATTTCTCCCTTGAAGTCTACCAGTAAATGAGTAATCTCCATCCTTGAAACTCCACTGGTAGATGACTTACCCATGGAGGATTGGTAAGTTATCCCTTTCTTTAAAGCTACCCTAGAATAGTTCTGACATATCTTCTTGATATCCCCCAAGGAACTTGGGTGATATCTCCTCCTCCCATTAGGTCCAAGGCATCTATATATATGTCATTAATTCCCCTCAAGAAAAGTATCTTCTAAGATTCTTCAATGAGTGTATGGTGTGGATATTTCTATAGGAAAAACATAAACCTTGAAATATAATCTTCTAGGCTCTCATCTTCCTTTTTCTGCATCATAAAAATTTCATCTCCTCTCATGTCACTACCCCTACAATACTCTTTGTATTTCTCAAGGAAATTTGTCTTCATGTCCTCCCAAGTCTCCACAGTATTTTTTCCTAGTCTCATGAACCATCTTAATGCAACTTCTTTCAAGGTGGTAGGGAATAGCTTGAGCCTATGGGCATCAGTGGTATAGTCATAACTCCTGCAGAGTATATCAAACTCAAACAAGAATGTATCAGGATCTTCTCTAACAAGTCCATAGAACTTAGGAAGGACTGAAGCAAGGATAGTTTTGAGGTTGTCTACTTCATTCTGATGAGCAATGGGGAAAGGAAAAGCTGGTTGGTTAGGTCCGTTTCTATTTGCATCACCCATGCCTACCTAATGAAGTTCCAAAGCAAAGGGGTTCTTAATCAGATTTTGATCTTTAGAGGAAACTTCAGAACTGGTCAAATCCAAAAATGTATCAGCAAAAGGATGTGGCTCTTCTTCTTCTTCATTTCTTGGTAGGTTTTAATACTCAACTAGCTGGAATGGATTAGGATTGTTAGGAAGCAATCTCCCCTGTGCATCTTTCCTCCTCCCTCTATGCATACAATATCAACTCGGTATCAACCAACTTACACAAAGAATTGGAAAAAGAATAAGGGGTCATTACTCTCCTAAATGAGGGGGTATATTAAGAAAAAACTTCCAAAAATACTACAAAAAGAAAAACTATCAATGACTCCAAAGAAATCCCTAGTTTGACACCATCCCCGACAATGGTGCCAAAATTGTTGGCCTCCTACAATGATTTTAACAACTAAGCCCTTGCAGTTGTGATTCAGAGATTGGATATCTAACTTGAATGTCTATCTCAATCATCATGAAGGTGCATTTAAATTATAAACCTAGGGATGTAAACTTAAAATGGGTAAACACAGTCTGTGCACTAAGAATCCAAAGTAGCCGTATTCATCCTACAACTAAGAAAGACACAATGCTGAAAGTAAATTGCTTGGAAGGAAATAATATAAGTGTTGAGCATCAACCAATAACCATACTAAGCTAAAATGCATGATAGGAATGAAAATATAAGTGAACAAATAGGAAACTACTTTGTCTGCTTTTGCTATTGGAACTGTCACATAATGGAATTCTAGTGGTTGCAGGAACAGATAGTGTCAGATTCTTAACTAATTACTGAACATAAAATACTAACTAGACTAAAGGATGAAATAATCACCAAGTGGGCCCCCTTAGATGAGTATCCCCTAAAACTAATGTAAACTCAGATGCACAAACTTATAACTTCATTTTATTCATTGGAAAACATGAGTACAATTGAGAAACATGATTGTATTACTGAAAAACTAAGAATGTGGATACATCATCAGATTAAGCAACCTACTCAAAAGGAGAATTTGAGTCTTATTTATAGAAGCTACTAACTAAAACCTAGCAAGGCGGTCAACTCCAACAGATTTAGAGGATGCCACATTAGGAAAAGCATGAAAAGTGGAGAGGCGGTTACACATGCACATAGTCTAGTAAGGCATCTTTGCCTTAACACAAATTTAGTGCAGTAGTAATGCCTATATTTTCTCAACAAACAATTAATAACATTTACAAGGTGGTTACAACTTCAATTTAAATGAGGAATCTCCTACTGTCAAGAGTCTTCCCTTCATTGAATGAGCACCTTGTTGACCGATATGGCGAATAACCAACTAGCAGAATCTTCTTGAATTGCAGGCCTCTAATTATATCTGCATGACAATATTAGTACTCAAAACAATTGCATATCTGTAATTATCTTAAAGTGACAATCATTAATCCACATTTAAAATTAACATAGATAGTTCATATAGCATGTCAATGTCATTCAAAGGTTACAAAAATAAGCTTATGCCCAGTGTCTATGGTTTTAAGGAAATATCATAAAAAGATCAACATCCAAGCATCAAAGTCTATGACAACTACATAAAATGGATAATAGAATCTATCAAAGTTGAACCATAAACTAGACTCATCAATGCCAAAAGAAGATATTTAGTTTACGATAAGGAATTCTATGCCATAGTTCAAGCCTTGAAGAAGAGACATTATTTGTTGCCTAAGGAGTTTATGTTGTATACTGAACATCAAGCTTTGTAGTATTTGAATACTCAAGTGAAGTTGAACCTCAAACATATGAGATGGTTCAAGTTCTTATAGAGTTATATATTTGTGTTGAAGCATAGAAGTGACAAGTCAAACAAATTTGTAGATGCAATGAGCAAGAGAAGGAATTTTTTGACAACGATGAGAGTCAAAGTATTGGGTTTTGTGGAACTAAAACATTTGTATGATGATGATCCAAATTTTGATGAGGCTTGGAGAGCATATAAGGAACGATTAGTGATAGACTAGAGCCATGGGCTAGATTACTTCATTGAAGATGATATTTTTTTCAAAGGAAATAAGTTGTGTATTCCAAGGAGTTTAATGGAGGAGAAACTGATTAAAGAAAAACATAGTGGAGGACTAGGAGGAAATTTTGGAATGGACAAGATAGTAGCTTTGCTAAGTGAACATTATTTTTGGCTGCAAATATATAAGGATGTCAGGAAGTAAGTTCAGAGTTGCAAAATTTGTCAAGTAGAAAAAGGGAGTAGTCAAAATACTAGATTATACAAATCTTTGACAGTACTGAAGAAACCTTGGGAAGATATAAGTATGGATTTCATATTGAGATTACTAAGAAGATAGAGAGGATATGATTCTATAATGGTAGTAGTGGAAATTTTTTCTAAGATGACACATTTCATTCCTTGTAAGAAGACTAATGATGTTGTGCATGTTGTTGACTTATTTTTCAAGGATATTGTGAGATTGCATGGATTACCTATGAGTATAGTTTCAGACAAAGACACTAAGTTCATTGGATACTTTTGAAGGACATAATGGAAGAAGATGAAGATAAACCTAAAGTTCAGTTCATTTGGTAGGATTCATTCAATTAGTCACAATTAGATAGATATATTTTTTGAATAAACTCGTTGAGGGTCTGAAATAAGGCCTTTGGCCATCTAAAATGTTGAATGCCCTTGCGATAGACCTGTGAGCCCTATTATTCACCCATGAGGCATATGATGCATGCAATATATCCAATTCAATAAATATCTAAGTTTAAAGAGTATTTCCTTGTGTTATTTTTGTTGTGTTGACTCTAAGCTACGTAGTTGTATAGTTCTTTTTGGACCCTCCATCCATGACTGCACTAATTTCTATGTTGATCTATCATAGTACAATACCAACTAATTTGGAAGTTCTTTAATTTGACTATACTTTTAAAAAATTACAAAATTACCACTCCTTGCCATTTTATTTTTTGACAACTTACACCCAAAATGTTGTTAGCAAAAATTGATATATTGGACTTGGATAATAGAAATGGAACTCAAAGTCTTGGAAATTGATTGTATTTTTCATCCCATGCCATATATGACGTTTCTGATGGCCATTGGAAGGTAATAATTTGGCCAACATTAGACATCTAACAAAAATACTTAGCATCTATGATGGCACTAGTTTCTTTGCTAAAAGTTTCAAAATCTTGATCTATATCAATTAATTTATCTAGGGAAGTTTTAAGCAAATAAATATCAACTTTATTGTGATCAAAAGTAAAGAATGAAAGAATTGGGACCAATTCCTTAAAACCTACTTTCCACTCCTTAAAATTTTTGAGCTCTCCATCTTCCTTCACAATATAAGGCATAATTTCTATCTTCATATTCTCAAAATGCTTGAGCTTTGTTTTGGCTCTTTCTGCCAACTTAGACATATATACTTGTACCTCTCATGCTAGGTTAGCCATATTGAAAGTAGGAAAAATCTTGGCTAGTGGATCATTCTCATGCATAGATCCTCTGTACATGCCCTACAAAGCCATAATTCTAGGAACTCGTTTGCTCATGATATTCACAAGTTTATGCTAGTCCCTAACCACCCTAGCAACAACATCCTTGTGGTTTTTATAATCCCTATAGGATTCCTCTAATTTCTTCAAAATATTGGAAATTAAATTCCCTAAAATGTTTGATACAACATGTACAATCTCATCATGCAAGATATGTCGATAATTCTTTATTTGTTCCTCCAACTCTTTGATTTTCTCTTTAAGTTCTTCATTTTTCTTTATTAAAATTTATAGTAGCCTTTTTGAAGAAGAACCTAATACTTGAGCGTTTGCAAGGGAAGGTGCTACTTGACCCTCTTTCATATTTAACTTATTATAATCTACAGTGAGTGCGAAATGATCTTTTAATAGTTTATCATACTCACTTTGCAATTTCTTAGTTATTGCTTCACTGAACTTAGCAGTGTCAACTACTATTGAAATAGCTTCTAGGGTCGAGGTCTCTGATACCCTTTTTATTACCTACCCTCTCCTAATATTCTATGATTTCTCTACAACTTGAGGCTCATTTTTATTAGGGGAAATATCCCATATTACAAGGGTCTCCCATTTTGGGTTGAATCCTGATCATGACAATGCCAATTGGGCCTTCTCGTTTGAAGAGAAAACCTATTCATATTTCCACCTTATTATATAAAATGCTATTGCTGATGTAATGTCCCATTCAGGGAGAAATAAAAACCCACTCTCCCTAACCAATATTCTCCCTTCATCAAGGGTAATTCTAATTAAATCAAAATTGAACTTGGCTAGCACCTTTTTTATGAGAACATCATATTGGTTTGTAGGTACATCTTCCTTTTCTTTATTAAGACTCTTGTGGAATTCTTCATTTTTGGATCTAATGAAAATCCCTAAATTCTTGAGTTTTAACAAATTCATCATCAAAGATGAATTGTGTGCAATACATGACTCTTAAATCATTGGCTTCATCCCTTCCCATTGACACATTGATGCCCAATGTTCCTTGAGGCATTCTAACAATATTTTCCCTTGGGGGAGAAGGAATTTGTTGACGTACCTCTTATGTAGTTATCTCAATTTACTATTATTTATCAGGTCCAAGAGGATAATAACCTAAATATGATTTCTCAGTTCTTTTTTTCTTCTTAGGTTGTTCCCTTTGAGGAGAATCTTTAATAATTACATGAGGTGGGGATAGTGACACCTCAGGAGAATAAAGTGGTGCTACCTGTGGTGGAATCTAGGGGAAACTTCCCTAAGTATAGGTCCTTTAGGCCTTCTAGAAAAAGAGTAGACGTAAGGATCTTTCTTAAGCTTGTAAGTTGGGCTTTCTTCCAAAACTAAGGCTTTTCTAATTATTTTATCAATGTTCTACCTGATCATTCAGATCCTAGGAATTGGATCCCTTATATTTACATAGGCCTCTTGATAATCAAGATTCATTTTTTCCTTGGAATCCTCTGCTTTTATGAAGTCCACCCATTTGACCTTTCTATAATTGGCTTCCTCTTCATCTTTGAAATTTCTCAAGACATCTTCCCCAAAATGGAGTTGATGCTAGAAATATGACCTTTTGATACTTGTTCTAACTTGACTAATGAATCCTTCAAGATTAAAAGCTCATGCATTTTCTTGGGCCATATTATATACTTGAAGCATTGGGTAGAGTTTCTCCAATCCTTCTCTATGATTATGAAGTCAAAAAAATTAGTAGAGAATGGGAAAAATGATCCTTTTGCCCTTGAAGATCCTCACTAATCTACCACATAATTTCCAAAAATTCCAGCCTGAATGGAACATACCTTAGTAGCACATGAGGAATGAAATGGAATCCATATACCCTCATGATTATGGAGTAAGTGTGGATATACCAATCTCCCCAATTATGCTCAACTCCTAATTCTGGTGTCCTATCCTTGGGTCTAAGGAAATCCAAAATCACCTTTTGCAACCTAAATTCCTCAACCCCCAAGTATGAGAGGATCTTTTGGACAAAATTATTTTCAAAAATGGCATAGTTGGATGCATTGCAATACATATCCCATACATTGGTCCAATGATGAATAGGAATGTGACCCCCTTTGCCATCTTCCATATGAATTTGAAGGCCCTTGTCCCACTTTCCTCTTCCTCTATACAAGAGAATATGACATAAGAATGAATACCATCTGAAATTGATGAATTTTATGCTCTTTTTTATTTCCATCAACTATTTGTGGATGATATTAGCTATGTAGGTGGAAAAATCAATCTCAAAGTTCACCATTGGATGTTGAATATCTATAGCTATTTATATAATAGGTAATGCCATCTTTTTTTGGTAATCTCCCCGCCAAGACTTGGCAAAATGCATAGTAAGTTCTTATGAAATAATCCTCAAAAGTATCTAGATTGAATGTCTCAGCCTCACTAGCAATAATTCTTATAGATTTTCTATCAAAGACCTTCAATCTATAACTAGGGAACCAATATAACCTGTAGATATTTTGGTCTTGTTGATATGTTTTCATAAAAAGGTCAAAGTCTATGACCCTATTGGAAACCAATTTTAGGTCAAATACCTCAAAGATGAAGGCCATGTTAATGAAAATCAATTCTCCTCCATTTGTAACATTAACAACCTTGAAATTCTCATCATAGTGGCTAATAATATGTCTAACCAAGTCCACATCCATAAATATCTTTGGGACCACTAGTTTCCCTAAGTCATATGTCCATATATTTAAATTAGGAACCATGGAATTTCTCTTTCCATACCAATGCATAAAAAGCCCCTATCCAGTGAGGGGAAGTGCAACATCCCTACATTAACTAGAATAATCTACTAATCAGATGTTGCACCAAGGCCATGAGGTCAAATTTCTTCTTATATTGAACTAGGGAGTTGGACAATTAGGTCTTCATCAAATGAACTTTTTGAATTTGAGGGTTGGTCCTTTTAATGACTCATGGTTACAATTTAGTCTCAAACTAGGGTCTCAAAGTAAAAAATGTTGAATTATTTCATCGAATGCTTCAGATGCCAAATGAGTTGAATTATGATTTAGATTATAGCATTTATAGGATAAATTATAATAGAAATCTAATAGAAATCCATCTTGTCCTCCATTCTCTAGTTCGCACGAGTTAGAGCCTCCAACTATCCATTTTACAAGTTTGAACGTGAGCTATTGATTTCTTGATGAAATGATAAGATCTAACGACTAGAGATGATTTGATTGATTTGAAACTTATTTGGCACACATTGAAAGATCCTTATCCAATAAAATGGATCCATTTAGGACCACTTTACATGTTATTAAGAGTGGGGTCGTTAGAAAATTCAACTAAAAGGTAGCTAATGTGATCATATAGTATATGTGGTAGCTTTCTACAATTCCTTGACTTGAAAATAAAACCATTATGAAGAGCTTGTAGAATCACAAAAACCTCTTGAGATTGTGCCATGTGTCCACCTTCTATTATATTTTGATAGAACACCTCTAGAAACATTAGGAACAAGCCACATGTCCCATTTTCATAATTTTGTGGGACTCATTTAGGTCCTTTTGAAACATCACATAGAATTGTGGAATACCTTTAAAGAATTCCATATGTCACACCTTGGTCTTCACAAAAAAATTTTCAACCTCAAACAATACCTTGACACCATGTGGCAATGATTCCACAATTTTGTGGAGCATTATTTCCTTATTAAAATATTCCATGCAGAATGGAAGAATGAGGTAAAAAATGGACACATGTCCTTTCTTTTGTGGGCAAGTTAAGTGACTTTATTAAAACACATGTGGAATTTATCCCTTAATTGAGTGCTAGGAAAGGGGGTGGGAAATTAATGACATGGGGGATATAGACTTAGGAATTTATTTTTTTAGGAAATATTTAAATGAGTCCACTTAGTATCCTAATAGAAGGGGCTAGAAAATGCATGTGATAAAAGCCTAAAGGTCATTACATAAGTGAGGGGAAACTCTAGTTACCAGTCAATGATGAGATATAAGAAAAGTGGAAGGGCTTAAGATATAGGATAGGGTTTTGGAAAATTTAAGGTTTTAGAGGCCCTAATACACAATTTTCTCACACTTCCTTGCATAATTCATGGTTTATCAAAGCTCAAAAGGCTATAACTTAAAATAGGTCCACCAGAACCCTGGGCCAGTTTACAATGAACATGAGATAGAATTAATGCTATTTCTCCTCTATATTTTAGGCTCTGCAAAACCAAGGTGAGTTCCCCTAGGCATAAGAACATTTGAATTATAGAAATTCTTATAATCATTCCAAAAAAATGAATTTCTTCACACAAATATTATAGAGAATGAGCCTAATTGGCTAAATCATCTTCAAAACCCTCTATTAGCTCTATATTTGTTGACAATGTGAATTGAACATGAAATAGTAAATTACAATTTTTGTCATGAAGATCGCACCCGAATGCTAAGTTTAAGTGCTCAGAAATCTTGTGAAACATGGAATCATCTTTGAGCCTGTGGGTATGCTCATGGGGAGGATGAATCTCTAGATTATGGGTTGGTTCCCTTTTTTTTTTTGTAATGGAATGGTGAGTTTGAAGGTAAAGGGATAGCAAGATTTAAAATAAATAATAAACTGAATCTTAAAGTATGGTGATGCACCTAAATGGAAACAATGAGCAGGTTGATTCACAACTATCTCATAAAATATTTTTTCACAACTCAAATTGGATAGTATAATCACATAAGTGTTTCACAAAAGGCCTGATAATCTATCCTTACAAAGGAAAATAATGTTTTCACTACCTGAAGGGGAAGATAAATCAATAGAAAAATCTATGACCTGTGATTAAACTTGCTTTTGTGTACATGCATTCCATGAATGAGACATGAAATTTAAAGGTATTAAGGTTTAAAACTCATTAAATTTGCATCCAAATCATTCAAAGAGACAAAAAACCCAAAAGAGAGAAGGTTAACACTTGAATGTAATAAGAAATGGAAGGAGAATATGTAATTAAAAATATAAAATAACCTATAAAATGCTGCTCTATATTAATAACTATAAAAACTGAGTTACAAGACTAATCTCTCTTTGCATAATGCAAAGGCAAAGAAGCAAGAACTAAGAAAAAAGATTAAAAAATCCAATATATTAATATGTAACTCCAAGGTGCCAAGAGGCAGCACTAGCAGCTAACAGAAAGTGAAAATATCTCCAAATATCTCTCCCATGAGAAAATATGAAAATCCACGAAAAGGGGAGTCAAAACTAATATAAACAAGGCTCAAAAATTTGCAAACTCAGTCTCCATGATGGTCAACTAAAAAATGCTCCTAAAAAGACCCAAATCTGACTAAAATTCGAAGTAAAAATACTCCAAGCATAATCAGGTGTATGTGAACACTTCCAGTGCATGAATCCTACATGATTCACTCCTCAATGTATGAAAATAATCTTCAATTTTACTTCTTTGTTTGAATTTGCATGACTTGAGAACCTCAATGGCACTTCAGTTAACCCTACCTCCTAATTTTGTATTCTATGACAAATAATAAAGTAATTTATACATTAATACTTTATTATTTGTTTACAATATGTGTTTGATTTCAAAACCATGTAAAAATTAGAAAGAAATTAATGATGTTGGAGTTAAATTTTTGTAATTTTGCAAAGTTTTAGCAAAGAGGTATGCATGTCACATAGAAATGGGTATTAGTTTGAAAGAGATAATCATAAAATTAAGGAAAACATGCCTTAAACTTGGTAGGCATACTTAGGGTAAAGAAACCCTAAACAAAATACACTCGCGACCTCCATTTTGCACTTCATTCTTTTCATTTGTTTTTTCTGGAAACTTCAATGTTGCTTTACTACACCACTATCGTTAGGGTTCTACTGAAGCTTTGTAGGATATTGAATGGTGATTGGGAGCTTAAACTAAAACTAACTCAAGCTCTCCATGTGTAATAAGTTCACTTTTCTATATCAATGGTGAAAGAGAAGGATCCTTTTGTTTATTTCTTCACATAAAAAGTTGAAAAATGCTTGTTGCTCTGCTTATCTTCATATGTTCGGCCTCTGCAAGATGTCTTTATTTATTTTCTACCTGGCCATAACTTATTTGAGATTCTCTATTTCTTTTCTTTTTTTGAAAAGACTCGAATATTTTCCCTTATTACAGGCCGCAACATCTCCATTGTTGTATTCTTGGATTTTCACTACCCCTCTCAAGTGGCACGATGAAAACCTTCCTTTATTTTCTTTATATTACTCATGGTAACTTTTATTGTTGAATAAATCATGGTGATGGCTTTATGCTTGAGATTCATTTTGTTGTAGATATTTGGTTCAACCCCTTTATTCTAGGTCGTGGCTTCACTTTGAATTCTGGGTAAAAAGAAATAAAAAAGCCCTTTACATTTTTTTGAGGGTTCGATTAAAAACCCTAGCTCCATCCTCTTTTTGGGTTTCATTACTTATCAGAGCCATTGGATCTGAAGCCATAAACTCATGTCTCATAAGACTTGTGACAATGGAATATTTAGTATATGTTCCTTTGGAATTTGATATTTGTTTCCTCTGTATAGGAGAACTATGTCCACATGTTGCATCCTATAGTGCTTTATTCCTTAAACTCTCAATTATATTGCCTTTTCCATGTTCAAAATATTTGATGGAATACAAAAAAATAATGGGATAATCCAGTTGAATTGATGAATAGTCCCACCCATTTCCAAAATTAAGCTTCAAGGAAACTCTGAATGGTTTTGATCTCAAAGTCTCCCTTTGTAGTTTAAAGGGGTTGATCTATCAAGACAACAAGCTTTAGATTAGGCCTATCTAGAAGCTTGCCTCCATAGATTTGATAAAAGGAAAGGCTACTTTATTTCCATGTACACTTGAGATCCTCAACTTCCACCTTGCATACCTTTTCTTCTTTCAAGGATAGGATAAACTAACTTGGATGAAATCCATATATCACTGTGAGAAACAAAGAGATAATCCTTTTGCTAGATATTTAGAAACATGGACATTTTTAAGTCATGGATAATGATGATTTCCTTTATGCCATACTGTTTTCCCTTCATGAATTTAATGGACTACCCTCTGTGTAGTTCATTCTCATAAAAACTAGTATCATTTGATTGTTCTTCATTGGAGAGGTTGTTATTCATATTCTGTAAATTGCAATTTTAAATGTTTATTTGCACGTGATAGCTTAGGAAAGGTTATTATAAATAACCATTATATCTATAGAATAAAATGTTGTTTTCTTTTAAGGATTGTCCCTTGATAATGATGCTTAACTGGGCTGCTCAAATCTTTATATTCATCAATATTGATTCTCCATCTTATGCATATTGTCTACAGATTGCCATTTTAAAAAGGTTGCTTTTGTAGCTAAGGTTTGTCTTTGGTCACAATCATGCAAAATTATGAATTATCATGTTCCTTGTATGTTTTTTTTCATGCATGGACTGTTTATCATGCTTATAATTTCACATTGCACTATGTTCATGAAGTTTCCTCCTCTATGGTACCTTCCTTGATTGTAACTCTTTATGCAGTGTCTTTTTGTGAATGTTCTACAATTGGAAACTATTGTCATTGTACTATATGCTATCCTTTCACTATATATTGGCTTCCTTTACTATCATAAATCTACAGTTATGCTTGAAATTTCAAGGAATTATTTGACACCAAAAAGTTACCTTTAGCATGTTGGGCTCAACCCTTGTGGGAGCCACATTTCTCTCTGCATGATAAAATGTTAAAAGAGACGAATCATGAAATGAAAGGAAATTGTACCTGTACAATGAGAAAAATAGTTAGAAAAAATGGTGAAGTTCAATGCTCTTTCTGGTGATTTGACTCATTTGATGATCTGATTTGGCTCTTTTGCATTTATCTGATAATGAATCAATTAATTTAATGCATCATAGCTGTAAGTTATATGTATGTTGATGAAACATATGATGAGATTTCATGTCCCGAGCTCTAACAAAATCTTTCAATCATCTGCAGGTACTTCTAGAGATTGGGAATGGGAGGATTTGAAGATATGAGGATCAAGTTGAAGATAGAATGACCGAAATAAACATCAACACTTAAGGAAATGATGGATATGATCCCTTCTCATGTTTTTTTCCTCTACTTTATCTTCAGATGTATAGCTTTTATACATTATTGTATTAAATCAATTATACCCATGACTTGTGTGGGATATTCAAACATTATTTTGATCTCAATGTATGAACAACAATGTTTATGCAATCTTGTAAATACTTTTATTACAAAATAATTAAAAGACTACAAATTATGTAATTTGGTGTAATTATTGTTGTTCCTATTGCACACACGCCCCGTTCAGAATGGGGACCCCCTCTCTCTTTCACCTTCATTGAATCATTTTTCCTTTGCCTCATTTTGCATGCCCTTAATTTTAAGCTTAAAGTGGTTAGGAACACTCAAGTCATTATTCCCTAAGTTTCTAGTTCATGCGGGCCATTTCATGTGGACTTCCCTTAGTTTGTTGCCTTGGAATCCTCTAGACCCTACGGGTCCATAGTTGTGGGCCACTCTTTGCACGGTGCTGTCATTTCTTTGTCATTCTACTGACGGCTAACCTGAGACATCCACCCACATGGTGGGTCTCATATCCATCTTCACCATCGCCTCTTCACCTTTAGTTAGTAGCAAGGCCTTAGGGTCATCCTGCATTATGGGTTCCACATCCTTCTCCATTGAACTGTTGGTTTCCCATGCCCTACCTACCACAATGGTCACCATACAACACATTCAATGCGAGTCATTAATGACCCTTTTCCTATAAATAAAAGCTTCATCACCTATCAATTTCACTAAAAAATTTGAAATTCTGAGAGGAGAATGGCGATTGTTGCCCCTACTCCTACATTAGCTCCTGAGGATCCCAAGTGAGATCTTCATTGAATTTTTGCATCATTTTCAGGTAAGTCTTCCTTCAGAGCCTTGAGTGCATTATTTCTAGCTAGGGGTTGTACAATAGTGCTTAAATATTTAAATCAAAAATGGTTGAACACTTTCAGTGGCTATCTTGAAATCTCAAATTGTTTAAATAATGCCCCATGAGAACATAGAACCAAATACTTTCAACATTGTTCTTCACACGACGCCAACCCTTTTTTCAGCCCGCAATGTCGTGACCACTATCTGAGTTAAATAAATAAATATTTTAACCTTTAAATGAAAAGCTTAAGTATTTTGACCCCTACAGGTCTGCTTATGTGGGTCACTACTTGTGGGTGGCCACCTTCATGCCATTGTTAGCAAATAGATGACCTTTACCTCCCTTTCGCATTATGGACCCCACCAGAATTACCTCCATTCAATGCAAAAAATGGCTAAGTTTTTTATTAAGTGTAGACAACTCCTTACGGGTCGCCATCTATGGCCCGCCATTACCTGAGCATCATTTTCTTATAGTGAAGTTTCCCCTACCTTCCACGTTGTAGAGTATGCTCCATTTGACATCGTTCTAATCTACCCAAGCATAAAACACTAAGTCTGAGGGGTTTGTAGGTTGTACCTTGTGCACTGTCGTCGATGGGCCGCCATTGCCTAAGTGCCATTTGTTAACGGCGATATCGTTCCTTTTTCCTGAAGTGTCGGTCCCACCTTCTCTATCACCATTTGGCATGAAAACTGCTAAGTCCTACTTCAATGTGGGCCGATCTCTATTGGAGTCGTTTTGTGGACCACCCTTCTTCCTTCACCACTCCTTATTGTCTGGGAAACCTTGTTTATCCACACTGTGGACTCCCCCTAAGCCAATTCCACCAAAGAACTTCAATGAGAAATTTAAGTCTTTAGTATCATGCGGGCCCTTCAATGCGAGCTGCTGCATGTGGACCACCACTCACCCTTGACCATTCAATAATGAAAAATCTTTAGCGGTCGTTCAATGGCTTCTATCTGCATCACCCAAAATTTACAATGTCAAGATCAATGTCTATGGTGCCTGCGGGTCCTGCAACATGGGTTTCCTTCTACAGGGTGTCATGTTGTGATTGTTGTTCCTTAATGACAAAGTCTCAAATGTCCATCAAGCCTTTGGGGCCCGCATGCCCTAAACCAACAAAGCCTAATGATCAATTAGAGAATTCTAGGAGCATCATAGCTGATTTCCTATCATGCCAATTTCCCTTCTGATGAATTGGACTGCCAAATCGCCATTGTGGAACTTTCAATGCAGGCGGCTATTTGCAAGTTTCCATCACCCCGATGCTGTCCTACTCATGGTCCCTCCTGATAGCTTCTAAACTAGGGAAACCTACACCCCTGGGGCCACATTATTCTTTCTGATCCAAATGAGTTTGAAATGATGTATGAATATGTATTTTATGATCTCCTAATGATGTATTAATGGATATAACCCTGTTTTACAAGATCTAACTAATGCTTTCCTTGATTTTTATATGAATATACTTACTACATATTTGTATGTAGAATTTATGGAACCTGTTGCAGGTCCATCAAGAAAGTCCATGGAGAAAGTTGATAAAGGGAAGAAGCTTGCACATCCACCAAGATGAAAAGAGGAGAAAGACTAAATGAAATACTGGTTTCACGGGGTGGAATGCACCTCAAAGCTCAACTCCACTTGGGATTCTGTATCGGATACCAACCTCGAGCATGTGAACATCAATGAATTCAGACAAAGGGTAATCATTCACCCCACAACAAAGAGTGCAGAAGAAATCAAAGCAAGTGGTCTTACTAAGGTAGTCGGCTTTCCTTTCACACTCATTTCCCTAGAGCTGGTTATGGCTTGTAGGGAATTGTCTCACAAAAATAGGAAAATCATTGACCATGAAGGTAGGGTGTTAGCAGATTTTTCTGCTAGATCTATTGGTAAAATGTTTCACATCCCCACATTTGATGTCATGGAGGAACTAGAGAAAGAATATTCCAAGAACATGTGGAAGGCGGTCCCCTTGGGATGTAAAAGGTTAATAAGGCAACATTGGTTGAAGGATAAGAGGGGAAGTGCTCCCAAAGTTCCTCAAGAATTATTTAGGAGTGACTTTTATGAAGAATACCACAACTTGGTCACTCTACTAAGTAGAGTAATGGGTCTCCCTGGCGTTGCTTTCTTTGAAGAATGGATGTTTTACTTTATTGAGGAGATCATCCGAGGAAAGACAAAGTTCCACTGGACAAAAATAATTAGTGATAAAATACATAACCAACTCATGGCTTTGAAGAAAACTTCTAATTTTTATATGACTTCATACCTGGCATACCTCCTAGTGAAAATTTTCCATAAGAAGGGACTCTTCGTCACAAGCAACCTAGAAGCAAAGAAAGGGGACCCCAAGGTGTATGATCCTTACCCTCTATTACAGTATCAAAATAACAAAAGAGAATACATGATGCTAAATGATGCCTTCATTGGACACATCATCAAGCTACTTGGAGGAGACTTTGAAAGAAGATTTTAACACAGTTCCAATGACTTCATCCTCCGGTTTGGGTGTTTGTTTATAAAATTCTCAAAGTTCACTTATGTTAGAATGGAGGGTTTCTCAAGGAAGCCCTATCAGTTGCCTCATTATGCCAATGACCACATGATCCTGCTCAAGGTATCTTGATAGCTGCAAGATGCTCACACATTACTCAGTGACAAACATAGGCCTGGGATTCCCTATCCTCTGACCTTCAGGCAATGAATGTACTCCTACCCTACCTCCCAATGTGCTGAATATTTAGAAAAGGAATTGGTGGAGTATTCCTTAGATCTCTACACTGACCAAGGGAGAATGGATCCTTATGGAAAGCTAAATAAATGGGTCGGGAAGCAATATGCCCATAGACATCAGGTCGAAGAATTTTGGGCTAACTATGTAGATATGTTGTAGAAACCTTAGATCAAGAGCTGGATGAAGAGCTTCCCCATCATTACAAGAGCACAAATGAAGCATGTGACCCAAAAGGGAATCACTCTGAAGTAGAGAAGGAAAAGATAGACACATACATAGAAATATTGGATGAACATTCTCCAATCGGTGAAGACAAGGGCTTGACCTAGGATGAATAAGTACCTCCAAGAAAGGAGAAAGAGAAAGAAAAAGAAGAAGAGAAAGAATAAAAGAAGGATGCCCAAGAGGAGAGCTCTGAATCTTAGAGCCATGAAAAGACTATATGTGAAGAAGAAAGGGAATCCAAAGGAGACAACGTAATTGAAAAGGATGCCATTGCCACTAAGTCAGACAATGAGGGAAAAGTCACCCTCGAAAAGGTGACACATGAAGAAGAAGCCCTTGGAAATGAAGAGGAACAACCTCGAGATGAACAGAGAGAATAAGGTGAGAATGAATCACCCAAGAAATCTTCCAAAGTACCAGAGTGGCTAGAGAAATAGTTGGAAAATAAGAAGTCCGCCATGGTTGTTGATCCGAAGGCAAGGCTAGTGGTGATCCTAGCCTGAGTGTAGACCAAAACAAGAAAAGAGAAGAAGCCCAAGGTTTTTTCCCACATCATCATGGATGCCTCCAGATCCAGAAGAATATAAATTACTACCCCTATGGAAAATAAAGGAACGGGCACCATGCAAAGCTATAGCATCTCCACAATCAATCTGGGCCCGACGACCCATGAACATAAAATAGATGAGTTCCATGGATCCATATCCTCTAGTATGCAGCAAATGGATAAAGACTAATCCACTAAGGAGGGATTGAAAGCACAAGTAGAAGATCTTACCAACTACATCCAACAATGGAAATTTATAGAAGAAGAGGCTCCAACAACATCATTAGTATCGCCCTTGCTACTCTCCAAGGAAGATATAAGTAAGATGGAGAGGAGGAAGAAATGGACCAAGGCCATGGTGGATTGGTTCAACTATGTACTATAAAATGGAGACATGGGCCTTCAACACACTGCTAGAACATACAACAAGTTCCAAGAGTTGTAGAAATTGTTTGAGAACTCCATCAGAACATTCCATCAATTCATGAAGTTATATAGAATCACCTACCCAAAGCTCAAGAAAATCCTCAAGCTCTCTAAAGGGGTATGGAAAAAGGAGATGGGGCTACCAAAGGATGATTATTGGCTTGTGGAGACATGGAAAATGAGCCTGGATCATAGAAAGGTGGTCTTGGAGAGTGCTTTTCATGAATTAGAGATTGACCATGAATGGGTTGTTGAGCATTGTATTGACAGTGAGCAATACCTCAAGATGATGATTGATTATGAAATTCCCACCCTAGAGATAGATCTAGAAAAGGTTAAGCCATTCTTCCACAAGAAGATGGAACAAGGGGCTATGGATATGTTGTCACCCGACTTTATGGATTTTTATGCAAGAGCCTTTGTCCAATCCAAGCAAGTTATCAAAGCCACCCCTAAGTGCACTAAGAATTGGAAGTAGATCATTGAGAGATTCAAGAAAATACTCTTTCAAATCGTACAATTGGATAGCATGGAATGGGATAAGCTCTAGGCTTTGATTGGGAATTCGTGGTGTATGCTACCATCCAAAAGAATGATGGAAAAAGTATTATAGATGATGAATTTTTGTTGAAGTAGCCACAAGGGAAGGGATTCACTAAAAGAAAAAAGTGCTACAGTGTTAGGGCCACTAGAACACAAAACAGGGAAAAAGACAAAGATATATTTTATACTATTATATTTTGGAGGTAGGTGAAATCCTAATGAAAAATGAGTCTAGGCCAAATAATGAAAGTGAATCCTAGTCATTCATTTCACTTTTGAAAAACTATAAATAGGGGGTCTCCTCACATTTTCAAAGAGAGAGTTGAGTTGTTGTGTAAAGGCATGTTGCAGAAATTTAATGAGAATTGCATTATTTTGATGGATTCTTGTGTACTTTCTTCACATGTATGCATGATTCATCTTTTCAATATTAGATTTTATCTTTGATGTTCTAGTTCTAAGTTTCTTATAGTATTTAGTTCATGTTTTACTTTAATGGTGAATAATTCTATGGTGCTGACCCCTTTTTGGCTCATACTTTCTACTATTTATTGATGATGATAAACTATGTAAAGTTAGTTTGAGCTTATTATCAATGTTGTACTTTAAGTTAAATCTTTATTCATTCTTTAATGGTGAATGAATGGTTTGAAGATCTACAGACCTTAGAAGATTTCACTAGTCTCATGAGACTGTAGATTTCCTTGGTTAAGTGGAACTTAGTTTTAGGAAGGTTGTCCACTATAGCATCCTCCATTGTTATTGTTCAAAATTAGTTGTAGGTCTAGGAAACCTCTCATCCATTTTCCCTTTTGACTTTTCTTTGAAAAAATAAATCAAAACCAAGTTCTAGCATCACAATCAAACCAAATTTGATGAATTAAGAGGAGTTTTGGACTACTATACTAAAATTACAGAAACCACACTTCATTTTCAGAATTCAATCAAACTCCCTTTTGAAGTCCCAATTCCCTCCAAGCCTAAAAACCATAAATTCCATTTGTGATTACTAGCAAATCACATCAATCAACTGAGTTTTTTTTGCAAGTCATGACCTGACACCTGAGAGACGTTGGGGTGATTTCTATAACTTAGTTGTTGAAATTAGCTTTCAAGAGAGGTAGCATACTTGTGTGATGCCTATGTTGACAAAGTGCAAAAACAACCATCTATAGAACTAGTGCTAGAGGGAGGGCCTTGCTAAGCTAGATCAAATTGGTTCCTTCTCCCCTCAAAGGTTCCTTAGAGTCTTAAGATCAGCACCAGACAAAGGGGATTTCCAAGAGCTTAAGAACCCTACAAGGGCTAAGAGAGTCAGGAAAGGGGAAGCATACACTTTGGCATCATTTGATTGACATCCATCCCCTCCATCCCCTCCATCTCCTTCCATCCATCCATCCCATTCCTCCACTTCAATTCCAACCCCCCCTTCCTCTTCCCATCTATTCCAAACTTCCTCTCCACCCTTCACCTCCCACAACCTAGGCACTGCCCCTGCCCCAACATTTTACAACCAAGGTGTTTCCCCTGCTGCTACACTATAGTTCCAAGGCACTATCCCTACTACCATCCCTTTGTAGCCTCAAGTCACTATGGTGCAAATGCCTCCACCTCCACCTCCCATGGTGTGGTTGGGTAATAACCCTTCCCATTTTTCCTTTAATGCCTATCATGACATACCTAAGAATCTGAAAGGATTTTGCACCAAGTTCCATCCCCAAGATCCACAAAGGACAACAAAAGAACACATTAAAATCTTTCAAATAGCTCTAAAATATATGTAGATTGAACATAAATATGGGGCTTCCAGACTCTTCCCTTACTCATTGAGGGATGAGGCCTTTTATTGGTACATCCACTTATCGACAAAGACCATAACTACTTGGGATCAGTTGAAGAACACTTTTTGCAGAAGTTCAAGATTCTAGTTAGCCCTTCGAAGTTATACCACAATTTCATGTCTGTTAGGAGAGAAGTCAATGAGCCTATTAGTTTATTCAATGATAGGTTCAATAGAGCCTATATGAAGTTACAACCACCCTACATGGTGGATGATCCTTTCGCTCGATTGGTGTACTATGCCACCTTGGATAACCTCACGTACACATTGGTAAAAATAATGTACCCACTGCCTGGTAGGTTGGTGGATGCTTACGTAGAGATCGTCACAACAAGAATAGACTTGGGGCAACATATTGCACAACCGCTACTCTCATTAGGCCCAACTACACATCCAAACCAGATCTAAGGACTTACCCACGCCCTGGCCCATCAAACATCGATGCTAAATCAAGTTCCTCTACTGCAATTAGTGCCTCATCTATGGAAGCCCTTGAACCAAGCACCATCGGTTCCCCACTACTTGTAACCTACACAATAGTAGGCCTATTCGCAGTAGCCTGAAGTGCCCACATATTTGCAAAATTCAAAATTTCTACCTACTCAACAAAACCAACCCGTGGTGCAACCAGTGTTCCTCTAGAATTCAACACCATAACATGGTAACATAGAAAAGGATCGGATTGATGAGTTGACAGAATTGGTAAAGAAGATGTCCACCAAGATGACCCATCTAAGGAACCAGAATAACCAATTGCAGGCATCTTAATGAAGCATTCAAGCTAATTTCAATCAAGGAAACTATGATAACCGTGATGTTGGGATATCTACAGGCCATAATTATGAAAGAGGGAAAAATTCAGGGAAGAGATTTGAAAGAAGGCCTTCCCAGAGATAGAATAGAATGTCAAACACAAGGCCAAACAATGGAGGCATTCCCACACCTCTTGACCAACCAAATAGTAGTGACAAGATGACAAGTGGAGTGTACTTGGCTAAGGCTACCTTGTCCAAGTGTTACCACATCCACAAGATGAACAAATTTTTTGAGTTGGATTGCTCGAAATTCCAGACCACCATCGAGATCTTCCAAGTGGAGGTCCAAAACGTTGTTGATGGCTCAGGTTGCAGGGACTTAGTTACCTTAGAACCATATGATTCCTTGGTGCTGGTAGTCAATCAAGCTTTGTTATGGCAAGGTGAAAGTAACATGCCTGAGAAGGAGGTTGTCCCAAAGGACAAGGAAGTAGAAGAGCTAAGTAACAAAACCCCATTGTCCCAACTCTTTGATTTGGTAGATAATGGTCCATTAGATGAAGAGGAACCCCGTGAGGATGAATTTCACATGTTCCATCAAAGGGAAACCCCCTATGACTTAAGAAATAGATAGGCAGGTTGTCCATTCACAACGTCCACCCCACCTAATAACTTAAGTATGCCACCTGACCCTAATTCCAGCAATAACCCAAGTTACTCACATGTACCTACCCAATACTTCAATAGGAATAGGTAGCCAAACCAAACCCAAGATTAGTTTGCTAGTTCTTCGCAAGGTAAATCTTTCAAAGCAGAGGTTGAAAAAATGGGTGAGTACATAGCTAAAGAATTTAAGAAGGTAAAGTTGAGTCTTTCAGCTTTCGAATTACTCATAGTCCCAGCTATTAGGAATGCCTTCTTTAGGATGCTCAATGGGACTTCCCCATCCAATCCCACCCAAGAAGTACCTACCAAAAGAGTCTCCTTTGATACCTCCCCTAATGACCATGTAGTTATGGAAATCTTGGGTAAGAAGCCTAATCAAACTCCAACTCAAAAATCCAACAAAAATCAGTCCTCAAATAAAACTCCAGTCAAAGAATCAAATAAATTACAAACTAAGGACAAGAATAATGATAAGGATAAGATTCAAGTGGCCCAAGTTGATAGGCTAATCGGGCTATTCCATGGAAAATTGGAAACACCCCCTTTCTTAACGACCATCAAAATTTTTGGAAAGAATATGCATAACTTCCTCCTTGATTCAGAAGCTTCAACCAATTTCATTCCATTGGCCATATGCAAGGCCTTGGGAATCACTCCAACTCTTTCCAAATGAAAGGAAACCCAATTGGACAAAAAAAAAGTGAACATAGTTGGATAAATGAATAAAATACCCATGCAAATCGTTGTTGATCCAAAGGTGCAACAAGTGATTTGACATTCAAGATGCCAACATTCCTGATACATATGGCATCATATTGGGAAGGTACTTCACCCATGCCTTGAATGGGTATGCTGCAACAGACTATTCCCATATGTGGCTACCATGGAAAGGGTTGCCAAATCATATTCACATTGATCAGGAGCCACACATGAAGTTTATGATCATGGAGTATAACAACAAAAACAAGGTGTTATTCGCTGAAATAAAATTCAGAAATTGTTCTCCCATGGCTTATGATGATGATGAAGAATTTTAGGAAGAAAAAGTGGCCAAGGAGGTCCTCCTTATGTTATGTTTTCCCCCCACCAAACAAACTCATGTTCTTGAGAGAATAGAGGAGTTGATTGAATCAGACGATGAAGAATCCTATGAGGATGGTAATATTGGATTGTTGGATGGATTCCAATATTTTATGCAAAAATGTGTGCAAGATTAGCTTGATCTAAGAACAAGAATGGACTTTCAGGAGCTATTATTACCTAGTTGGTGTCAGGTACATAATGCTATCCATTCCAAATTCAAATTCTATCTATGTCGAGCAGTAGTAGGACATATAGCAAGGAAGATCAATCCCAAAGGGCAGCCCCAAGTATAGAAACTAGATCAAGACCATGCTAAATCTACACAGTCACCCAAGGCTATTGAGTTAGATGTACAACCAAGGGAATGTGCTCCCCAGGCTCTAAGGTTAAGGAATCTTCTAAGTTATGGACATTATGTTTCGATGGGTCCAAATCCAAGGAGGGAGCAAGATTTGACTTTGAACTCATTAGTCGTATAGGTAAGGCATATATTTTTTCTCACAAACTTCAATTTTATTGTACGAATCACGTAGCAAAATATGAAGCATTAGTTCACGGGATTTTGATGGCATTTAGAAAGAAAGTTAAAATGTTGCAAGTCTTTGGTGATTCAGAGTTTGTAGTGAACCAATTCAGGAAATCATATTCCTATCCTGATCAAAGTCTAGCAAACTATAGACATAGGGTATGGTATCTTATAGAGGTCTTAGATGCATTTAATATTTAGCTGATCCCATGTGCTAAAAATTAAACTATTGATGGATTGGCCTAGGCAGCTAGCACCCTTCAACCATTGTCTTTGTCCAGCTTGAAGAAATTAATTGTAGAGATTACCTCAACCCCATTAGTGCATGACAACGTCACTAATTTTCAAGTTTTAATAATGACAAGAAAATCCTTGATTTCATCACAAGCTCTTATGTTTTTGCAACTCAAATCATTGATGAAACATAACCTGAGAAAGTTGAATTAGACATAGAGGGAGTTATTAACCTCAAGATTAATATAATACCATGGGATATGGTTCAACTGGAGAGAATATTTGATTTGAATCAGATAAGGGATTAGGATCAGCAAACCAAAAGGGACTCAATTGACAACTAGTGTGATGCTCACAATATGGGTACTATTGAAAAAGTAAAAAAATTGTTCATAGGCAAGGTGTGTACACCAGAAGAAGGAAGATGAATTATTGATGTAATGCACACCTATCATGATGTAATTTATTGGATCTATGAGGAATTGAAGATATATTACACATCAATTATTACTCACAAAATCCCTCTCAAGCCTAATGTCAGGCCTTTTTGACAATGTCAACATCTAATTAATGCATTGTTGGAACCGATTATTTTCAAAGAAGTTCAAAAGCTTCTATCAACTAGAATTATCTTCCCTGTTAAACACTCCACGTAGGTGGAAAATTTGGTTCTAGTTAGGAAAAATATTGGAGAAAATAGATTATGTGTAGATGTTTGGAACCTCAGTAGGGCTTATGAAAAGGATAATTACCTAGTGTCGTCATTGGATGAGGTGTTGAAAGTTATCAATGGGTCTCAAATGATGTCCTTTTTGGATGGATACTTAGGATATAATCAGGCGATGGTGCAATACAAAGATAGGCACAAAACAACATTTACCAAAAAATGGGGAACTTTCATATATAGAAGAATGTCATTTGGGTTAATCAACGTCAACACCACATTTCGACATGTAATGGATATTGCATTCAAGGATCTCACCAACAAGTGCATCATCATATACATGGATGACCTTACTATGTTTTCAAAGAAAAGAGGAGACCACGTCTTTGATTTGTATAAGGTCTTCCAAAAGTGTAGAGAGTTTGACATCTCACTGAACACAAAGAAGTGTATATTTGAGGTTATTGAAGGTAAACTGCTAGGACATGTGATTTAAGAGAAGGGAATCTCCATTGACCCTAAATGAATATGGAACATATCAAATATTTAGCTCCTTGGTAGTAATAAAGAATTGAAATCTTTCTTCGAAAAGATCAACTTCATCAGGAAGTTCATGATGGGCTTTGCTGAAATTGTCAAGCCATTGAATGCTATGCTAAGGAAAGATGCCAAAGTGGAATGGACGCCAGAAGCCAAAAAGTCTTTTGAAGAAATCAAGAGAGCTATTGTTCATGCACCAGTGCTAGTCAATCTAGACTATCTAAAGTTGTTTTAAATTTACTCATTTGCTTCAGATCATTCTTTTGTCAGCATGTTAACCCATAAAGATGATGAAGGGAATGAACACCCTATCACCTTCATGAGTTCTCCATTAAAGATGTAGAATTGTGGTACCACAATGCTAAAAAATAGGCATATGATTTGGTTAGAGGAGTCAAGAAGTTTCAAAATTACATCTTGAGGAATAAAGTGTTTGCAATAGTCCCTGATCCAATAATTAAGACATCGTTAATGCAAAATGAGTTGGGAGAACAGAGAGAAAAATGGGTCACGCTATTGAAAGTATGACATGGAGATCCATCGCATGAATCTAATCTGAGGGAAATCCCTCACTCGAACGATAGCAAAAATTGAGTTGGAGCTCATAGTGTAGCAGTACTAATTGGAGGATGTCTCTCCAAGGGAGTGGTATGATGACATTGTTTATTACTTTCTGAAAAAAAAGTGCCCATTGTGACTATTGGGAGTCCAGAAACATGCTCTTGGATTAAAGAGTAGCAACTATATATTGTAGGGATCCATACTATATAAGAGAAACCACAAAAGGATCTATCTCAAATGCCTTGGGAAAGAAGAAGCAGCTAAAGTGCTGAAATAGTTTCACAACAAGTTCGGGACTGGCCATGGATTTGGCCCCTCAACCACCCATCAGATTTTATGATCCGAGTACTATTAGCCAATGTTATTCAAAGATGCACACAACCACATTAGGACTTGTCACATTTTCCATACTGTTGTCACCAGGGAAAGAAATGTTGTTGTCCCACTACAACTAGTCTTGGAGGTAAGGTTGTTTGCTCAGTGGGGACTCAACTTCATTGGTCTGATAATCCCACCATCCTTTGCAAGCCATAGGTACATTCTAACCACTTATGATTATTACACTAGATGGACATAAGCAATAGCATGTAGGCAATGCACTACTGAAGTTGTTACTAATTTTCTAGATATTTTTTTAATCTTAAATCACTTTGGTTGCTCATTTTCCCTTATGTGTGATAATGGCCCTGCCTTTTCATCTCTTAAGTTCACTAGTTGGACCTTTGATTATCGTATCACACTCAAATTTCCATCCAATTACTACCCTCAGGGGAATGGCCTAGCTGAATCCACAAAAAAAAAATTGATAACTGTGATCAAGAAGCTACTTGACAAGAACCCAAAAGATTGGCACACCCAACTGCATTTTTCCTTGTGAGTAGATTGCACTCACCACAAGGCTGCCTTGGGAAATTCCCCATTTTTCCTAGTCTATGACTTGGAGCGTATTTTCCCAGTCCACCTCAAGATTCTCACACTCCAATTCATCAATATGTTATATAAGGAGGGAGAGCATTAAGAATCTCACTTTGCTGAGTTATTGCATTTAGAAGAAGTTCATGATGAAGAAATAGAAAAAAATTCCAAGCACTAGGGCATAGTCAAAAGATGGTTTGATCACTGAGCCAAACTAAAGGACTTTAGGATTAACGATTTATTCCTCTATTAGGACAAATCCCATGAGAAGAAAGGGGGACATGACAAATTCAACAAGCTCTAGCTTGGCCCCTTTCTGATTTTTGATATTCTAGGAGATAATGCCTTTCACCTTAAAACACTAACTGGAGAGGATGTCCCATTGACCATGAATGGGTAGTTCCTCAAGCATTATTTCATTGCCTGATCTACTCAAGTTCTTTCTTTGTATATAGTTGTACATAGGTTAGGGTAGGTTCTTTTGTTCTATTGCTTCACTTTCACTTTACTTTTGTTCACTTTCTTGGCCTTTTTTTTTGTTGAGGGTGTCTTTCATTTTGATGCGGAAATTGTGCATGACTCGTTAGGGGGCCTAATTTTATGCCCGCTCCTATTTATTATTTGAATAAGTATTCATCCATTATTATGGGTTTCTACCACTACCATGAAGCGGGTTTCTTTACTTGAACTCTAACTTGATTTAGAATGGAACCCTTCTTTGAATTCCCTTTCTCTTATCTTAGATCACACATAGAAACACACTTTAAATATTCCTAATGAGCTATGCAATAGTCGTTATGAGGTTTTGGCAAGTGAAAAATCCTAAGTCTGCTCTAGTGACCACTATGATTCCAAACCCATAGTAAGCTTCGGTTATTACAAAGTTGAGAAAACAAAAAGAGTACCAAAAGAAAATATTCAAGAAAAGAAAAGAAAGAAATTATCAAAATAAGAAACTGTGTGGGTGTGTGAGAAACTCTATTGGGGCTATGGATGCTTAGTTGGCAATAGAGAAATGTTCATGGGGTCATAGCGACAACTCCGTCGGGGCTATGGACGCTTGAGTGGCAGTGAAGCAATGTCCAGGTTAATTTTGGGGTCAGATGAATTACGTAGCTTGCCTCGACTGATTAACTACATTCTGATATGGTCTCTGAAGGAAAGGAAATGATGGGCGAGGCCATTGATGTCAAAAATAACATCATTTAATTCTTTATTTATGAAACTGAGTGTGTCTCAAAGCAGTATGTGATAAGGGGCATTCCACAAGTAGGGGGTTTTTCACTGTAAACAACGACTATGATTTTGGTGAATCTCCTTTGATATCTCTCAGGAGCTCTTAGGAGTGCTTCAGGAACAAAACATGGTAACTTAATTTCTAATGATGGATCTATTTATTAGTTAACTAATTCCTATTTAAACCGATTCTAATCCTAATGACTAAGCTTAGATGTTACTTGACTCGACTGGAATTTGTTCATTGGGAGTTCTATAAAGTAAATTAAACTAATGCTAAGTCTAAATACATAATTCAAAGTTCATGAAAAAGAAATCTATTTATGTTTGTAGATAATAAACTTGATTCTAGGAAATCAATGAAGCTAATTATGTTGCAAAAATTCAAACACTAATTCTAGAACATGATAACACTAAATCCCAAGAACACATTCCAACTTGGCTTCGGCTCTATCCTTACATTAATCATGATTATCAATTTTGTTACAACTATGCGCATCTATAAATGAATACTTAATGAAATCCTCAGTAAATGATTTAATTCCTAATCCATAGTGAAATATTTTAACCAACCTAAATCATAACAAACTAATATGAGTAAACACCATTGTTGATCATTGATGAACAAGAATTAAACTGCAAATTGTAAACCAATTATGGCATAATAGAATTAACTGAACTAAATAACAATGACACAAGATCACCTCCTTTGGTTGAGTGGGCCCTGCTCTTCCTCTGGTGGTTCCTTAACATGGTAATTTAGATCAACCTTCTATTTTCAATCGAATTGGCCAAAATTGGTGAGTAAAATAGGAGTACTAAGTACCAAAAAGTTACAACTTCCAGCAAAATATTGACTAACTTTAATCAAACCTAAGAATGGATATATATAGGAATATCCTTTATTTTTAAATTCAAACTACTTGTGCTAGCCACCAATTATAGAGTGCAATGGAAAATAAAACTCTATCTCCAAACTATCAAGAGAATCTTTTATTATTCCAGCTATAGCAGCAGTTCCAGAATCGACAGAGAGAGCCAATCCAGAATTATAGTAGTTTGGGATCTTTCGGGAGCCTTCAAGAGCGTGATTATATAAATGATGTTAAACAAAGAGTCTAACAAATACATCTCAATAGTCAGCATTGAAGTTCCTGCATGAAATCCTTAAAGATATATTGCATTCATGATAACAAATGTTTCGATTTGTAAAATGATATCATTATTAACACAACTAAAAGAAGAACATTTAATGTAAAACATCACATCTAATATCTCCTTCAATTAGTCACATATAATATAAAATAAGAAAACATTAAACATATTATCTACCGCCATAGTAGTTAATTAATATTATAATAAAGTATTTTGAGAATATAAAAAGGTTAATAAAAATAGTATTCTTGAGCACTCATCATCCTCTCCCTCTTGATATAAACCATGTCCTCATGTTGGAGGGTCTACAAAATCTTTGTTCTTTGCTATCAACCAAGTAATTAAGTCTTCAAACTCAGCATCATGTAGCACATAATCCAAGAATTTCCTTTGGCAAGCATATCCATTCATCCTCTCAACTGCTCTCATCCACTCTCTCAGATTTTCTTTGATGAACTATGGTGATGCATCAAATGTTGGTGTTGGCATAATGATAAGAGGAGGTATAAACCTCATTCCTACCCAATTTTTTTTTGCTCCTCAATAATATCTATCACAGCTCTGATCCTAGTTAGACTCCATCTGATATTCCTGGGAGAAATTGGTTCTCTTCTTCTCAGTTGTGGTGGAATGGTTCTAAATCTATATCTAGCTGCACTCAGGGCTCTCATAGGAAGATGTTCTTGAATCCCTCTGAAAACTTGGATAATTTCTTTAAAATTCCTTTTGTAAGTAGGAGCTACATTCTTTGATGTGGCAAAGAATTTGAATTGAGCTCTGAATGGTCTAGACCATGAAGTTTCATTTCTCATTGGCAGTCCAAGTTTTAACTATACTTCTTTTCCCATTCTACCTATTTTTGTAGCAATGAAAAAAAAGATCTTATTTGAAGTTCTCCTATGAAAACATTGAGAAATTATTGTGGGTAATTTCCAAGAAAAAATCCATGTTGGAAGTATTCACACATCTGATTTTGAACAATGGGATGACTATTGAAGAAATCTTCAAGGAATTCTCTATCATTTTCATAATTTATTTTCCCCTTGAATAATAGTTGGTTTATCTTCCATTGAAGAAACCTCTCCCTTAGAAAAAGTGCATAAGACCCTGAAGGTTTTCTCATGGACAACATGGCACAAGAAAATTCTACCATCTATTGTAATCTCTCATACATTTCATCCTTTCCTCTTACCAACCGTAGGTTCTGATTTCTCAATTTCTCATTTTCATGTTTAAATTTAACAATAGTTAATGGAAGATATCTACTTGGGGAAGATGATGTTGAAGCTTCATATGATTGCAACATATGAGATTGTTTCCTTAACTAGTGCTCCTTCTGCTGCAACTCTTCTCTTATCTTCCCTATCTCTTCATCACTAAATCTTGCTATTTCTTTAGCCCTGGCTAATGACTGTGCACTAACTTGCTGCATGGTTTTTGTGGTTTCACTTAGTTGTCCTTGAAAAGTACGCTCTTTTTCCTCCATTTCCTTTTCCAATAGCTCTATTTTATTGATAGAATTTTGTAATTCCTCTTGTTTTCTTCTCAATTTTTCTTTGAGGAATTATATCCTACTTCTTTCCTCTTCCAATTCTTTCTAAATTCTTGACACAGCCACAGCCCTTGCTATTTCAATTTCTTCATTTCATTCTTCCTCCTCTTGCAATTGAGTGGACTATTCTTGCTCAGTCATTGGTTCTTTTCCCTCTCTTCGTTCAACTACTGGGGAGTGTGAGGGATATTTTTCAATTTCTTCCTCCTCGAACTCCTCTAAGGCCTCCCTCTCTTCAGATTGAGAGTGAATTCTTTTAGGGGAGTCAAAGGACTCTCTAGTAGGTGTTTTCTTAGGAGATGGGAGTGGAGCTTTAGGAGGTGTCTAAGGTTGTTCCAAAAACTTCTCAGTTTTTTGGTCTTCCTCACCGCTTTCAAGATTTTCTTGTTGACCTTTAAAAATTGGGGTTTCCTTAGGAGTTGAGACAACATCTTCAACTATGCTAGGGTTTTCCTCCATTATTTTTTGTTTCTTCTTTTTGGCTACACTACGAGTTACCCTAATAGACTCTGATGATTTTCTCTTTTTCTTATCATTCTTGTGTTTCCTATTAGAGGATTCTCCTTTTACTAGCTTTTCTTTGGGTCCCTTTATAATTTTTCTTTTCTGTTGTTTAACAGGTGTAGACAAAAATTCCAACCATCCTTGTTTACCAGTTTCTTTCTTCAAGAAATGGTTCTTAATGATTAGGTGTATTAACCCATGATATTTAATGGAAGACTCTCCTCTAGATTTTACCCTAGTTACCATAGAGGAAATTTGGGAAAATAGGAATGCAGGTAAATTGAATTTTGTGGAATGGTTTGCATTTCCATACCTAGAATGCATTAACAATCACATCCGGGACCCAAAAACAACCCCATACTGACCTTCACATGTGAATAATTTCATTACCCATCTGATTGTAGTTATCCATGGTTCCTCCAGACTATTGCATGAAATTCCTCATGGTTCTCCTTTATGCAACATTTTTTTGGCTTTTTCTCTGGTTCTCTGAAGAATGCCGCCACCAAATCTTCATATTTTACTTGTCCTTTTTCCACTGGCCTTCCTTCAGTAGGAATTCCAGAAATTTCACTTATCACCTCCGGAGTGACTTCAATTACCTCATCCTGGACTTTGGTTACATTCACATGGAAATTTTTGACAAATTCATCCACTAACTCCTACTAGAATCCTTCATATTTCAAGAAAAAATCCAGCCACCAAGCCTCTCTTAATAATATTTTTGTTTCTAGGTTGAGAATAAAATTCTCCAACTCTGCATTCTGCTTGTTCCCCATTATACTTTGCTCTTCAACTTCGTCAGAAGAAAATGGCTATCTCAATTTAGTAAAAGCATAGAATGAAAACTTCTCTAACTGAATAAATTTTAGAAAGACCTTACATCAGTGACACATGTTGTTACTTAATGCATTTAATTATCTGGATGATCCGCATGCCACCATCATGTACTTTTCATTCATAATTTGTAACTTTGGTGACGTAGCTAATATCAGTGAATTTATTGAAAGGGATGGGTGACAAATCACCATTAACTGCCATTACTGTCATAGTGTTTTCAAAATCTCCACTTGATTCCCCCGCCAAATTAGAAATGATTATATTCATTTATTATAACTTAAATAACTCTTTTGGTAGAGAGCCCTATGCTAACATGTACTTCATTTAAAATTATAATAATAAAATCGAAAAGACAATATTTGGAAATGACACTTACAATAAATGTATACCTTTTAATAATGCCAAAGTTAATTCACGCGCTCCAATTAACTCAACTAGCATTTAATTCTAATGAATTAATTAAAGAAAAGAACAAAATCAGCATGAAGGGAACCACTGGAAATTTAAGATGTCCTCAAGAGTCATCAAGGATTTTCAGGAGCTCTCAGGAGCTCTCAGGAGAGAACTGAAGTTGATTCGAGAAGACCACCATTTCTAGTTTTCAGCCATTGCTTCATATTTTTTTCCTTTCTTTTTTTATTATTTTTTGCTTTTTCTTTTTTTTCCAAGAGATAAACCGCCATTTACTAGTTTTCAATTTATCTCCTTTATTCAGAAGGTAAACCACCATTGCTAGTTTTCAATTTACCTTCCATTGATTCCTTTCTTCAAAATGTTATTCAAGTACACCTTCTGTGGAAGAAATATCTTCCATCAGAAAATGTTCAATTCTTTGCTACAAGTCTGGTAAGAACTCCTCCTTTGACTTAGGTTTATTATAGATTTTTAATCTGTGACTATTAACTAACATCACTCTTCTCTTACCATCAATAGGCACCAACTATACAACTCCATTCTCAAAACCTGGTCAATCTCATATGGGCCCAACCACCTTGTGTGTAATTTTCCCTTAAATTCATGAAACTTAGAATCAAACAACAGTGCCCAGTCTCTCCTCTTGAATCTTCTTGTTGCAATATGTTTATCATGCCACTCCTTTCTCTATTTTTGGATCATATTTATATGTTGGAGCACCTCCATTCTCATTTCATCAAGCCGGTTCAATTGTAAAACTCTTCTCTTCTCTAATTCTGATAAACTAATGCTGATATCCAATGTTGTCCTCAGTGTTTATAATTCAAACTCGATTGACATGATTGGAGTCTTCCCATTTACTAGTTAATATGGGGAAAACCTAATGGTAGTCTTCCAGGTGGTGTTATATTCCTAGACTAGTTCATCCAATTTCTCTTCCCAATCTATTTATCTCAACGACACATTTTTTGTGAGAATATTTTCCAGCTCTCGGTTGGTGACCTCCACTTGCCCATTTTCCTGTGGATGATACAAAGTAGATTTCCTATGTGTCATTTCATATTTTTGCATGAAAAATGCCATCATTGAAGACATGAATTGTGGTCCTTGATTAGAAACTACTTCCCTCGATGCATGAAAATAGGCCACCTTGTCTTCTCTTGCTTCTGGTAGAGCCTTTACTTTTGTGCACTTTGTAACATAATCCGTGCAAACTAGAATGTAGTGGTGTCCCTTGGAAGGTGGATCAATAGCTCCCACAAATTCAATGCCCCACTTTTCAAATGGTTCAAGAGCTATTTGAGGCTGCAGTGGAATCTCCATTGTTAGTGTAGGTCTGCCCATGCGCTGGCACTCATCACAATGTTTCACAAAGAATGAAACATCTTTTGTCATAGTCAACCAAAAATAACCAGCTCCTAAGAGCTTATGAATGATCCTAATCATAGAGTAGTGTCCTCCCTCTGGCTCATGATGACATGCATGCACTACATAATAAATGTCAATCTCAATAACACACTTGTAGAGAAAATGGTCAAGGCACATTTTAAATAGTAAACCATTAATCCACTGAAATCTGGAACTTTCATGAATTAACCTCTTTTTCTATTTAAAACTGAAATAATTGGGGCACTTCCCTATTATGAGGTAATTTGCAATGTCAAAAAACTATGGTGGATGTATTGATATTGCGAATAAATGTTCATATGGGAACGCATCATCAACTGGTTCCTAATTATCCTGCAAAACAATTCTTAACAAGAAATCAGCAACAATATTGTCCTTACCAGGTTTTTCTATTATAGTTACATCAAATTCCTACAACAATAACAACCATCTTATGATCTACCCACCCACAATAGCCTTGTTCATGAGATATCTTATTGTAGTATGGTTTGTGTGGATGTATATCTTATAACCTGTAATATAATGCCTAAACTTGTTGATTGCATAAATTATAGCTAAAAATTCTTTTTCAATGGTTGTATAGTTTATTTCTATAGGATTTAAGTTTTTTCTAATATAATAGATTGCATGCATTCCATCATTATCATCTTTTTGTCCTAGTACTGCAATGATCACAAAATTAGAAGCATCAGAATGGATATGAAATGGCACTCCCCACACAGGTCCTTTTATGATTGGCAAAGCGGTTAAAGCTTGTTTAAGTTTATCAAAGGATTGTTGGCATTCATTTATCCATAAGAATTTTGCATCTTTCTTGAGTAATGTAAACAAAGGTTCAACAATTCTACTAAATCCCTCTATGAATCTTCTATAATACCCAACATGTCTAAGAAAACTATGAACTCCTATTTCACTTATTGGGACTTCAATATTTTGTATGACTTCAACTTTCTTAGGGTCAACCTTAATCCCTTGTTTTGAAATATGGTGTCCAAGTACAATTCCTTATGTCATCATCAAAGAACATTTCTCATGTTTTAAGGAAAATCTATGGTCTTTTCACCCTTGTAAAACTTTGTTTAAACTCTCAAGAGCTTCCTCAAATATCTGTGCATGGATAGTGAAATCCCCCATATACACCTCTACATACGAGGTTGTTAAGTCAACAAAGATAGCTAAAATAGTGGTTTGAAAGGTAGTTGGTGCATTATAGAGCCCAAATGGTAAAATAGTGTAGGCATATATACCCCAAGGACAAGTGAAATTAGTTTTGTTTTGATCCTCGAGAGCCACTTGTATCTGGTTATAACCACTAAAACCATCCAAGAAGGAAAAATAACTACTGATAGCAAGATTGTCAAGTACCTGATCAATGAATGGTAAAATAAAATAATCCTTTTTGGTGGCCTTATTTAACTCTCTATAGTCAACACACACATGCCACTTTCCATTCTTCTTTGGAACAATAACCAATGGGGAAACCCATTGACTATTTGATATTGGATAGATGAATCCTACTTTTAGCAATTTCTCTATCTCTTGCTTGACAAGGTATCTCAAACTAGGATTAATCCTTCTCTTCCCTTGATTCACTGGCTTGAAATCTTCAGTGTAAATGTGGTGTGTACAAATGGATGGATGGATTCCTCTCATATCCTCGTATTCCCATGCAAAATCTTTAGTATGAATCTCTAAAGTTTTCTTTAATTTTTCTTCTTGTGAAGAGGACAAGGATGAACTAGAAAAGAGAGATTTATCTCCTACTATAGTGATTTCTTTGGTTTCATTCTTTATATCAAGTGGGTCTCCTACAATCGTATTCAAAGGACAGGGATGGGAACTTTGCCAATGCAAGATTTCATGACAATCCTCCTTCAGTTTGACTTGTTCTACCTTTCCAAGACTAATATTATGTTTCTCACATTCTTCAACATGTTCCATTAAGGTTACCATTGCTAACTCCACCATCCCCATCAGACTCCATATCCTCATCAAACCAAGGTTGAGTATTAGATTCAATTGATGGATGAGTAGGAGGATATAATGACAACTCTTTATGCTTTTGTCCATTATAAATAATTATGCTATCTTATCTACAATCTATTAATGTTTCTATTGTGGCCAACCATGGTTTGCCTAAAATGATTGGATATCCAAAATCTTTCTTTCTAGCTTTGAGGACTAGAAAGTCAACTGGACAATCCCATGTGTCAATGGTGACCATGACATCCTCAATAACACCCTCAAGTTTAGTAATGGACTGATTTTCCAACCGTAAAACAATTGTTGTGGGTTGGATCTCAGTCATACCTAGCATCTCAATAGTGTCTGAGGTGATTACATTAATAGCTGCCCCTAGATCAATTAGCATGTTAGGGATTTCAACTCCTCCTATACATAGGGTTATTATAGGCTCCCAAGATGATTATATTTATGTGGAAGGATACTTCTAGAATGAACACCAGTGAGTTTAGTCCCCACTTGAATGGTAGGAGGTAATCTCTTCTTCCTACCAAGAGTTTTCATACAGAGAGACTTAACTAACTAATCGATTTTGGGAATATCCTTAATAGCTTGCAATAGTGGGATTTCTATGTTAATATTTTTTAGTTCTCTTAGAGGTTGAGAATCAAGAAAATTCATGTAGTTAGGTTGGGAGCTGTCAGGAGAATTTTTTCCTATCTTCAGGCGCTCTAGGTAGGGTGCCTGATTAACTTCTTTCTCATTCTCAGAGTTCTATTTTTCATTTAAATTCTCCTTTTCACTTTCCCTACCCCCCTTATCCTTAGTGACTGGTACAAATGGCACATTTCAGCTTCTCAACTGAATATCATTAGCATCAATGACATTCAAGGTAGGGGGTTTACATCTAATCAATTATTTTTCAGATTTGGTAAAGGTTGTGCTAGCATTTGAGGCTAGTTCACTTGCTCATTAGCAAAATTAGAACCCTATGTTAATTGTTGTGATTTTCCCCAAGGGCGTTTAGGTCTCTGATTTTTCTATGGCTGATATAGTTGTTGATTATGTTGCCATTGAGGCTGATTTGGTTGCCACTGAGGTTGATTCCACTAGGGATTCATCCACTCTGGTTGACCCCAATATGAAGGTGGAGGCTTTGGTTGAAAGGGAGGATTCCATTGATTGGAATTATGCCAAGGGTTTTGACTGCCTGTTTGGTCTGGGACCATATTGCCCCTAGTTTGGATTGTATCCAGTGTTCTAAGACCTCTATCCAACATAATTGCATTCCTCTTCCACAATAGGTGGTTTCTTCAAGTGATTCTTAATTTCTGATAGAAGACTACAAGAACTTGTAGCATGTCACTTTTCACAGATCTCACAAATATCGACTTGGTTCAATGTACATTCCTGTAACAAATGTTTTCCTCTACACTTGGAACAATAAATAGATAGGGGTTTAGTGGTCTTTTTGTCTCCTTGCATATTAAGATGAAGTAGAAAACTAGTCTTTAGATTAGAAATCTCCTCCATTACCTGAGAGACATCAATGGTAAGGGCTTTCTTTCGCCTGGAACCTCTAGATCCTACTCTATTCCTAGAGTAGTTTATCTATATTTAGACTATGCCCTCCAAAGAGAGTTTGTTTATATCTCCTTTTCCCATAAGGTTTAAAGACTCTCTAGAATCCTCATTGATTCCCTTCAGGAAAATTGTCTTACTAATTTCATTGTCTAGCCCATTACCACATCTCTTGTGGAAAAATTGAAATCTATCTACATAATCCTCCAAACTCCCATCTTCCATCTGCCTCATACGAAACAATTGCTCTTTCATATACCTCACTCGACAGTAATCTTGGTATTTATCCAAGAACTTGGTTTCCATTTCTTGCCAAGTTGAAATTGAATTTGCACCTAAACCCATGAACCATCGTAAAGTTGACTCTTTTAAATTAGAAGGAAATAATTTCAGCTTCTGATTGTCAGTTGTATAATCATAATTTTGGGACATAACCTTAAATTCAAAGAGGAATTGGCCAGGATCTTCAAAAGTATTTCCCCTAAAAGTTGGTAGAACTGAAGGTGAAATGTTTTCATAGGGGGATCATCATGACCTTTGTTTAGATTAATGAGGTATGGAAAGGTCCTATTTGGAGGAGGATCATTATTTTCTTGGTCACCCATTCCTTCTTCTTAATGTTGTTCTTCATTTTCTACTTGATTTTTTATCCGATGTTGCACAATTTTCTCTTCTTGATCAAAATCAATGTTACGTGGGAGAAACCTACCTAGGTGATCCCTAACTCATCTCATCCACAAACTATTGTCTCCCTTGTCAACACTAAAGATTTAACTTGAAAAGTCACATATTTAATGTTCCCCGACAACGACACCAAAAATAATGGGCGAGGTTGTTGATGTCACAAATCGCATCATTTAATTGTTTATTTATCAAACCGGGATGGATCTATTTATTTTGTTAATTAATGCCTATTTAAATCGATTATAATCCTAATGACTAAGCTTATATGTTACCTGAATCGACTGGAATTTGTTCATTGGGAGTTATATAAAGTAAATTAAACTAATGCTATGTCTAAATATAGAATTTAAAGTTGCTGAAAAAGAAATCTATTTACATTTGCAGATAATAAACTTGGTTCTTGGAAAGTAATGAAGCTAATTATGTTGGAGAAATTCAAACACTAAATCCCAAGAACATATTCCAACTTAGCTTTGGCTCTATCCTTACATTAATCATGATTATCAATTTTGTTACAACTACGTGCATCTGGAAATGAATACTTTATGAAATCCTCAGTAAATGATTTAATTCCTAATCCATAGTGAAATATTTTAACCAACCTAAATCATAATAAACTAATCTGAGTAAATACCATTGTTGATCATTGATGAACAAGAATTAAATTGCAAATTTTAAACCAATTATGATAGGACATAATTAACTGAACTAAATAACAATGACACAGGATCACCTCCTTCGGTTGAGCAGGCCTTGCTCTTCCTCTAGTGGGTCCTTAACACAATAATTTAGATCAACCTTCTATTTTCATTCGAATTGGCCAAAATTGGCAAGTAAAACAGGAGTACTGAGTACCAAAAGTTACAACTTTCAACAAAATATAGACTAACTTTAATCAAACCTAAGAACGAATATATATAGGAAAATCATTTATTTTTAAATTCAAACTACTGGCACTAGCCACCAATTATAGAGTGTAATGAAAAATGAAACTCTATCTCCAAACTATCAAGATAATCTCACATTATTCCAGCTGTAGTAGTAGTTCCAGAATTGGCAGAGAGAGCCAATCCAAATTTATAGCAGTTCAGGATCTTTCAGGAGCCTTCAGGAGCATGATTATAGAAATGATGTTAAACAAAGATTCTAATAGATACAACTAGACAATCAGCGTTGAAGTTACTACATGAAATTATCAAAGATATATTACATTCATGATAACAAATGTTTTGATTTGCACAACAATATCATTATTAACACAACTAAAAGAAGCACATTTAATGTAAAACATCACATCTAATATCTCCTTCAATTAGTCACATATAATATAAAACAAGCAAACATTAAACATATTATCTATCACCATAGTAGTTAATTAATATTATAATAAAATATTTTGAGCATATAAAAATGTTAATAAAAACAATATTCTTGATCACTCATCAAAGGAATGAATACACACTACACATAATTCTGAGGTATTTCTATGATCAGATCCAACTAAGTATCTCATCCTCCTTTAAGTTCCCAGTTTATTTATGAAACTAGCTTCTTGTCTACGAAATTGAAGATTTTGGGTTCCAGATGAATCCTTACTCTTAAAACGCTCAAGAGCGTTCTCTTAGCAGAGTCACCATTTGTTGTGCCTATTGCACACATACCTCATTCACAACAAGGACCTACTCTCTCTTTTTCCATCATTGGGTCATTTTTTCTTTGCTTCATTTTGCATGCCCCTAATTTTGAGCTTAAAGTGGTCAAGAACACTCAAGTCATTATTCCCTAGTTGACCAAATTCACCTCCCCAAAATTCCCTAAGTTTTTTGGTTCATGTGGAATTCCCTTAGTCCATTGCCTTGGTGTCCTTTGGACCCTACATGACCATAGTTGTGGGCTGCTCTTTGCATGGCGTTGTGGTTTCTTCGCCATTTCACTAATGGCTAACCCAAGATGTTCGCCTACATGGAGGGTCCCACATTCATCTTCGTCATTGCCTCTTCATTGTTAGTTAGCGGCAAGGCCTTGGGGTCATCCCGCATTGCGAGGTCCACATCCTTCTTCGATGAACCATTGGTTTCCCATTCCCTACCTACCACAGTGGTTGTTGGACAACGCATTCAGTGCAAGTCATTAATGACCCTTTGCCTATAAATAGAAGCCTCCTCATCTGTCATTTTCATCGACCAATTTGAAATTGTAAGGAGAGGAGAATGATGATCACTACCCCTGTGGCCGCATTAGCTCCCGAGGATCCTAAATAATATCTTCATCAAATTTTCATGTCATTTCTAGGTAATTCTGCCCTCAGAGCCTTGAGTGCATTATTTCTAGCTAGGATTTTTAAAATAGTGCTTAAATATTTAAAAGGAAAATGGTTAAACACTTTCAGCGGCTATCCTAATGGTTCACTCCGCATACCTAAAATCTCAAACTATTGAAATAATGCCCCGTGAGAATGCAAAACCTAGTACTTTTGATGTTGTTCTTTGCATGACATCAACCCTTTTTGCAACCCACAGTGTCACGACCACCGTCTGAGTTAAACGTAGAAAAATTTGAACCTTTAAATGAAAAGCTTAATTATTTTGACCCCTACGGGTCTGCTTATGCAGGTTGCTTCTTGCTAGTGGCCACCTTCATGCCACCATTAGCAAACAAAAAACCTTTTCCTCCCTTCGACATTGCAGATCCCACCACAATTACCTTCGTTTGATGCAAAAAATGACAGTTTCTAATTTAGTGCGAGTAGCTCCTTATGGGTCACTGTCTGTGGCCTATCGTTGCTCGAGCATCATTTTATTACGACGAAGCTACCCCTGCCTTCCACATTGTGGATTCTACTCCATCCAGTGTCATTCTAATATGCCAAAGCATAAAATGCTAAGTCTGAGGGTTCTACAAGCCGCGCCTTGTGAACTACCATCTGCAGGTCACCGTCGCCCGAGCACCATTTGTTAATGGTGATATCATTCCTTCCAATTGTATTGTGGTTCATGCCTTCTCTATCATCATTTGGTGTGAAAATTGCTAAGTCCTACTTCAATGTGGGTTGGTCTCTATGGGAAATAGTTTGCAGACTGCCTTTCTTCCTTCATTGCTCCTTAGTGTTTAGGAAACTTTGTTTGTTCACATTACGAACTCCACCTAAGCTAATTCCACCAGAGAACTTCAACAAGAAAACAAATACTTTAGTGTCATGTGTTCCCTTCAATGCGGGCCATTGCTTGTGGACCACAGCTCACCCTCAGTCGTTCAACAATGAAAAATCTTTAGCGGCCGTCTGGCGGCTTCCATCTACATCTTCCAAAGTTTACAATGTGAAGACCAACATCCATAGCACTTGTGGGTCCTCTAGGGTGAGTTTCCTTCTGCAGGGCACCGTGTTGTGATTGTCATTCCTTAATAGTGGAGTCTCATACTTCCATCAGGCCTTCGATGCCCGCATGCCTTGAACCTACAAAGCCTAATGATCAATCAAATAATTCCAAGAGGATCATAGTCAATTTCCTCACATGCCAATTTCCCTTTTGATGACTTGGACTACCAAATACCCATTGTGGAACTTTCAGTGTGAGCGGTTATCTGAAGGTTTCCATCACCCTAACACCGTCCTGCTCTCGATCCCTCCTAATGGCTTCTAGCCCAAGGAAACCCACACCCCTAGGCCCAAATTATTCTTTCTGATCCAAATGAGCTTGAAATAATGTATGAATATGTATTTTATGATCTCTTGATGATGTATTAGTGGATCTACCCCTATTTTGCAGGATTTGACTAATGCTTGCCTCAATTTTTATATGAATATGCATATTGCATCTTTGTATGCAGAATTTATGGAACCTATTGTAGGTCCATCAGGGAAGTTTGCAGAGAAAGTTCATAAAGGGAAGACGCCTACACATCCACCAAGAGGAAAAGAAGAGAAAGAATAGATACAATACCAATTTCATGGGGTGGAATGCACCTCCAAGCTCAACTCCTCCTGGGATTCCATATCAGATACCAACCTCTAGCATGTGAACATCAATGAATTCAGAAAGAGGCTAAATGTTTACCCCACAATGGAGAATTCACAAAAAACCAGAGCAAGTGGTCTCACTAAGGTAGTCATATTTCCTCTCACACACATTAACCCAGAGCTAGTTATGGCTTGCAGGGAATGCTATCACAAGAATAGGAAGATCATTGACCATGAAGGTAGGGTGTTAGAATATTTGTCTACTAGATATATTGGTAAAATGTTTAGCATCCCCAAATTTGATGTCATGGAGGAACCGGATAAATAATATGCCGAGAACATGTGGAAGGTAGACCCCCTTGTATGTAAAAGGTTAATCAACCAACATTGGTTGAAGGATAAGAGGGGCAATGTTGCCAAAGTGCCTCAAGAATTATTCAGTAGTGAATTTTATGAAGAATACCATGACTTGGTCACTCTACTAAGTAGAGTAATGGGTCTCCCTCGCACTGATTTATTTGAAGAATGGATGTTCTACTTCATTGAGGAGATCATCCAAGGAAAGACAAAGTTCCACTGGGCCAAAATAATCAGTGATAAATGCATGACCAACTCATGGTTGTGAAGAAAAAATCTAAGTTTTATATGACTTCATACCTGGCATACCTCCTAGCGGAAAAGTTTCCATACAAGGGAATCTTCATTGCAAAAAAACTAGAAGTAAAGAAAGGGGACCTCAAGGTGTATGATCGTTATCCTCAATTACAGTACCAGAATTACAAAAGAGAATAAAAGAGGTTAAACGATGCCTTTATTGGACACATCATCAGGCTACTCGAAGGAGACTTTGAAAGAAGAGTGTTGCACAATTCCAAGGCCTTCATCCTATGGTTTGGGTATTTTTTTATACAGTTCCCAAAGTTCACTCATGTCAGAATGGAGGATTTCTCAGGGAAGCCCTATTGGTTGCCTCGTTATGCCAATGACTGATGATCCTGTTCAAGGTCTCTCGATAGCTGCAAGATGCTCACACATTACTCAGTGACAAACATAGGCCTAGGATTCCTTATCCTCTGACCTTCGAGAAAGGAATGTACTCCTACGTTGCCTCCTAATGAGCTAAATATTTAGAAAATTAATTAGTGGAGTATTCCTTAGATCTCCACACCAACCGAGGGAGAATGGTCCTTTATGAAAAGATGAAGAAATGGTTCAAAAATTAATATGCCCATAGACCTGAGGTTGAAGAATTCTGGGGCAACTATGCAAATGAAAAAGAAGTGAAAATGAGGCGCTACATGAGGATGAAAGTTCAATTTGTGAAGTCAATAAATTTTTTTCTAGTGCCTGACCAGATAGTAGAGGAAGACAACAATATTATTGATGATAGGTTCAATGCTATGGCCAACCTACCTCTACCAGTAATAGATTGGAGTGAAGAAGAGGTCACAAACCTTGATATATTAACAAGACCCAATGATAAGATGACAAGGTAGTGGATAGATTCCCAGATCACTTAGCTCAAAATACAAGGCACAGATTTGACTTATGGGGAGCTCAAAGACAAGCTTAGCAGTGAAATAGATAGTGGAGTAACTGATACCCCATTAGAAGAAGCACCCAAGTCCCCTCCAATGACAAGACCAAAGAAAATAAAGGATGCTTTTGAGCATAATCCAAATCATAAAGTCTATTCCAGGAAGACCACAGATGGAGAGTCATGAAAAAGGATAAAGATAATAGGGGGATTCGTAAGTGAAATGCCTACCATAGAAGAGGACCCCCAACATGAAGGATAGGAGAAACCTGAGTATCCATGCTCACCACCTACCACTTTTTTTCTTGCTGCTGCCACTACCATTTCCACCCCTCTACTTTCTACCTCCTAGGAAATGCCCCTCTCATCTCCACCCACTGTGAACATCTCGGTTCACCTCGCCTCCACCTCACCAATGGCTCTAGTAATGGTTCTTAACTCTTCCTCCTCCTCCACATCCTTGTGGTCATCATCCTTGCTTCTTCCTCCATTTCCCACTCTCACTGCTCTGGTGCCTACAATAACCACTACCACCATAGCACTTCATACCCTATCGCATGCTTTTATGGCATATATGAAAAATGCACCTCCCAAGCTTTCCAGAATAATACTTGACCCCAATGTCCAAGCTTTCATGGCCTAGGTTTCTATTATTCTACCTCTTCCACCACCACCTACAGAACCTCCCATGATGGAAGCCATGATGCAAATATTAGAAGAAATGGAGACGCACCACACAAAGCAACAAAGGGCGGAGGTTACAAAGGATATAGTTGAGTAGCTTGAGGAATTTGACGAAGAAGAATATTCTGAACATCTAGAGGCTGGGCTAAGTATAAATTTGGATAAGGTGGCATCTAATGAATAAAAGTCACACTCTTTAGAAGAGGTCACTGAGGCCCTTAATGAACAATATATTGTAGAAACCTTATATCAAGAGCTGGATGAAGAGCTACCCCAACATCACAAGAGGACAAATGAAGCAGGTGACCCAAAAGGGCATCACTCTAAAGAAGAGAAGGTACATACAAACATAAACATAGAAATATTGGATGGACATTCTCCAATCATCCAAGACAATGGCTTGACCTAGGATGAAGAAGTACCTCCAAGAAAGGAGAAATAAAAAGAAAAAGAAGAAGAAGAGAAAGAGAAAGAAGAAAATAATGATGCCCAAGAGGAGAGCTCTGAATCTTAGAGCCATGACAAGACTATACGTGAAGAAGAAAGGGCACCCAAAGGGGAGAAAAAACTGAAAAGGATGCCACCACCACTGAGTCAGGCAATAAGGGAAAGGTCACCCTCGAAAAGGAAAAAAATGAAGAATAAGCCCTTGGAAATGAAGAGGAACAACCTCGAGATGAACAAAGAGAAGAAGGTGAGCATGAATAACCCAAGGAATCTAGCAAAGTACCTAAGTGGCTAGAGAAATAGTTGGAAAAGAAGAATTCCCCCATAGTTGTTGATCCCAAGGCAAGGCTAGAGGTGATCCTAGCCTGAGTGCAAACCAAAACAAGAAAAGAGAAAAAGCCCAAGGTTCACTCCCACATCACTGTGGATGCCTCCGGATCCAAAAAAATATAGATTTCTACCCTTGTGGCAGATAAAGCAATGGACATCATACAAAGCTATAGAATCTCCACAATCAATCTAGGCCCGGTGACCCGTGAATAGAAAATAGATGAGTTCCATGGATTCGTAGCCTCTATCATGCAGCAAATGTATAAAGACCAATCCAAACTGAAAGCACAAGTAGTGGATCTTACCACCTACATCCAACAATGGAAATATATAGAAGAAGAGGCTCCAGCAACATCATCGGCACCAACCTCGCTACTCTCAAGGAAGATATAAGTAAGATGGAGAGGAGGAAGAATTGGACTAAGGCCATGGAAGATTGGTTTAGCTATGTACTATACAATGGAGACATGGGCCTTCAAAACACTGCCAGAACATACAAAAAGTTCCAAGAATTGCAAAAACAATTTGAGAACTCCATCAGAACATTCCATCGATTCACAGAGTTATATAGAATCACCTACCCAAAGCTCGAGAGAATCCTCAAGCTCTCTAAAGGGGTATGGAAAAATGATTGGGGATACCAGAGGATAATTATTGGCTCATGGAGACATGATAGATGATAGTAAATCATAGAAAAGAGGTCTTGGAGAGGGATTTGCTTGAATTAGAGCTTGACCATGAGTGGGTTGTGGAGCACTATATTGATAGTGAGGAATACCTCAAGATGATGACTGATTATTAAATACCTGCCCTGGAGATAGATCCAAAAAAGATTAAGCAATTCTTCCACAAGAAGATGGAACAAGGGGTTGCGGATGTGTTGTCACCTGAATTTATGGATTTTGTTGCAAGAGCCTTTGTCCAATCTGAGGAAGTTATCAAATCCACCCATAAGTGCACTAAGCATTGGGAGCAGATCACTAAGAGATTCAAGAAAATTACTTTCAGATCCTGCAATCAGATATCATGGAATGGGATAAGCTCCAGGCTTTGATTGGGAAATTCGTGGTGTATGATACCATCCAAAAGAATGATGGAAAAACTATTATAGATGATGCATTCCTGTCAAAGTACGCACAAAGGAAGGGAGTCACTAAAATACAAAAGTGCTATAGTGCCAAGGACACTAGAAGACAAAATAGGGAAAAAGACAATGATGTATTTAATATTGTTATATTTTGGGGGTAGGTGAAACCCTAATGTAAAATGAATCTAGGCCACAAAATGAAAGTAAATTCTGGCCATTCATTTCACTTTTGGAAAACTATAAATAGTGGGTCTCCTCTCATTTTCAAAGAGAGATTTGAGTTGCTGTGTAAAGGCATGCTACAAAAATTTAATGAGAATTGCATTATTTTGATGGATTCTTGTGTTTCTTCACATGTATGCATGATTCATCTTCTTAATATTATATTTTAGCTTTGTTGTTCTAGTTTTAATTTGCTTTCAGTAGTTAGTTATGATTTACTTTAATGGTGAAGAATGCTATTGTGTTGACCCTTTTCTGGTTCATACTTTCTGCTATTTATTGATGATGATTAGTTGTGTAAATTTAGTCTGAGCTTATTATCAATGCTGCACTTGAAGTTCAATGTTTATTCATGCTTTAATGGTGAATGAATGGTTTGAAAATCTGCAGACCTTAGAAGATTCCATTAGTTTCATGAGACTATAGATTGCCTTAGTTAAGTGGAACTTAGTTTTAGGAAGGTTGTCCACTGTAGCATCCTCCATTGTTACTGTTCAACAATAGTTGTAGGTCTAGGAAACCTCTCATCCCTTTTCCCTTTTTGAATTTTCTTTGAAAATTAAAATCAAAACCAAGTTCTAGCATCAAAATCAAGCCAAATTTGATGAATTAAGAGGATTTTTGGATTGTTGTCCTGAACTTATAGCAACCGGACTTCATTTTCAGAATTCAATCAAACTCCCTTTTTAAGACCTAATTCCCTCCAAGCCTACAAACCATAAATACCCTTTGTGATTACCAGAAAATCACATCAATCAACTGAGTTATTTTTGCAAGTCATGATCTGACACCCGAGAGACCTTGGGGTGATTTCTATAACTTAGTTGTTGAAATTACCTTTCAAGAGAGGTAGCATACTTGTGTGTTTCCTGTGTTGAGAAAGTGCAAAAACACCGATCAACAATTCCTTTCTATTGTAAAATATTGCATAATAGAAATTGAATTCCATTTGAAAGCATCCTTGATAATTATTAGGATTAGCATAAATTTATTGGAGTACCTTTCACCTTATATGTAAAGATTATTTCAGCTCTACCAAATTGAGTTGTAGGTGAAATTTTGGTAACAACAATAAAAGTAAAATTCAATTGTTTGTGTTTGATTTTGCTTAATTTTGAGCCCTATGAATTAGTTTTGCCAATGCCTTATCCATTACAGAGTCAAAAGGTGAAAAAAAACTCTCCCACAACAAACTAACTCTATGGATTCTTATAACCTCACTGCATTACAATAAGAAATGAAGAAACAAACAATACTATTACTCTACTTATCAATCCTTATTATAACAAGATCTTTAATGAACTAACTAAAAGAAATTTTAATCTATTTCTTGAATAGAAGTTGACAGTTAAATATTCATAACAACAAGTGTGAAATGAGAACCATGAATAATATTTGATTATTGAGATTCAAAATAAATTGTATTACAATATGGAGACAATAATAGCTTGACATAAAATTTGAAGAAAGAACAATTTTTGAGTTGTTTGTTGTTATTACAGATAAAAATAACATCATCCCTTTTTTGAAACTTTAAAGGACTTAACTATACAAAAACTTCTTTCTATATAGAGACTACAAAGAATAAGGACTCAAAATACTTAGAATGAGGCTCAAAATTCCCTTTTATAGACATAAGGGAAGAAACAAGCAAAAAGACTCATGCACCACTTAAGTAAAAAAATCGTAGGTGATGACACTGTACAAAAGGACGAAAATATAAATACAAAAAGGAGTAACCTCTGAAAAGGTAGTTGGAGATATTTTAGAGCATTGATACTAGTAGATGGAATTGATTTCCTTAAAATTTCTCCTTATAGGTGATAGGACATCTTTGACATTCCATTCTTGACATTCCTATGCAACAATTATGACTGGTGGAGATAGATTGAAACATAACTCAAATTTATACACCGCCATCCTCTTTATCTCTATTATGTACTGCTAATGTGTCCATCCTAGGTGGAAGGAATTGGTTGACCCTATCCATGTGTTCTTTGTAGTCATCACCAATTAAAATATACATCATATAAGAGAAACCTAGCACACTGTATTCTAATTTGGAAAGTCAATCATGCATAGGTTCAACTTCTTTGCAATAATTTCTCCACCATTATTTATTTTAATGTACATGGAGTTGAGGATATATGCAAATTTGGACCTCCAATCCCTATAGGATCTTATTTCTCTATCCTCACTCAAAATTAAAGGCATATAACACTCCTCAAAACCTTCAAACGTACTTAATCCCCTTCTCATAAGGTCCTTATACCTATTGTGATGAACAACTATACCATCCACTAAATCTTATTTATTCAAAATATCAACTACCAGAATGGTATCAAAATTGGAACTAGTAATAATAATCTTTAATAAAGTGACACCAAGAGACTAGCTGATTTGAACACATTTTAGCCTTATCCCTACTTTAATATGACTAGTGTATGCATCCCTCAAGTAGCTATCCCATACCTTGTCTACCTGGGCCAAAATGTTGCCAAAAAAAAAATCTCTTTGTTACCTCCTCTTTTTTTACTCTGGCCTTTGCTTTTCTTTTCTTGATCTCTTCTTTCAAGATCCTAATCTCTTGAACCGATATTTCCTTTCTCTATGAACCTTGAGCTTCAATTATTTGTTTTTACGGAGGGAGTAGCCCTGCGACCATGTTTAGTTTCTCTTGCAACCTCAAATTCATAGCATGGGCCTTGTTCAAATCTCCATGCAAATTCTTTACTGTTGCTTCTGAGAAGAGCGATGCATTCATTGTGATGGAAACCACTTGGAAAACACTTGTATCCCCAATTATTCTTACCATTAAATTTCCAATGAGCTCGCTGGGTTCATTTATAGCTTAGGGTTTATCTTTTAAGGAAAAATGGATAAATGTACCAAGGTCTCATGCCTTAGACTCACACTGAACCCAAAAGAGGGCCTCAAATTTCTCCTCAAAGCTCAAAATTGGATCATCAACTCCCTACCTTCTAATAATGTCAAATGTTATTAAAAATGATATGTCACATCCTGGAATTAGGAGAAAACCTACACTTCTGACCAATTCCCTACCCATTTGAGGGGTCATGGCATCCATTTCCTTTTTCATATTCTCCCAAGGTTCCTCAATTATCTCTTTCTTTTCATTTTCTGAGAGGCTTCCATTTGATATCCTCTATTGTAATTCCTCTCCCTTGTTATTGAGGACAAAATATTTGAACTCCTAAGTTATGATGAACTGGTAATCTTGCATTAACTCACTAAAACCTTGATCCCTAATGTCTTCCACAACCTACCCACTTGTTTCAAAATTGATGACTAATATGTCATCAATGGGTCTTTCAATTATGACCCTTGGAGGAGGGTTCATCACTTGCACTATACTTGCATCACCATTAAACTCATCTAGGCCCAAAGATTAATGCACTAATGGTCCAAATGAAGGGTTAATTTGTTGTAGGGGAGTGACTTACTGAGGACTAGGTGGTACACTTACTCTAGAATTGGAAGGACTAGGAGTGGTAGGTGGAGGATTTGGCACATTTGTTAGAAAATGATTGAAATTATCCAACATAGTCATTATCCTAAATATAGGATCTTTGGTGGGAAAAAATGATCCCTGAGAAGATGGATCTTCCTGCTTCTTTTTTCTCTCTACTGTTTGAATTTTTACCCAGAAATTTGTCCTTTGTACAAATTATTTTTTTGTTGAACAGTTCTTGATCAAATCCTCCACCTTATCAAAGTCGTGTGGATAAGGTGCCAATTTGATAATGGTTATTTGGTCATGAATGAACCTCTCTAGATAATACCTTCTTATTTTATCCACCTTCATCTTGTAGGGTAATAACTTACCATATAAAAACTCCATGCCCTCCCCTAAACTTACCAAAAAGTTTGAAAGTACAATTGTTAATGGGAGGATAGCATGATTCTTATTATTTTTTATATGAGTTTTGTTAGACTCATTCAACTACCACAAGATCTCTAAGAAATAAATTTTGTCTAGCACATTCCTAGGGAGCACATTTGGTGCCACTGGGGATCCATGTATTTTGATAATGGTGGCATCTATGTAAAAGAACCAATCACCCCAATTGTCATTGATTACCTTCTATAGGATTAAATACTTAAGCCTTAAAAACTGTCTAACATCTGTTGATGGCCTCCAATCCAATGGAAGACCCAAATTTCTTAAAATTGTCTTAACAAAGCAGTCTTCAAAAAATAGAGCAATTGGACTTATCACAGTCCCTATCCAAATATAAGTCCATTACTAGACCAATAGAATCCTTTATTGCTCTTCCATGACCCTAATTTACATATGTTGGGATAGTATACCTTCTCCACTATACAGGATGATGTGACCTAATAGTGAATAGAATTTAAAATTATATGTTTTTATCCTTCTTGAGTGAACTTAAGGACTTGTGAACCTCCTCTACAATATAGCCAACATATTCATATGTCTTATTCACATATCTACTTTGAATTTCTACTGCAAGTACCATTAGGTTTACCGACATCATAATTTTTGAACACTCAGAATACTGAGAGGGGGGGTGAATCAATATTCATTGAAATTCATTAACTTCATTAAATTAAAAATCCATTCAAGGCATCTAATCAAACTTGTAGAAATGAAAAGGAACAATTAAAGAAAGCATCACATAATCAAACACAACACTAGATTTACATGAAAAACCCTTGAAAGGGAAAAACCATGGTGAGGATTAGCTCACTATATATTATAACTGGTTACAATGGAGATTATAAAATGATGGACTCATTGTCCAAGGGCTCACTATTTGGAAAGGAAGAATGGATCATTGCCAAGGGATCACTACCCAAAATAAAAATATATATAGAAGAAAGGATGGCTCACTGCCAAAGATGAACTATTAACAATGCATTTGCAACATGCTGAAAGTATAGTTCCAATTAAGCATAGAAAATTGACTTAACACACTTCATAACCACTATTATGCTTCTCACTTCACTCTACAACAAATATCTCACACACATGCACTTGAACTACTTTGATTTCTCCTTCAAATAATGAATTAACCTTGTATATACATGTTGGGGTTACCGTATGAGAAAGTTTCAGATTTAAAGTCTAAAACTAGTAGTGCCTCAGTGACTTTCATATCTAAATCACTCTAGAAGCACTAACAACTATACCATAAAGTAGAAAAAGGCATAGTAGTTCTCCCCATTGATCTTTCTGAGAAAAGCACATGCAAACTTAAACTAGATTCAACACCATGAATAGACAAACAAATGAACACATAAATTTATGTGGGTAAAACCCTTTTGGGTTAAAAAAATCCCCACACTCTAAAAAATAGAACCATTGTATTATTTAGCAACTAAACAGTTACAATACAATATCAGGCTCATAGCCATTATAGTTGTTACATCTTGTTCATTTGGAGAAAACTGGGCAACAACATAGATTTGCAACCTTGCACTGTTATAATGTCTTCACAAGACATACAATGAAGGTTCCCTTTAGCTCTTTAGCCCATTTGCACAACCAACCTTTCAGCCGGCACAACCTAGTGGCCACCTCAGGTTCACATCTGCCCAAATTCTAAGTGTCTCAATGTTCGCGGTATAATGCTCTGCGCATACTTCTCAAACACACACTCTCTGATACCTGACTAAGCTCATCGATCATGGATCTTTCGATCCGTCGATCATTCAATCTTTTAATCTAGTCTCTATCGACTTGCTCTAATTTCAGCTTTAGCTTCTCAACTTTGGCTTACTATCGATCAACACCCAGCCTCACCTTCCGGCTCATCATCAATCATAATTCCATTGGCCTCAAGCTGACCTCTTAGCTTTCAGTCTAAATCGCATACCCACCAAATGGCCATCAGGGTCTCATAATACCCCACTGAGAAGCTTCACCATCTCAGGTTGCATGCACCACCCTAGCAATTAACATTGAGCCACCTTTCAATCAATTCACACTCAGATCAAACCCTCGAGGTGCACACACAATCTTTCAGTCACTAGCCATTGATTTGCAATAATGATGCAAAATCAACAAATGAGATTTCACCACATGTCGCACTGCCATTCGTTTGATGCTTGCAGATCAGTCAACCTAAGCTCGATCGCTAACCATCAGTCAAACCTTTGAGGCTAGGTGGTCAAAATCTCTACCACTAGCCAAGGGAAAAGCCCTCATAGTATGGCAGTTAGCCAAACAACCACCAATAGCCAGCTAACCCCGCACAACCACCAACCAAACATTCTGTAGTCAAGAGGCATCCATCTTTGCAAACACAACCACCACTATAGCTGAGCCCACCAAGACACATGTCCATCACTCATGGACTTTTAGGGCATCAAGGAGGGAATCTCCAATATTCCCTCAAGCCCACCTGAAACGAACTTCCGCTGCTGCCACATGTCCATCATCCTTTTGCTCCACTTAGAACACACTCGGGTCCCATTGAGCCAAGTGTAAGCTGCTGGAGCTCCTTCGAGGAATCTCAAGCGACATCTACTATATTCCCCAAGGAAATCCTAAGAAACTAACAAGTGTCCATGGCCCGCCAACATGGCATAAATGCTCGGGACCCACCATCCTTCTGCTGCACACACCGCTTAACTCACTGCCACGCGTCGAACACAAGCAATTCCACTTAGCCAAAAAGTTCTTAGTGGTACTTGCATCAACATGGCATAGAATGTGATGGACACCATCAGATCAAAGCCTCCACAACTGTCGATCAGGTTCTTTGCTGCTTGGTCCAACTTCAATCACTCAATGCATATCAGCATATTGGTGGGACATGAAATGTCACCCATCAATATGAGATCGCCTCACCACACTGACCCATTAGTGGAACAACACAAAGGCTCTTGTCGATAGTGAATGCTAGCCGATAAGAAGTGCCACCAAGACAAAACCATCGGGCCATCCTCGGAACACCACCCAGAGTCCCACCATTTGGATAGAGTCTCGATGACAAGGAAAAGGTTGAACACATGAAGTCCCCTAGACCAAAGCGGTACAAGCCAACAATATTGAGGCACATATTTCCAACAATCTCCCACTTGATGAAGACTTGCTAGCTTCCTCCAAAACCCAAAGACAAAGAATCTCTCCACCATGCTTCCATGCTCCAAACAAGACACCTGCAATGACATCTAAGATGTCCACCAACACATGCAATAGTTCCAACCATCCTTCACAGGAAAAAGGAACAAGCCAAGGAAAAATTACACCAGTCTCTAGAACACAAGCATCAGATCCTTTAGATAGCAAAGGGATCAGACTGCCACCACTCCACTGTGCTCACTAGCCATACAGAAGCAACAATCCAACAACTTCAAAGTTCTCCGATTGTGAACACAAACATGAAGTCATTCTCCACAACAAGATAAACCATGAGCTAGAACAACAACTAGAAAATTGAATGCCCCCATCCAACTAATCAAAACCCATGCGACTGAAAATATCACACACAGCTCATGCTAATCCATCCAATCTCCCATAACTCCAAGGTATGCACATCAGTAAAATCATGCCATCACATATCCACTCATCAACTGTAGAATATAAGCACCATGTGCCAACCATTCAAGAAGACCAAACACATCTAGGAGCTCCCAGTGCATGGGCAATGTCTAGATGAATGCAAAGAACTAGAATGAGTGCATTCAACGCATCTCTTCGTTAGCATCCCTGCAAAAAAGGCACCATCACAAGTGATCTAGACATACCAAGTCCACCAATCACGACACATAGAAGAGAATAACCATGTAGTACCAAGGAACATCCACAATGATATGCAAACCTACAAACTAAACATGCCCTTCTACACACACTTCTAAATGCTAGTTGTGTCTAGTATGACCTCCTTCACATCCCAAAGGGAAGCCTCTCAAGAAGATCAAACCAGCCCATATTCTTATCTCCTACCAATTCTCAAAAGCACCATGAGATAAACTATGCTATCCAATTTCACTATGGATCCTCCAGAAACTTAAATAGAAAATTAGGATCCATACAATGAAAGAAAGCATAAAACACACATATGAAAGATATAATGGGAAAATACCTCTCAGAAGAACTTCACTGCCGAGAAGACCAAAGGGAAAAATATTCTCCTCCAGGATATAACAACCACCATGACTTATCCAAGAACAATCTCCTTAACGATCTCTATTGAACTCACGTTCAACCAAGGTGCAGGCTACTTGGAATTTCAACTGTAAATAGTAACAAAATCCTCACCTATTTCTCCATGTATCCATGAGAACCAACAATTGATCATCTCATGCTAAACTCCAATCTGCATTACTGCAGTGAACATGAAGTTCTCAAGCACATGACCAATGCACTCAAAACACAGAGAAACACCAGACCACTGTCAAGCACCACCAACACCTCAACCAAAAACTCGCAAGAGTCCTCCATGGCTCCAGGATGCTACACATACTCAAATAGTGCCCATGCAAATGTGAAAGAGCTCTTCTATAGCAACAGGGCCTAAGATCTCTACTAGAAATATCTACAACAACAAAGAAGATAATTCACCACCAAGTGATGAATACACAGTCACTGCTAAACCTCCCATTGAATGTGGCATTGAGCTTTCCAAGCACCATGACCAACCATCTGCTGATCCGAAAACCTCTAGGTAAAAATGACAACATGTCCATCTGACAACAATGCCGAGCAATACCAAGGTCTCTGAACCACATAGAACACATTATCATTGTCAAAAGATTACACTAACCAGTGTATCAAGCTTTCCATGACATCCTGATACACATGCTAGAGGTCCCCATAACCGACTATCTAGGTACCCAAATGCCATTCCTCCTCGCATTTGAAAATAGCTACACCAATGAACAAGTGGCCACAAACCAAGCTAGCTAATGGATCTGCACCATCACTGAAGCAACCTCATGGATATTGATAGTCCACTTCTAATTTGACTCACAACAAACATGTAGGTAAAGACAACCCACAACATTGCACAACTCATAGATTCAACCAGTGAAAAACATTGCAAATCTATCATCACACTAGAAACTGCACAACTGAGATCTCAAAGAGAAAACCCATGTAGACAACATGACTCAAACACCAGATCAAGCTCAGATCTGAATTTTCCAATCATGTCCACAACCTAAGCACCATAGTATAGGAAACCAACAAGCAAACACCACAAGAATGATAAATGAAAAACATATACCAACACTCCCATGCAAACAAGACATTGGACCTCCTCTAACATGTCGAATTGCAACTATCTCATCCAGTCACACCCCGAAAGCTAGGGTCTAGAAAATAGTTTAACAACAGCTCCACAAACCACAAGTTTTACTTGATTGTGCAAAACCTGCAAAACCACTATGTTTCCAAAACACACATGCACATCCATATCTAGTGCACATCTAGATGACTTAGGAGTCTACCCACAACCATCACGTTTAACCAGAATAGTGAACGCACATGAATATGCATCATAGAATTTTTAGGAAAATCTACAAAAAACCCTTCAGAACCAAAGACATGAATCTAAAACATGTGAGCACAAGGTATAGGTAAACAGGAACTCTAGGCCTACTCCAGACCAATTCCAAAAACCACAACCATGCACACACATGCGAGAGAGCTAGGCTATTCAAAAGTTTTAGACCACCCAAATCAACTTCATAGCCTTCATGCAATCAGGACAATAGAGAAAATGCCTTCAGTTCTAAGTTAGAACACCCAGCTTAATCACAATACTCCATGGTAGAACAACAACCCAAGCAACTCCATACCATTAGGGAGCCTCTCACACAAACACCTAGTATGAAACACACTCTGCATCAACACAAGCATAAGAATAAACTCACACCCCTTGCATCAAGATCATTTGCTGCCAAACAAGACCCTCAGACCACATCACCACAATATGATCAACTCTAAAACCTCCTATCTCTTTCATGCTATGTGTTGAATCAAAAGAGAAGGAGCTCTTATTCATTAAAAAGATCAAGCATCAGCCAATTCCTCCAGATTTCCTCAAGCTTGTCAAGCTCAGAAATCCTTGCAAGAGAAAAACCCAAAACTCTGGTAACCAGGAGAAGGATTTGATACCACCTTTTGGTATCATGAACAAGCCTTGACCACCTTTAACTAGCTTTGATACCACTTGTTGGGGTTATCATACGAGAACATTTCAAATTTAAAGTCTAAAACCAGTAGTGCCTCAGTGACTTTTATTTCTAAATCACTCCAGAAGCACTAACAACTATGCCATAAAGCATAAATAGGCACATTAGTTATCCCCCATTGATCCTTTTGAGAAAATAACATGCAAACTTAAACCAGATTCAACACCATGAAAAGACAAACAAATGAACACATAGATTTACATGGGGAGAACCCTTTCGAGTAAAAAAACCCCACACTCAAAAGGGTAGAGCCATTGTATTATTCAACAACTAAATAGTTACAATACAATATCAGACTCATAGCCATTATAGGAGTTACATCTTGTTCTCTGGAGAAAAACAGGCAACAACATAGATCTGCAACCTTGCACTATTACAATGTCTTCACAAGACATACAGTGAAGGTTCCCTTCAACTCTTCAGCCCATTTGCACAACCAACCTTTCAACCAGCACAACCTAGTGGCCACCTCAGGTTCACATCTGCCCAAATTCTTAGTGCTCAGTGTTTGCAGTTACAATGCTCAACGCATACCGCTTGAACACACACTCGTCAATCTTTGACCAAGCTCACCGATCATGGATATGTCGATCTATCAATCATTTGATCTAATCTCTATTGGCTTGCTCTACTTTCAACTTTGGCTTACTATCGATCAGCACTCGGCCTTGCCTTCCGGCTCAGCATCAATACGAATTCCATTGGCCTCAGGCCAACCTCTCAACTTCTAGTCAAAATCGCATACCCACCAAACGACCATCAGGGTCTCATAATACCCCATCAATACGCTTCACCATCTCAAGTTGCATGCACTGCCTTAATAGCTAACATCGAGCTGCCCTGTAATCAATTCATGCTCAGATCAAACCATCGAGATGTGTGCACAAGATTTTTGTCACTACTCATTGATTTGCAACAACGATGCAAAATCAACCAATGAGATTTCACCATGTGTTGCACTGTCATATGTCCATCGCTTGCAAATCAGTCAACCTAAGCTCCATTGCTAACCATCAGTCAAACCTCTAAGGCCAAGTGGTCAATAGCTCTACCACTAGCCAAGGGAAAAGCCCTCATGGTATGGTGGTTAGCCAAACAACCACCAACCAAACATTCCGTGGTGAGGAGGCATCCACCTTTGCAAACACAACCATCACTATAGTCGAGCCCACCGAGACACGCATCCACCGCTCATGGACTTCCAAGGCATCAAGGAGGGAATCTCCAATATTCCCTTGAGCCTGACCAAAACCAGCTTCTACTGCTACTATGCATCCATCATCCTTTCACTCTGCTTAGAACACACTCAGGTCCCATTGACCCAAGTGTAAGTCGTTGGATCTCCTTCTAGGAATCTCAAGCGGCATCCGCTATATTCCCCAAGGAACTCTCGAGACACTGACAAGTGTCCACGGTCCACCAACACAACATAAATGCTTGAGACCCACCATCCTTCCACTACGCACACCACTTAACTCACTACCACGTGTCGAACGCACAAGCAATTCTGCTTGGGCAAAAATTTCTCAGCAGTACTTGCATCAGGATGGCGCGGAATGCGACGGACATCGTCGATCAGGTTCTTCATTGCTTGGTCCAACTTCAATCACTCAACGCATATCTACATATTGGTGGGACATGAAATGCCACCTGCCGATATGAGATCACCTCGCTTCATCGGCCCATCAATGGAACACCATAAAGACTCCCACCGATAGTGATCGCCAACCGATAAGAAATTTTGCCAAGCCAGACCCGTCGTGTCGTCGTTGGAACACCACCAAGAGTCCCACTGACTGGACAAAGTCTCAGCGATGAGGAAAATGTTGAGCACATGAAGTCCCTTGGACCAAAGCGGTACAAGCCAGTGAGATTGAGGCACATATTTCAAACAATACATACATCTACTAGAAATTACCATATCATCAATTAGGTTGGCCTAATGAAATGAACCATGCAACCTCATAACCTATCAACACAAAACTCCAAAACACATGATTTACAAAGAGAACAAAAATGTGTACAATCACCAAAATAGTTCAGGTTGATCTATAATCACTCCCATAAATCCACTCCATACATAACTTAACTCTGTATGATACCAAAACCCTTAGGTCGACATCACATGACAAAACTAGTGAAGCAACAATTGAATAAGCCAACTATTTATTCACAACTTGAAAAGTGAACCACCAAATAACTTACCACTTAGAGTGCATAAACCTCTAACACCTTCCAACACTTCCTCAAAACGGCATGGTATAACATTCATATGTGGTGGAATGTAGAGCATTCCAATCATGCACTATGTACCAATCACTCTACCATTACTAAGCCTGATACTCAATCACTAATATCTTTAGATGCAAAAGAGATACAACCTTGAAACCTTGGATATAAACACCTTCAACACATTCCATCAACATCTCAAAACCATATGACATGATTTTTCATAGCGGAGAAATGTGGAACAGAAAAATATTCCTCTGATCACTAAACATGCACACTAGGACTTAGTCAATTCTCCAAAACACTTGGTCTTCTTTGGACCAACAATTCTACATTTTTGCAATGGGTTTCCATCAATGAAAACACCATATATAAACACACTCATGTTTCCAAAAATCTCCCCCTTTATCACTAATGGCAACACACTCTGTAAAACACTCTCCAAACAATCTCCCCCTTTGACATCAAGGGAAAATGGTAGGAAAAAGATACTTATTTTCTATACTCAACAAATTTCAACAACAATCTCCATCTTAGTAAAATATTTACATTAAAGTGACTCCCCCTAACAATTTTATCCATGAAAAATGAAAAAAATTCCACATATGTAGATTGGAATCAAAAAATTACATTTGTAGAGAAAAAATATACAACTTAACCCTTATAATACTCCTTTAGTTTAGTAAGGTGTGCCTCCCAATCTTTCTTCACAACCTCACAATCCTTCTTGGAAAAGGAAAGCATATGACATAGATTCTAAATTTGAATATGGAGATCATCTCCTTCCAGAGAACTAGGCACTAGATTCATTTGCACCACCTTCTCAACATTAGCTAAAACTCTAGTTAAAGGGGTAAGCCTTGAAATTACCATATCTCTTAGCTAACCATACTTCATTAGTATTTTCTCCTTTTTTCTTTCAATATAAATAATTAACCATGTCGATTTTCAAAAATTTCTCTTATAGCACCATCTACATCATTTTTTGGATCATAAGCACTTGAGGCTTGATAAATTTGTGACTCAATAGAGTCCATTTGTATTTTTATGCTCCTTGTAGAAACTGGCCAATTTAAATAGAACTAAAACAATGTTTAGCTTCTTCCAAACACTTTTTAATATCTTCCAAGCTTCCTTGCAACTTGGTATGTGCAATTCAAAAATTGTCAAAAAAAATTTCTAACCTCTTATAATTGACCTTCTTTGCCATTTCTTTCTCAATCTTTTCTTCCAAACCAATAGAATAATCCTTAAAAGAATCAAGCAATAATTTCAATTTATATACATCGGATAAAAAATTATCAATGGTTATTCTGGGAATACCTTCTTGTAACACCTTTACTACTTCATCTACCAACTTTGCACTCTTCTGGTGTGTTTGCAAAATATCCTTCCTTGCAGAGGCATGAAATACTTAACCAGGTTATAACTTATTTAAAGGGGAAATTTTATTCAAGTCCACTTGACCTTGTTTCATGGGAATCTACAAGAGCTATGTAGACACCACCAGTTTCAACTGCAACTACATATCAAATAGATATTTTAGTGAATCTCCAAAGGCTCTAGAGGATTCACCACCATATTTTGCACTTCCTTGTTCCTTTTTCTCACTCTTCTCCATTTATCCTCTACTAGAACATTCTTCAGTAGACTTCTCTACTTCTGAAGGAGGCGAAGTGTCTTCTTTTTATGCCTCAATATTCTCTTTATCACCACTTTTGGAGTACTCTTCTACATCCTTCTCATCTACCAAAGGAAAATTTTCTTCTTTTTTTACTTCAATCTTCTTCAAGAGACCTTGCATGTCTTCTTTGTTCTGCTCAGCATCTATCTCCATATCTGGAGGAGGAAAATTTTGTTCAACTTGAGCTTCATCCTTCTCTAGTAAATTCTACTTATCATGTTCCTTATCTTTAGTAATATTCTCTACAACTAGAGGGGTATTATCTATCACCATGTCTTCTTGTACATTATCATCCACGGGAACATGCTATGTTTTTTTCAACATGCACATTATCTTCTAGGAAGGGTGTATTTTGTTACATATGTTCTTCATTACCCAGAGGAGCTCCCAACCCTTTAGCAATATCTTCAACCTTTTGTAGTGTCTCTTTCCTTAGTCTCTCAATATCTTCCTTGTATCTACTCATAAGAGTGTTAACTCTTTGTTTTTTCCTAAATTTATTGCTATACAACTTAGAAAACTTGCATCTATCCTCATGAGATAGTAAGGAACCAATATTTTCCAAGGCAAATTCCATTATCTTTGTATCCTCTTCAATAAGTTCTTGTCTTCTTGTAGTTAAAACATTTTTTACATCATCAAGAAATTGATCTTCTATCTTATCTAGACTAGTATCAAATTTTATCATATACTTAACAATAGCTCTTATATTGTTTCCTTATCTTCATCATTTGAATCTGGAAACATTTCAGCAGTTTCCTTTAGCATACCAAACTCTATAATGTTGTTGAAAAATTCCTCTAACTTCAAGGCACTGCGCTCCCTAACTGAAGGAATCTTATATTTCTTGTTTACCTTACCTTTAGGTGATTTTTATTCTTTTCCAATACTCTTTTCTTTTCTCTAAAAAATAAAGGATTTCTTTTCTTTTTCTACTTCCTCTCCACTCTCTGTGTCTACCACATCAAAAAAAAATTTTTTTGAATTGATCTCTTCATAAGAGACTTGATACTTCCTTTTTCAGACCAACTGGGGTCCTTCTTCTTCTTCTTCACCATTGATGTATTTATCCCTATTATCATTTTATTTTCTTCTCCTCTTAGGATTATTTTATGTCTTAGGAGTGATAGATGTTTCTTTCTTCTTGGAACTCCTACAAGATTCATTCTGAAGGACTTGAGAGCATTGAGAGAGGGGGAAAAGGTCATGACCGACCTTCTTGTACTTGGATTACCTTATGGAGCAATAGTTATGGCTTTGAACTTCTCTAAAAAACCCTTGTGTGAGTTCACTATTTTTGTCAGTTGAGTTTTCATCTTCTCAACATTCTTTGCAATGTCTTTGTTTTTCTTCTCTAGGTTTATGTGACTCTTTTTCTTTTTATAGGTGTCATACCTTTCAACAAATAGATCTACGGGTTTACTCAATACAACTTCTGCAAGGCGAGAAAGTTTAGCTTCTATTACCTCATAGCCAAGCTCCAAAACCCAAATTGTCCTAGGTTCAAATTCTTCCATATAGTAGTAGTCTCTACTCACCATGAATGCTATTGCATTCTTGTATTTATCCATTGTAGTGTAGAAAAATGTACTCCTTTCCATTTTCACACTTTTTTTGGGTCCCCTCAATTAAATTGGACCTATTTATGCCTTAATAATCCCTATTCTACATCTACAATCCTAATAAATTACATTTTTCAAAGGGTGAATCTGGCAACTATTAATCCCAACACACAATTAATTACCTTGAGCAATGTGTGTTCCAAGAATAAGGACCTGGGACCCATTTTACCATGGCTGAATGGGTCATCCCTAAGCCTTTAAACCCATTTCTAAAACATGTTTTTGGCGGTATTTTTATAATCCCAAATTCAAATTTCAATATTAGCTTGTAATGTTTAATTTTCAAGAAATTAAGGATAAATATCTATAAATACAAGGCTTTTTTTTATCAAATCAACTAGAGATTTCCAATTAGATTTTTGAGAGATAAATCCTAAGAGAAAATATTATTTTCAAGAGCATTCAAGGGCATATTTATTAGTCCTCTACAAAAAAAATAGATATCTCAAGCATCATGCCAAATTCTCTTGAAATCATGCATGTTTTTGGAGCTAACATTGTGATGTAGGTTTCAAGCATTCAAGCCAAATTTCAAGTATCAAGATCACATCATAAATCAAGCCATTCATGCAAGATCAAGACCATGGAGATATCTTCTAAGTTTCAATCCTTCAAGGGTTTCAAATCAAGGGTTTGGTGAGTTGCAACATAGAAATTGTTCATTCATCATTCCTTTCATATTTCATTATTTCAATTCAAGGTTTAATTACCAAAATGAGGTTTGACCAAGGAAAACCCCCATTCACCAAAAATAAAAAAAATTTCCCTCTTGTGTTTGTGTTTTAGATCTTAGGTTGAAGAAAGATTGAAGATCTCTTGAAGATCAATTTTGTAGAGTTGCATTTGTTGCCACCTTTGTTGTCAAGCCATGAAAACTTAGATCCTAAATTTATTTATGGCTTTCCGATGGTGGGATCTGGGGGAATCGGAAGTGTAGACACAAGGTCTGAGGACTATGAAAATAGATTTTAACTCATATAAAAAGGACTCATTTTCCTATAGGTGAATTAGTCCTAGACAACCTCCTGAATATGCGTTTTGGTGACATGTACACGTCACTTTTCCATTTCTAGATCTACCGAAAGTATGTTGTTTTTGTCTATATTATTCTTTTAAATTTATGATTCAAGTGTTAGCTTGCATAATTGTGGTGATTTACTATTTTTTATTTTTTCTCCCAAAAGTGTTATTGAGGCTGATACCCCCATCCTCAATCATAAGGAAACCAATAGATTCCCACATTGAGTTGACTCACCTAAGGGTTGTAATTCAATTCTTTGTGGGGATCTCTTTTCCTAATGAAAATAGGAAGATAGGTTCATCACCCCCATTTTCTCCATTTCAAATTAGGAGAAACCCTATTTTGTATGTTTCATTTTGGTGAACCCCACTTTGTACAACAAAATTCTAAAAATTGGAGCCTATTTCAGCCCTAGATCTAATTTTTTACTAAGTTTACATTATATTTGCATTAGATACATTAAGTTTAGGGTTCTTTAAACTTGCATTAGTGAACATTTCATTTAGAGTTTAATTTTGCATGTTTGCATCCCTTAAATCTATAGAAAATTACAAAAATTTCATTAGGTTTGCATCGTACTTGCATCAAGATCATTCTTCAAACATATAGGTTCATATTTAGATTCAAATTGTATTTTAAAAATAGTCATCTTACCTTATTTTCACTTGCATTTAGACACCCTGATCTAGAAAAACCTATTATAGAAATCTTTGTTTGCAACCAGAAATAGAAATCACATACAGAAGCCCAAAATTTGAAAATTTCAATTTTTAAAACCTTGAGCAAGGACCCATTCTCCCATGGGTGACTGGGTCCCTGTATAGAAATTTTGACCAATTTATAAGTACATTTCAATCTTTTTTTTAGCTTCCTATTTCTGTTGTTCAAACTGTATTTTGAAATTCTGAAAAACAATTAGTATATATGTAAGAAAAGGTGTTATTTTGTCTCATTTGTTGCAAACTCATAAAAATTCTATTGCATTTCAATATTCAAAATCATCAAACCTATAGGACAAGTGTTACATTTTGAAGCATTTCATAATCTGGATAGATTACTTTTCACTTTAGGTACACACTCAAAATTCACAATGTTAGAATCTTTCCTTTCCAAGTATGCCAAGAAAAAGCTCATTAACAAGCATGTTAGTCATTCTTCCAATATATTTCATAGTTATGAGAGTCTCTTAGCGAAAGAGAGAGAAATTTTTGACACATTCCTTAATTCCACATCCCCTAATATCTCTCTTATTTGTGATAATGTTTTAGTGAAAGAGGATGTAAGCATAAACAATCATGACAATCATAGTTGCTCTTCTCCCAATAACTCTCCAACTCGTGATAAAGATAATTTGGTGTTAGAAGATACACTCATTGCGAGTCATGAGAGTCTTTTTTCTTCCTCTCCTAATACTTCTCACTTTGGAACATCTTGTTGAATACGAGGATGCAATCATTGGTAAGAAATAAAATCATAGTTGTTCTTCTCTTGATGGCTCCCCTACTTGCGATGAAACTATCTTACAAAATCTACTATGGAATGTGATCATCTTATTTTCTCCTCTCCTAAAAAACTCTCCTACTAGGTAAGATATCATGTTGTAAGAAAATAATAGAATTGATACATTCTTTCAAACAATAGAAATGTGGCTTCATTAGATGAAGATGATGAGGTGACATTAGACTCCCCTTTACTAAAATATCATAACAATGAGGATTAATATTTTGAGGTTATGAACATTAGATATCCCTTGAGTCCTCCTACAAGTCCTCTAATTATTGGACCTCCCAAGTCATCTCCTAAACCACTTCTTACCATCTACCCACCCTCACATCAACCTCAAGTGCAAAAAAACCCGTGCTTATCATAGGACCACTAAAAAGAAACCATTATCCCTAGGAGATATCTTGAATTTTACAAGGAAACTTGATAGTAATAATGTTTTTCAGAAAATGAGTTACAATACTATTTCTCATACATATAAAAGAAGGAACAATAGGAAACCACAAAATATTCCCGCTTCATTACCATTTCCTCAAACTATCTTTCCTAGTGCTACTTGTTTTCCTTTATATAGTGGAAAGGAGTATGACCTTGTTGAACAACTTAAAAATACTCTTGCTAAGATATCCTTATGGGATATTATTCAACATTCACCTAATTACCATAGCATAATTCAAATAGCTTTGCAAAATGTTTTTATCCCTCCTAATGTGCAACCAAATGATGTTGCATCCCTAATTTTCAAAGTTTAATTTTTTTCAACTTAGACATTACTTTCCATCAAGATGAGTTACCTCTGTTAGAAGTACAAAAACAACACAAAGCTTTCATGATAGTGGTTTTCATTAATATATGTGAGATAAAGTGAACCCTTGTTAATAATGGCTCAACCCTTAATGTGTGTAGCATAAACCTGTTGGATAAGCTTGGAATGGATAAGACCAAGATTGAACCTGATTCTTTGTCCATTCATGGATTTGATAATGTGGGAAAACAACAACTTGGTGTGATCACATTACTTATTAAAGTTGGAAAGGCCACATTGCAAACTCTTGTTTATGTTATGCACCAAGATCTTTCTTACAATCTTCTTTTGGGTAGACCATGGATTCATGAAATGAATGTGGCACCTTCAACTCTTCATCATTTAATGAAGTATGTTTACAACAAGGTTTATACAATCAAAGTTGACCCCCAAGCAGAAAGTTGTTTGAACACTAAGAAAGACAAGAAAATTCCTTTGAAAATATTGATACCAACTTCAAAAGTAGATCCCAAGCAAGAGGAATAAAAAAAAAAAATATTGAAAGATTCACAAATCTATTGGATGATGATTGGGGTTCATTGGATTTCACACCTACATTCATGAGAGAATACAAGATTACACACAAAGAAAGAAAAGAGAAAGAGCCAAACATAATATTGACACAAGCTAAGTCATCAAATGCACGTGAGTCCACAAATTTTAGCAAAGAAGAGGAAAACACAAATTATACATCCACATATGAAGAGTGTGATCATGAGCAACTGCCAAATCCAAAAGCGATGGAGAAGCTTTATGGAAGAGGTTACAAACTTTTGAAACAAATTGATTATAATGGAAAAGGATGTGGTGCTAGATAACAAGGTATGTGTGTCCCTATAGAGCCTAACACACAAGAAACCACTAGTGGTCTTGGTTATTGTCCATTGAAATAAATGAAAGCATCAAAGAAATATATACTTAATATCAATGTCATCACGCAAAATACTCCTAGGGCATCTTCAAACACATGTGTTAATAATTATTGGGGCTCATTAGATTTTACACCCTCCTTTAAGGGAGAGTATGAAACTCACAATCTATAGATTCTTTTGTATGTATGACACCTTATAGTAAGCAAGAAATATCTTTGACACAAAAGAAGGGAACATCTTCTACTATTGATCAAGAGAGTATCTTATCGAGACTTCTCCAAGATCACTTGATATCTCTCCTTACAAGAACATGAAATAAATTTTATAAAAAAAGTTCATTTTGTGTAATCATTGAGTTCATGATCACTCTACTAATTAATGTAAGGCTTTGAGTAATAAACTTCATCACCTTAAGGATTGTGGTGCTCTTCCTTGTGTTGAAGCACCTATTTCTTCTAATTGATATTGATTTTTCATCCTATCATGTTTCTCACCATGATGTGGAATTATTAGCTTTATGTGTCTTTCTCATTTCCATTCATGGTGGTACAATCTCAAGTGCAACCATATCTTGGCAGTAATATGATAATTCCTGGTGGTTGTCTTTGTCTCTATGATTGGGGGGCAAGGATAACTAGTTTTTGGGATGCATTTTTTTCAAGGATCCTCTCTTCCTTTCATTCTACTTAAAATACCAACATAGAAAGTATGTTGAAATTTTAAGTGGAGGGCCTATTGTCCCTCTCTCATAGTTTGCATGTTCCATTCTTAGTGATGATACTATACATCTCCTAGAAGATGTGAAATTTTTATTCAAAGTGTATCTTTCTTGATCTACGTGACATATCTTCTTTGTGGTGATATTATGCTTGATGTCCTTCAAGAGCATGATATTTCTTAGAATATGACATTACTCTTAGTGGTAATTCTATGGTTTTCATTCCCTAAGTTGTGAATCTCTTACCCGTCGACTTGTACTCTCTTGGTGGTGATGTCAAGCGTGATATTCCCTAAGGTGATACCTTGCATGAACTAAGAAAAAACCCTTTGAATATCCTATTACACGTATCAAGGCCACCAAGCATAACACAACTTTCTTACTAGTGGAGTATTCATGTTTTTCAAGGCCACCAAGCATAACACACCTTGCTTGCCAATGGATCCTTTTTCATAAGTGCCTGGCATAACGCAAATTGCTATCCTTGTGACCATTTTGTGTAGCATCTTATTGAATTTATCAGGAGCTATAATTTTGGTATGGTTAGTGCAATGGGAGCCTAATGACAATCTCATTGGCTACTTTTTGGGGCTCATCTAGTGTATATCAAACTGCACTATCCCGTGTGAGTGCATTTGGTTTGCATAGTGGACAATGGGTTTCCACTTGTAAATTTTTTTAGACAAAAAGATAAGGCTTGATCCACATCAAGTTGGATAAAAAATTGAGGCTTGATCTACCCCTTTCTTTTCCTTCATTTATTTAAGTCTTTGACATTGTATGATTGAGTATCTTGTCATTGCTACTACATATATTTAACATAGGCATGTGTCTCTTTGTGCCTTTGTTGGGTTTTTGTGAGATCTTAGATCTTGGGGGATTGATCATCCTCCTTGAACTTTGTCATCTTATCTTTCCAACAATCATAAAATTAGACCTCTCTCGATTCTCTACTTTAGTGTGAGTTTGCGCTTGCGCTAATCCTCTCTCTAAAGTGTGGGCTAAATGTAGTGTAGAAAAATGTACTCCTTTACATTTCCACACATTTTTTGGATCCCCTCAATTAAAGTAGACTTAATTATGCCTTAATAAGCCTTTTTTTACATCTACAAGCCTAAAAAGTTACATTTTCCAAAGGGGAAACCCAGCAACAATTAACTCCAACACATATTTAATTACCTTGAGCAATGTGTGTTCCAGGAATAGGGACATGGGACCCATTTTCCCATGGGTGAATGGGTCCTCCCTAAGCCTATGAACCTAATTTTAAAACATGTTTTTGGTGGTATTTTTATAATCCCAAATTAAAATTTCAATGTTTAATTTTTGAGAAATTAAGGATAGATATCTATAAATACAAGGCTATTTTATCAAATCAACTAGAGGTTTTCAATTATATTTTTGAGAGATCAATCCTAAGAGAAAATATTATTGTCAAGAGAATTCAAGGGTAGATTTATCAGTCATCTACATAAGAAATCAAGATCTCAAGCATCATGTCAAAGTCTCTTGCAATCATACATGTTTTTGGAGCTAACATTGTGTGTAGGTTTCAAGCATTCAAGCCAAATTTCAAGTAATAAGATCACATTATCAATCAAGCCATTCATGCAAGATCAAGAACTTGGAGAGATCTACTGAGATTCAGTCCTTCAAGGGTTTCAAATCAAGGGTTTGGTGAGTTGCAACATAGAAATTTTTCATTCATCATTCCTTTCAAGTTTCATTGTTTCAATTCAAGGTTTAATTACCAAAGTGGGCTTTGACCAAGTCAAACTCCCATTCACCAAAAACAAACAATTTTCCTTCTTGTGTTTGTGTTGCAGATTTTAGGTTGAAGAAAGATTGAAGATCTCTTGAAGAGAAATTTTGCAAATTTTCATTTGTTGTCACTTTTTTTGTCAAGCCACAAAAACTTAGATCCCAAGTTTATTTTTGGCTTCTGATAGTTGGATCTAGGGGAATTAGGAGTGCAAGAATAGGGCCTAAGGAATGTGAAAACAAATTATAATTCTTGTAAAAATAACTCATTCACCTATAGGCGAATTAGTCCTAGAAAGCCTCCTGAATCTGCATTTTGGTGACATGTACACATCACTCTACCATTTCTAGATCTACTGATTTTTTTATTTTTTTGTCTGTATTATGCTTTAAATTGATGATTCAAGTGTTAGCTTGAATAATTGTGGTGATTTACATTTTTTCATTTTTTCTCCCAAAAGCATTGTTCAAGCTAATACCCCTATCTTCAATCATAAGGAATCCAACAGATTCCCCCATTGAGCTGACTCACCTAAGGGTTGTAATTTAATTCTTTGTGGGGATCTTTTTTCCTAATAAAAATAGGAATATAGGTTCATCACCCCTATTTTCTCCTTTTCAAATTAAGTGAAACCCTATTTTTCTATGTTTCATCCACAATAGTTTCTAAAATTATAAATCTCTCTTGCATCCAAGATTGGAATGATTTAAAGAATCCCCTCAACATAGAGTTTTTGGATTCTAGGCTTCCTAACCTTCTCAAATGATCTCTTATTTGAATAAAAACTATAATATTATCTAACCATATGATATTATTTGTTCCCAAAACCTCTCTAAGAGAGTAAAATAACAAGTAGATAACAAGGGTTCCATATCTGAAGGGGTACCTTGATTCTTTGGTATTCTACAAATTCTCCATAAATTTTTGTCTCAAGAGATCACACAAATCTATGTCTAGACCTTCCTTCACCATTTGGTGAGTTGTGTGAATTGCAGTGGTTAAAATAAAGTTCTTTTTTTTAATAAAAGATCTTATAGCCTATCACTATTAAACCATACTTCACCATCGGGTCATCAATATCATTAACCATTAGGGCACGTTTATCAAACTTTTCTCTAGTGAGCTTCATCACCATGAGTGACATAACTAGTCCATTAGAGCACAAAACGATGACCACCCTAATTGCTTCCATTTTATTATATGTGGCATGTTCAACAACACAAACTTGTCAAGAATTTAGCTTAGGACATATTTTACCCATTCATCCGCACATCAAAAACTAGGGAAGTTGTTCCACACATCCAATTTATTCTTTGTCAAGCTCTCATATTTTGGTTTTAAATCAAAATCATCTCCAATCAACACCTTATCCCAATATTCTTCCATCTTCAAATGATCATACTCTTAAAATTTTGTGTGGATATAGATCCGCATATCCTCTATGTGCATTACACCATACAAAACCTTAGAGAATGCACCTTTAGGGTCTGTCTCCATATATTTAATTAGGTGCTTCTTGAATTTAGGTATTGGCCACTCGAGCACATCAATTAATTGAGTAAACATCTTGAACTTTCATAGAGCTAGGGTTTGCAATAAATTGATAAATACCTTGTGAGTATTTATTTGTAGGATTTGAATCAATGCTTCAAAAATACTTCAAATCACCTTTTCTCTACTCTCCACTTCAATTTCTCGATTGTGAATGACTTTAACATATGAAAAATGACATATAAACCCATTTCTAGTGACCTAATGTGCATTAATTACAATAGATAAATTTAGGTCAAAAAATATGGCAAACCCACATTGTGTTTTCACAAGCACCTTCAATCACTTTGTAAATCTCTATAATAGGATATTTCACATCGGAGATACCACCAACAGACCAAGCCTATCACCCAACACTTGTACCAATGTGATGAATGCATTAGCACCATATATTTGGTAGGGGGTTGAAAAAATTTCTATTAAAACTCCCCCTAAGCTAAAGCTCTTTATCTAGTTTTCAAAGGAAACATCTACACTAGGAGATGGAACAAACTCATTATTCACCTTAATCTCTTTCTTTTTCTTCTAGATCTTGTTCATTTCCTTCTTCATCTCCATCAAATCAATCTTCTTCATTGAATCAACCTTCTTCTGTGAAACATAGGGTTTCACAATCTTGTTTTTGCAAAACTTAGCTATGTGTTTTAGCTTATTGCATTTGTAAAATATGAAACATTTTTACTAAAAAAACTTACTTCTTTCCATTCTAGATCAAAATTCAAAAGCCTTATGCACAAATCCATTGCATGTATAATGGTAACCACTTAATGATTAAAACAACATACCATTATTGCAACAATTCATTTCTCTTCTACACTCTAATGTTGTATGTGCAAATTTATTGCAAGAGTAATAGTAACCATTAAAAAATGAATACCTTTGTGTAGCCGGTTATTTGATAGGAGGCCTTTTGAAATATTTCTTTTAGTTCTGGACCTATCTAATATTTCTCTTCTTATCTCTAGTATTCCTTTGTTCATCATTCTTCTTTTCTACTTTGTTTGGAGTTTGATTTTCTTTTTAGCTTTCTCCTTTTTCAAACCCTAATCCTTGTTTTTCCTTTGAATATTTTTGACTTGCAAGTATATCATCAAGCAAGGTGGAACCTTTCTTGAATTTTCCTTCTTGAATCTTTGCTTTCTCTAGATATTTCCTTAGAGACACAACTTCTTCTTCAAGCTTTGAACATTCTATAGGCTTGTCTTTCAATTTGGCATTTAGGCAATCTTCAACTCTTTTTCCTTCTTCAACTTTCACTTTTAGATTAGTGATCATACCATTTAATTGTTTGAGTTTCTCATTTGTTTCCTTGAATCTTTCTTTATATTTCTTGTGCTTCTCCCTCAAATTCTTGATGCACTCATCTTCTTTCTTAATATATTCTTTCAGATCTCTATTATCACATTCTACTTTATCCAAATCATCAAGGGTTGATTTGAGCTCTCCTTCTATATTGACTTTATATTCTTCTTCAGTAAAACCTTCAAGGATGATCTCTTCCAGAGGAATATGATACTTCCTAGTTTCCATGTGTAAAACCTTCAATATCTACCTCAATGATTAAGCCAATTAAAGGAACCAAGCTCTGATACCAATTATTGAACACCTAGAATACTAAGGGGGAGTGAATCAGTACTCAATGAAATTCATTAACTTCATTAACTTAAACATCCATTCAAGGAATCTCATCATAATTGTAGAAATGGAAAGTAATAATAAAATTAAGCATCACATCAATAAACACAAGAACACTAGATTTATGTGGAAAACTATTGAAATGGAAAAACCATAATGAGAATTGGCTCACAATATATTATAACTGATTACAATGGAGATTACAAATTGGTGGACTCACTATCCAGAAAGGAAGAATGGCTCACTATCAATGGCTCATTGGTAGTGGCTCACTACCAATAGAAAAAGATAGAAGAAAGGGTGGCTCCCTACCAAAGATGAATTATTAACAATGCATTTGCAACATGCAAAAAGTATAATCCCAATTAAGCACAAAAAATGACTTAACACACTTCATACTTCACCACTATTACACTTCACACTTCATTCTACATCATTTTTCACACACAAACATGAACTACTTCAGTTTATCCTTCACACAATGAATTAACCTTGTATATATACATACATCTACCAAAACACATAAATCAGCAATTAGGTCAGCCGAATTAGATGAACCAGACAACCTCATAACTTGTTGGCACAAAACTCCAACAAACATGATTTTTGAAGAGAAAAAAAACATGTACAATCATCAAAATAGGATAAAAAGACCTATAATTACTCCCATAAATCTGCTCCATACATAACTTAACTCTACATGACCTCAAAACCCTTAGGTTGGCACCACATAACAAAATTGGTGAAGCAACAATTGAATGAAACAATTGTTCATTTAAAAATTGACATGCTAACAACCAAATCACATACCACTTAGAGTGCATACACCTCTAAAACCTTCCAACACTTCCTCAAAACCACATAGCATAATATTCATCCATGATGGAATGCAAAGCATTCCAATCATGCACTTTGTACCAGCCACTCTACCATTACTAAGCCTGATACTCTATCACCAATATCATCAGTTGAAAAAGACATACAACCTTGAAAACTTGGATATAAACACATTTAACACATTCCATCAACACCTCAAAACTGCATGACAATATTCTATATAGCGGAGCAATGTGGACCACAAAATTGTTCCTCTGGTCACTAAACATGCACACTAGGATTTAGTTGATTATCCAAAACACTTGGTTTTCTCTAGATCAACACTTCTCCATTTTTTCAAAGGGTTTCCATCAATTACAACACCACATATAACCATTCTCATGTTGCCAACAATAATCTTGTTGTCCAAACCCAAAACTTGACATAATGAAAATAATGTCTTCACAAAGTAATCCTCAAAGATGTCATAACCAAAAGGCTCCAACTCCCCACTGTAAAATATTCTCAATTATTTTTTAGGCACATAAGTCTATAGGTAACTAGGCATTGGGGTTCAAATTAAAAACTTTACATATATAAGCCCTATCCAAGAGCATCAAAAAATTTACAGCCCTAGAGAACAATGCCTTCTCATCAGGGTTGTAAGCTTGTGCAATTGCCCTAATTAGGTCAATATTTATGAATATTTTGGGCACCACCAACCTTCCCATCCCTAATTTCTATATGATACATAGATTCCTATCTTCTAGGGTTTTTCGAAAGGAATGTTTAAATAGGGAATATCCCTAGACTGGAATTATGGGGTCTCTGCAATTCTCATTCTTGTTGAGAATTTTTTTAGAAGAAATCCTAGACCCCTATTCCATTCTTGGCCTTTTATATGATCCTATTATTTGGTCCATGATATCATCATCTAACCCACTTTTATAACCCCTTGATTTTCTATCCATTGTTTTCAATTTAGGGTTTCTAAGATTTTACTCTTCATAGAAGAATTTTCTAAAATTTTACAATATTTTCCCTTAAAAAAACTAATATCTTTATTTGAATCCTTTACACAAGAAAATTCACACCCTTATACCCCAAAATTTACACAAATATCATATGTACTTAATTTTTATCATTCATAAGATGCCCTGATTTCGTTGTGAAAACCCTCATTCACTTGAAAATCTTCAACAATTTTCTCCGATTCTCAGCTTTTATGTTTTGAATAATGAAAGGCAATTAAGCCACTATCCTTAAGGATTTGGTAGATACAGATCATATTCACCTTCAATTTCTTTACATTCTTGAATGTGCAACTAGCGGTAGTCGTTCTTCATGTTTGAATGTGGGCCATTGATCTTAGGAAATCAACGGTGATTGTGGGAATTTAAAATTCCCTTCATGATGAAAAAAAAATATTATTGCACAATTCTAGGACACATTTAATTATTTTGGGGACTCATGAGAGCATGAAAAAAATCTTTGAGGCTCTATTGATAGATAATTTTTCTATGAAACACTAGTAGCAAAGAAAACTAGACGCATGGCTTGATTTTGAGAGTTCGAGGGAAAAGTAGCTCAATTTAACATCACCCAAAGAAGGTTGTAGCTTACATGAAATGGTTATATGCATAATTTTTACATGAAATAAAATAATTTCACCAATTCATGGGAACTAATACTTTTGGAACAAAAGGTCCTGCAATACAAAGGATTTGTGTGACACTAAAAGGCTTTAAAATGCACGTGCCTTAAAAATAAATTAAGGCTACGAGGAATAAGGGGTTGAAGGATGGGAGGGAGGCTTCTCTATAGGACTTAAAATAATAGTGCAAAAAATGTATCTTTTAATTTGATTGGCTAGGGACTTATACATGTCAATCTAGCAAATGTATTTCATGAGATTGCGAGGGATAGATAGAACCAAAAAAAAAAATCACCGAATTGAAGAGACTATGTGTAATGTTGATGCATGTCTAGTGAGACCTAGAAAATATCAAAAACTTTCAGTGATAGATTAAAATATTTATAAAAAATGGGAATGCTCAGTTTTCTAACAAAAGGGGTTGATAAAAACATGGGAAAAAAGTCTTAATGTTATAACTTAAAGGATAGGAAGCCCCGGTTATAGGTCAACAATGAAACATAAGACAAGTGCAAGGGTTTAATATATAAACTAGGTTTTTAGATGAGAGTTAGGGTTTTAGGAGCCTTAATGCATAATTTTAACATCTCCTTTCATAATTTAAGAATTTTCAAAAAATTCAAAAGGTCTAAATTCCATAAAAGGAAATAATTTCAAAAAGTACCACCAGAAGCAACCACTTTTCATTTTATTTTTTAAATTATTAGCCAAACCATTAGTCACAAAAAGCACAACCAAATTTCTAAGTTGAATCCAACCCTTCTCCACCTAGTCAACAATGCCATGAAGTTCAAGAGGTGATTTATATCATTTTTTAAATTATTTAAGATTAAAATATTTCTTCTTGCATTATTTTGACTTGTTGAATCTCTCTTTTCAATCATTATAAACCCTCTACCTCAAAACCTATCTTCACATAGTCAACTGCATGAATAAAATGAGTCATAAGAATGTGAACACAAGATCCCTCAAAAAATTTCTACAATTCCCATGCTTCCTCTTGAAATGAAATTAAATATTTTAGGAAAAATAAAAAATACTAAATTTGAGCTTAGAATGTTGTTAGAAATGTTAAAAAATTCCAATGCCACCATGCACTACCAAGCTCTTACAACATCATTGGAATCTAACTTTTTTACTAGGTAATAAATTATGATCGACGGATTAGTATGGGCTAACTACACTTGATCCATGAGTATACAAAGCATATTTGTGCCACTAAACGTCAATCCCAATAAAGATCATTCAAATAAACATTAAACTATGAATCCATTAAAAACTTAACATGTTAACTATGAAAGCTTCAAAATACCTACTCTAATCCATTGAAACTTATCCTATTGGGGGAGTGGTGTCATGTTGGTGTGAAATGGAGACCCTTTCCCAATCCCTTAAATAATGAGCTTGTTTCAATCATTTTTATTGAGGAAAATTGATGAAACCATTGTGAGATGTGTGATGAAACATGATTTAAAACTAGATTAACATGATGAAAGCTATTCTAACATGGCTTATGCTAAAATGATCGATATGAGTGAATGCAAAGCTAATCTAGATGGATTTTAAGCTAAAAGATTGAAACCCTAATTAACAAACAAGCTAAATGTATGCATATAAGTTACCATGGAAGCCATTAATGGAAGATAAGCTAATTAATGCAAGTAATTAAGCTAAAATTATATTAATTAAATGCTAAATATGAGTGTGAGTGTGAGTGATTTCAACATCTTGAGTTTTCTCTAAAAAGGATGGATCCATTTGTCTCCAAATAGTGACCTATTTATAGGAGGACAAGTGAGAAATGGAGGGTTGAGATCAAAAGATTAATCAATGGTCAAGGATGAAGGAAATATGAAACATGGATCATGGGTTCTCATCAACGGATAAGAATCAATGATCAAATGGATCAAGAAAAGAATCAAGGGCTCTCATTATTTCAAATGAACACACTTTTAACTTGCAGAAGAAGTCTTCTAAGTTAACTTGCACATGAAGTCTCCTAAGTTTGTTATGAAAGAGAATATTCCCTTTTTTCAAATGAGTGAAGAAAGAGAATATTCTTTGGAATATTCCCATGGTTGAGGAAAATAGATATTTAGCAAATTAAAACAAAATTTTAATGTGCAAAAGGGGAAGGAATATTCAATGGGAATATTCCCTTTTGGAGGAATGTGCTAAGGAGGAATATTCCCTTGAAAGTGGAGGGGATTAAATTTAATTAGGTAATTGATAATTAAACAAAGGTTTAATTATGCAATTAGGGGAATTTCATTAAATTCATTAAATAAAGTAATTTAATGAAAAGGGGGAAAGTGATATGATATTTAATTAAATAACTTAGGGTTATTTAATTAAATAAGAAGGCCTAGGGATTTAAATTAAATAATTTTGTTTATTCAATTTAACAGGACAAAGTGTTAGCATGAAAGGGGGTGAGTCAACATGATTAAATTAATTGGGTTAATAGATGCAAAGGATGAAATTCATTAAATAGCTAGGAAAATTTAATAAAATAAGCAAAGAGGATGGGTTTCAATACGAAATGATGTTAGTATACCTGATTCAAGTGTGCGATATTATTCAAGACATTTTTAAGTGTCTACATTTTGTCCCTCTTTGAAGTGAGGTACTTGTTACATTGGTTCAAAGAATGACACTTTTCAGATTAAAAACTGTTGTTCAAATCAAAACATAAAAAATTATTGATTTTTAGATGCCCCACTATTTCCCCAGTGGACAGAATAAGCTAGTTCCCTGCCCCCTTGAGAAATCAAGCAAAAAATTTGAATTTTGGGTTGATTTCTTGACAAAGGTAAAATGCTGCCCCAGGGGTCCAAAAAAGCTCTAAGATGCAAAAAAAATGCTAAAAATGAAAAAAATGATACAAAATAAGCTGCAGTTTGGAAAGATTGGTGAAATTGGTGAAAAACTCTAGCTGCATGGTTAAATTAAGGCAAAAAACCCTAATTTGTGGGCATAAATAGGTGATGAAGGGTCACTTTCAATTCATTTGTGCATTCGCACCTTAGAGAATTCTTGCAAATTGAGCTTTGACCTCTTGATGAAATGGCACAACAAGTGCTCCCATGACACATTTATGACCGAGTCCAAGAGTACTAGAGGCCACTAGGAATAGGCCCACCAGTATGTGATTCGACACTTGCCTTGCATTTTTACTTTTGAGTGCATTTATTAAAATTTGAAATTTGGATTTGGGCAGCGTTGCTATATAGCGACACTATTTTGAGAATCAGTGACACTATTTTCATTTTAAGCGATGCTATTGTGATGAACAACGCATTTCATGATTTAAAATTAGGGTTTCTAGATTTCAAATCATGGCATGAGTGTAAATAGCTATGCACCTCACAATTTGCAATGTAGGTTTAGGGTTTCCAAATTTCAAATGGCGAAATAGGTGTGATTAGTGATGCACTTCATGATTTGAAATTTGAATACATCCAGGGTCACTATTTGGAATTTAAGTTATAGTGACGCTTTCGTAAATAGTGATTCTTTTGTCATTTTGGGGGATAAAAACTTCAAATTTAGCCATTTTTTGTGAATTTTGATGTTGTGTGCTTTGTGGGTGCAGGAGGTTATCCAGCCTTTGATGTCCCATGAGCACTAGCCAACTGTGTTGTCTAGATTTGATGATTTGTCTAAGTTATGACAAGAGCACCTAGGAGAGATTAGATTGTGGTGCATTGCGTACATGCCCATCATGCATAACATTTGGTGATGATTACAGTGTTATGTGAGTGATGGCATATCAAGACCTTTTCATTCCACTTACCCATTAGTGAGGCAAAAGTGACACTAGAGGATGTATGGAAAATTTTGCAATTGTTGATACATGGTGAGCATGTTATCTATGACACTGATGCAAGATATGATTCTTGTCATGAGGTTCTTGACTAGGAGTCCATTGTCTTGTTCAACTCTCAAATTGACCTCGAGATGTACAGAGGTCAAGCGTCAACCTTCAGATTGATCATTATGGTAGTGATTTCAAGGTTGGTTGCCCTAGATCGATGAAGCAAGGGATTCAATCTAGGATGGGGAATAGCATGACATAGGATGATTTTTGGAGGACTCAATTTGCATAGGGACTAGTGATGTTGGCCACCCTTTACCATTATATGCATGACTTCATGTACTACGATGGCAGAGCGATTGGTATGCGAGTCACCCTTCTTCATATATGGGCATGTGAGCACATTTGTTGGAAGAATGAAGAACATATCTCTTAATGCAATTTTTGTGTTGTCATTGATGTCACCATGTTATATGAGTTGCAACTGCAAGTTCAAACTCAAAGTTGACTCGTTATTCTGAACTAGTATGCAAAAATTTCCTCCAGTATTTTGGTCTGCAATTCTCCTCTGGTAATCATTGTTGCTCGCAGTTTTGACAAATGGTTTTTGGTTGTTGGAAGCATGCAAGATCAGAATCTCATGTGTATTGGTGCTCGTATGGTGAGTTGGAACCATTATGTTGATTGCTTTTTGTCATTAGGTCTATCTATGGCTGACCTAATAAAGAGTTGAAGTTGTAAATTTTGTATTGAGGATATATGTTTGATCCAAGCTGACATGATATAGCATGCTACATGCTTGAATTATTTGAAGCCGACCTAATTGATGCTTGCAGACAAGTCAAATATATATATATATATATATATATATATATATATATATATATATATATATATATATATATATATATATATATATATATATTGGATAAGTTTTGATATTGAAGTGTGTGGATTAAATGTGAATGCGAATAAGAGTGAATATTAGTCTTTTAGCATGCTAATTTTTTTAGCATCAAAGGATCTGAATCTACACTTGTGGGGTGTAACTTCATCAGTTCATACTCTGGTTGTAAGCCATTTGTTATTGTATCTCTCATAGGTAGTGAGCCTCTCTTTTGGATAGTGATTCCTGGTAGTGAGCCACCATTTATAATATCTTATAACCAATTATATTATATTGTGAGTTAATCCTCACTATGGTTTTTCCCATTCTTGGTTTTCCATGTAAAAATCTTGGTGTTCATGTGTTGTGTGATTTTATTTTTGGTTGATGCTTCTTCTTATCTTTACTATTATATACATTGGAGTAATTGGATGGTATTTGTTCAATAATTGTAAGAAGATATTGATTCACCCCCCCTCTCAGTATCTTGGGTATTCAACAATTGGTATCAGAGCTTGGTTCCTCTGAAGAAGCCTAATATCTTGAGGAAGATCTTGAAGATTGAACAAATGGATGATAAAGAAGAACTCTAGACAAACCTTGATGATCTTGACAAAGCTTAAAATAAAAACAAAGATCTAAAAGAAAATTTTGATGAGGCAAATGAATGCATCTGAAAATTGAAAGAGAAATTGAAGAAATTCAAATAAAGACATAGAGAAGTTAGTGAGCAATTAAAACAAGCAAATGAAGAGATTACCAGATTGAAAGTGTAAGTGGAGGAAAAGAAGATAATTGAAGAGTGCCTGAATGCAGTTGTGCAAAGAAAGTATGATGAATGCTCTGGGCTTGAACAAGAAGTGGTAAACCTGAGAGAAAATATGGAAAAAGAAAAATTTTGTGAAGATAGTTTTAAGACAAGCTCCACTAGGCTTGATGAATTGATTGTAGGACAAAAACCATCTAAATACAAAGGTAGCTTGGGACTAGAAACATGTGAAAGCTTAAAAGCTATGAAGACCTCAAACACAGTGAAAAATCAAAAGAATCAAGGTAAAGGAAAACAAACAAGAAATCCAAGAAGAACACCACCTGTCAGACAACCAAATGCTCAAAGGTATCCATCCTTCAATGGTTTTTGTTTTTCATACAAAAATTTGGTCACAGGGAAATTGAGTGTAGAAGTAGGATGAGAGTCAATTTTTCGGTTCCTTCTCCATACAATGTTATGCATGCAAGAAGATTGGACATAGAGCTAGTGAATGTAGAACTCGGATGATGAATTGGTTTAATGGAGGTAGAATGAATCAATATTTTTCCAGCTACTGCTATACCTATGACAAGTTTGGAAAAAAAGAAAATAAGTGCAGATCAAGGGTTAATGGAAGTCAAGCAAATAAGAGAAATTTTGTGTGATACAATTACAACAAACCAGTACATATTTCAAGAGTATGCAAAAGTAAAAAGATAAAGTAGTCTACTCTGGTAAAGAAGAATGAACTAGTAAAGAAGGCTGACAAAGATGAGGTTAAGAAAGAAATGAATAAGATATAGAAAAAGAAAGAAGAGGCAGAATAATCAGATGTGTCTATGCCCTCATCCGGTGTAGACAATTCCTCTGGGAATTAGACCTAGCATGGTCTTAGGGGGAGCTTTAAAAAAAATTATTCGAACCCCATGGATTTTGGGCATGTCAATCTTTTGCATGAGGATATGTTGTAAGGAATGAATAGTCAAAGGTTATGCAAAATAAATTCGAAGGAAATTTTAATCACTTGTGCATTCCAAGAAAGTGGAGAGCGATTTAGAGCATTCTTGAGGTGATTTGGAGAGCAAACTATGCAAACCCTAGTTTTGGTTTTTCATGATAGAAAAAGGTATTTTACTCTTTTGTGTTATTATGAGCTTGTGCAAATACTCTTTATGAAATTATTAGAGCTTGATGTGTTGAAAAATGGCAACCCCTATAGTTGTGTAAGCATCAGAAAGACCTAGACCTTCCTATAGGAAATATTCTATGAAGGTTTTTGAAGACGACCCTCTAGGCACCTTCTCATTGATTCCTCATGGTGTAATGCCTACTAAAGACACTATGATGTACATTTGAGTAAAGATTAAGGAATTTGATCATAGAAAACTAATAGACATGTGGCAAAATGATCTCACCAGGGATAATTCCTTGATAAAACTTGAGTATTTAAATGTTATGGTGAAGAAGTTGGATTGTTGGAACTCCTTTCCTAATTTCAGCTCCATTGTTGATGATAAGTATATTAAACCTATCATTAGCAGAATGCATGATCAATTCTTTTGGACTGAAAGACCCCATTTGATAACTAAGGAAGTAATTAAGGTAGTTATCGGACTCTGTGACACCATACCAGTACCAGTGTTGAAATCTATAAAGAATGAAGTGGTGATGGAACTCACCGGTGCTACATATGATAAAAGGGCTCTTGCAACAAAGCCTATTACTAATCTTGCCATGAAGTATGCATCCATAATGATCGGACATAAAATCTACTTTACAAATAGAGAAAACTATGTATCTGATAAAACTATCTACACTAGATATGACATGACAACAGTGGTGTTGATTATGATTTGTGTGAACTTCTTTGATAGCATCTGTTTGAGAATCCAAGGATGTCAAAGAAGAAATATGCATTTAATTTTGGTTCCTTGATTGTTTTTTTGCTATTATATTTTCTCGGGAGGCTTCCCAGAAGAGATGATGTAGTATTTTGGGACACATCCAGACTGGTTGCACATCCATTTTTTTTATTATTTGCATAATTTGGGAGATTTGAAGAATAGAGATAATGCCCTAACAACATTATTTGATGTGTTCAAAAGAAACATTAACAAGGGAGAAATAATTTTGAGGTAGGTTGTTGAGAAATATAAGGATGATATCATATTTCATGTCTCCTCTGATGAGTGTATGGTTGAAGTTGTTGAAACCCAAATTGTATGGATTCAACCTTTACGATATGAGATTACAAAATATGAAGCCAAAGGTTATGTACAGGTTTTGTTGAAAATTTGAAAGATGCCAGTGAACCTAGAAGTGGCATATATGCAAAAAAATCCTTGGAAGTTCACTTGGAGCATAGCAAGCCTGTTAGGAGAAAGAAGGTGGGTGAGATGCTTAGAAATTTTGGTTTCATTGATGAACATATATTGCAAAGTAGGGCCTTGGGAGAGTAGAAGATTGGAGAATCATCAAGTCTAAGGAGATCCAAGAAGATTGCTCCTTGAAAACCAGCTTCTGGCACTGCTGCTGTAAAAATTGAACCTAGTGCCTCTGACAAAGGAAAAGGCTCGGCTCCTTCCAGACCTACTACAAGATCTGGTAAAAGAAAAAAGGTATTCCTTCAGTGGTGCATTTCAAGCGAGGAAGGAAAGAAAAATATACAAGGGAAAAGAACCTCAGTATCACTGAAGATCAAGAGGAAGAGGAGGAAGACCCTGCAACAAAATTGATAAGAAAGAAGAGAGGAAGCATGTCCTCTGGTGAAGGTGCTTTACAACAAGCTAGTGTTGGTTCTAAAAGAGTTCACTATGTATCTTCCTCTGAGGAAGATGAAGAATAGGACTTTAGTGTTCATGAACTAGAAGCAAAGAAGGAAAACATTGCAAATAAGGTATCTCTAGACCCGGGAGAACAAAAATCCTTTCCCGTAAGACTTGGTGCTCCTCTTAGACTAGAATCTTTGGTAAATAGTTTGATACACTACGAAAATATTTTGCAATCCATAGAAAAAAAAATTGAACAAGTAGGTAGAGAGGATAGGAAAAAATTAATGATGGCTATCATTCAGTATGTTATTATTTTGGAAGTTAACTGGGATCATGTTAAGAATAATGTGATTGAGAAATTGTGGAAAGCTCTAATGAAAAGAAGATTAGAAGTCATTGAAATGGACAAGAAAATAAGGAATAAGGAATTTGAGGAAATTGGATCCTCTTTAACTCCAAGTGATTTGGAAAACTTGAAGAAGGTTTGGTCAATGATGTTCCAGATGAAGAAAAGAGTTAAAACATTGATGATGAAGGACAAGAAGCAAATAAAGAAGATAAAGAAGGAAACTGTAAATGTCATCAAAAGCACAGCTAAGAAATACGAAATTCTTGGTGCACTCCCATCCAGTTCTGCACCTAAATCATAAGAGGAAGTCTCTACATGAGCAAAGGAAGACATTCCCCTAGAAAAGAAAGATACAGATATTCCTCCAGAAATAGGTAGTACAGATGTTCTTTCAAAAATAAATGCTACTAATGATCCTTTGGAGATTGAGAAACATAATGAAAAAAATGTTGAAGTAGAAATGCATGATGTTGTTCCTCTAGAGCATACTGAAGAAGAAAAAGATAAGGCTGAAGAAGAAAAACATAAAGCTGAAGAAGAGAAGAATAAGGATGAAAGTGAGAAAGAAGAAGGTGAAAAAGAAGAAAGTGGAAAAGAAGAAAAGGAAGAAGAAAAAAAGGTAGAAGAAGAGAGAGTTTACGGAGAAGAAAGAAATGAGGAATCTGATGGAAATAATGAAGAAGAAACAAGGCAAGTAGTGGAATCACAAAGTTCCTCCAAAGAATCCTCCTCCGATGATGATGTTATAAAAGGGTTGTTATCCAAGAAAATCAGATTTCAATCAGTGATTCCTCCAGAACAACTACAACTGCCCATGAATCAAGGCTATGCGGATCTAGACAAGATTTCTCTTGTGCATAAAATGGTGTTAGGGTATGCATTCCATGCATTCGATAGAAGATAAATCCTAGAAATACATCAAAAGGGAATTGAGCTTATTAACAATGCCGTCAAAGCTTTGCAAGAGGCCACACTCAGTACATCTATGGACATATCTCTCACTCCAATAGAGAATCTAAAACTTCTATTGGAATCCTTTAAGGAGTATACCTCTAGACTTGGTGAGAAGAAAAGGCAAGAGATTGAAGAGAAATTGGTTGAGAAAAGGTTGTTGTCACTTCATGAAAAGTGTGCTCTAGCACACACCAATGTTGAAAAGAGCCTACAAATTATGAAGGCTTGTGAGTCTAAAGAAAATATTGTGTTTGCTTACTGCATAAGGTGGTCAGATGCCACACGGAGCATTAAGGATCTCATGGACTCCATTGAGTCTCAGTTGACAATTGATTCCAGTACATACAACACATCTAAGGATAGAGATAGGTCAACTTCGAATGCCATCTCTGGTCATAGAGAAAAATTATTCATGTTACAAAAGTAGAAGGAAGATATTATCAAAAAATTTGGTGTACTTGGTGACAGTGTGAGAATGGAGTACACTCTAGTAGCCAATGCTTTGGCTAATGCAGAAAAATTGGACAAGATCAATCTAACCTTGGATACTCTGGATGTTGTTGAAGAGAGCTTGATTGCATTGGAGTCTCTAAATAGAATACTAGTATCTACTAAGAAGAATTGGGAGATTGGTAAGATAACCTGACAAGGTATTCTCAAGGAGCTTCAAAGCTTACCTTCCTCCGAGTGATATCTTTTTCAAGATTACACTTTTTTGAGACAAAATCCTAAGGGGGAGTTAAGATTTTTTTATTCTTTTGGTCATACAATGTTCTGAACCATCTGTGTATATATTTATATTATTATTTTTGGACCACCCTTTGTCCTTGATCACAAAGGGGGAGCGAGAGAGAGAGAAAAGGAGAGAAAAGGGGAGAGTATTGTACATTGGAGGTTTGTAAATTCTTTTGGCACATGTTGCCATCAATGACAAAGGGGGAGATTTTTGGAAGAATGAAGAACATATCTCTTAATGAAGTTTTTGTGTTGTCATTGATGTCACCATGTTATATGAGTTGCAACTACAAGTTCAAACTCAAACTTGATCTAGTATTCTGAACTGGTACGCAAAAATGTCCTCTGCTATTTTGGTCTGCAATTCTCCTCTGGTAATCATCATTGCTTGTAGTTTTGGGAAATGATTTTCGGTTGTTGGAAGCATGCAAGATCAGAATGTCATGTGTATAGGTGCTTGTATGGCGATTTGGCACCATTTTGTTGATTTATTTTTATCATTAGGTCTATCTCTAGCTGACCTAATAAAGAGTTGAAGTTGTAAATTTTTTATTGAGGATGTATGTGTGATCCAAGACAATATGATATAGCATGCTACATGCTTGAATTGTTCTAAGATAGCCTAATTGATGCTTGCAGATAAGTCAGATATATGTATTGGATAAGTTTTGAGATTGAAGTGTAGATTGAATGTGAATGTGAATAAGAGCGAATATTAGTCTGCTAGCATGCTAATTTTCTGAGTGTCAAAGGAATAGAATCTGCACCTGTGAGCTATAACTTCATCAGTTCATACTCTAGATGTAAGTCATTTTTTACTATATCTCTTGTAGGTAGTGAGCTTATCTTTTGGACAAAGAGTTCTAGTAGTGAGCCACCCTTTGTAATATATTATAACCAGTTATATTATATTGTGAGTTAATCCTCACCGTGGTTTTTCCCATTCTGGGTTTTCCACATAAAAATCTTGGTGTTCATTTGTTGTGTGTTTTTATGTTTTTTTCATTCTTCTACTTATCTTTATTGCTATATGCATTAGAGTAATTGGATGGTATTTGTTCAATAATTGTAAGAAGATACTAATGCATCCCCCTCTCAGTATCTTTGGTATTCAACAACATTTTCATGCTTTGACCAATTTTCCACATGGTAGATTTAGAGCCAAATGATCCTATCATTTAGAGGTATAGAGGTGTCATCACTCTTCAACATATAGGGAATCTTGGTATACCATACTAGTAGAGAATGATCGATGAGATGATAGTATTTAGATGGCAGCCAAGGCTTCATATATCAACATAGTTTGATGATGTGTAGTAGTTATTCTTTACTAGGAAGACTCAATTTATGCAGGGCCAAGAACACACCATGATTGAGAGGTACCTTCCTAATAGAGTTGCTAGAGAGTTTGGTGAGAGGCAAGACAGGCTTGATGATCAGTATACGACCATTTTTGCTAGATCGACACGAGAGGCAACCTGGGGGCACACCATTCCGGCCTATGAGGTTGTTGAGGGCTTCAAAAAAATTGTTGTGAGGCAATGGACTTATGATCAAGGACAGGAAGATGCATAGATGATGCCTACATATGATGCATGGTTTGTTCCTCCTCCCAGACTGAAAAATCTAGCATGTATACCTCCATGAGGGAGGCTAAGAGGGAGCGAAGTAGGCAAATTTCGAGGCAGAGGTCCAGACGGTCAGGGTAGAGAACATGATGGAAAATATGGAAAACATTAGGATAGACAGGTCCTAGGTGCACCACCATTGCATCAGCATTAGTAGTCACCTCATTAGCCACCCATACAATAGTATCCACCACAATAGCCATTGTTGGGGCCAGATCCCCGTGATGTTCAAATTCAATAGTTGCAATAATAGTTGCAAGTGGTTAAGCTGAGAGAGATTAGGCTTGGAAGCAAGTACAAGAACTCATGGTGGAAAGGGACCAATATTGTCAACTCAGATGGGCCTCAAATATGCAGTTGGCACAAGAGGTCGGATGATGACAACAGTTAGAGGTTGTGATAGTTGCAGCATAGGGATAGACAATTTCTGTCCATTTATATAGAGAGGCAATGACCGAGGCTACAGATTATCGTATGCATTATCATGGGGATGTCTCTGCAATGATGAGGTAGCTTGACTTTTCATAGAGGATTGGAGCACATCCCCATGCTAAGGATAGGCTATTAGAGAGATAGCCTAGGGAGGGGGGCAGCCATCAGGGCTAGCTAGCTAATAGATACTTTTTTATTATTCGCCCTAGTATTTATATAGATATACATTCATGGGCTCATTTTTGATAGCCTAATGGATATTGTACTTTTGATAGTTATACACACATTGATTTAGATATTGTAACATGAAAGTTATATTTTGATATATATGATATTATATGGATTCATGATATGTGATGTGCTCTATATTTCATGTTCATGAATGTATGGATGTAGATGATGTTGATATGATGTGATATGCTTATGTGTGGATGCATTTCTTTTTGTGTACTTTCTTATGCAATTTTATGAGATGATGGTGTATACATATGGATTTTTATGAGTGTTCATGCTATGTATGCTTATGCAGATTTTTATGATAGTGCAATGTATGTTTTTGCTATGATAATGATATGTATACATGTTGATGATTTTGTAGATGTAGAATGGATGCATTTGATGATGTTTTTGTTGGTTTTCATGATACCAGGTTAGTGCTATGAAAAGATAGAAGAAATGAGATAAATGATTTGACCATTGATTTTTATGATTGATTCAAAAATTCCAACAAGTATATGATCCACTAAGACTTCATTAGAGATGGTGATGCATGATGCATGATGCATGATGCATGATGCATGATGATGATTTTATCATATATTGGGGTTGGGATTTTTCTCATTCCTTTTTTTATACATAACACATAGATACGATGCATCAAGTTATTGAAAACCAGGATGGCATTGTATCTAGTGTAATGGAGTCTGACTCTGCAAACAAATAGGATAGTTCTTGTTCACACCTTGTTGAAATGTAAGTTAGAAACTTAGAATATATCAGACCAAAGCATACACAATAGTCAACAATCTATTCCAAACAACTTTCCTACACACAACTAAGTAAGTATGCACCAAGATTATTTTACAAGAATATCCACAAGCACAACAAATGAAAGATAATGATCAATGCCCCATTCCTTTCTCTTTAAATTGTTTAGACATCATTGAGAGGTCCTCAAAATAGATCAATAAGATAAATCATAAGAAAATATTAAAGAAAAGCGGTCAACGTTATCCATATCTCTTGCCAGTTTAATATAGCTAAGGTGATTTTTGATGTTGATGTCCATCATAGGAAGGATTCATCCTAGGAAATATTGATCAGATGTTTTGATTAGGATGAGGTGTATGATAATTCATTGATACAAACTCCACTGACTCATTTACCTATCATCTAGACTATAGATTTTGACACTTAGGTTCTCACTTTATGACTTGTGATACTTACTTTCTATTTTTTTTTCCAAAGGTTGAAGGAGATGATCAATTTATTATGGGTGAAGGTTTATTGTAGGTGAAAGTGAAATGGGATGGATGGTTTTGGATTTTTTGGAATATTTTGATGTTTTTGGTATTTTGAAAATGTTTTGAGGCTATTTTTCAATATTTTTGAGAGTTTATGTGAATGTTTTGGGTTTTCTCTAAGATATTTGATGTTGTTTAGGTCTTTTGAATGTTTTCTAATTTTTTGGGTTTTTATGATATTTTTAATGTTTAGGGGTGTTCAATATTTGAATTTTTAGGACTTTGTGAGTTTTTGACTAAGAACCTAACCTAAAAGACCTATCTTAGGGACCTCGGGGGCTGATCAAATATTAGCCTTGCCTACGTTATATACATAGAGATCGGGTAGTTCAACTGACTCGACTTATGAAAGATGAAGATATAAACAGTTGACGAAATGTTAGTTTATTATGACAGACTCCTAAAGGATTGACCTAGGGAGTCTTGGGGGCACATCAATGATGGCCTTGCCTACATTCAAGCTTAGAGACTCATAGTTCAACTGACTCGACTTATTGAAGATGAAGATATTAATAGTTGATGGAATTTCATTTTATTATGACGAACTCCTAAAGGACTGACTTAGGGTATCTCAGGGGCACATCAATGATGGCCTTGCCTACATTCAGGCTCAGAGACTCATAGTTTCACAAGGTACTATTTTTGGATTTTTCAATGTTTGACCTTTTTAGGGATTTTGATGGGTTTTGGATGTTTTGGATTTTTACTTTACAATTTTTTGAATATTTTTGGATTTTAGCTGTATAGGAATTTGGTGTTTTTGGATTTTATGATTTTGCAAGTATTTTTTGATTTTCTAATGAACATTTTATGAATGTTTTGGGATTTTTTTTTTGATTTCCAATAACCTTAAGATATACCCAACCTGATCTAGAACAAATTGCCCCAATGTGATGCAATAGACTACCTGGATGCAGGCAAGACAAACTAACCTTAGGAATATGCCAAGTAGTACTAAAGGGGATATGATACTTCATAACATCCAGCTATGATATGGGTGTGGATGGGTGATGGAAAAAATAGGATGAATGATGCAATGGATGGATGTGATGTCAATAACAATAGGATAAGGAGCCAAATATGGATGGAGGTGCTTTATTTATGCAAGGCACCTGTTTTCCAGGTTTTCACCAAGGTACTTTCCCAAAGCACCACCGAAGTGGTTTTCACTAGAGGATGATTTTTTTCTTTACTGTTTTCAATCCTTTTTCTTATCTTTTTGGATTTTGATCATTTTTTTATTTTTTTGTCTTTCAAGATTTACACCCTTCAAGACTAGGCATAATTTTTTTTAAGATGCAAGTTGTTGGTTGGCTCCCGCAAGGGTTCACCTTCAGGTGTTGATAATTGATATGATCCTGATCCATATCTTGTTGTGATCACAAAGGGACCCAACCAATTAGGATGAAACTTTCCTTTATTGTCCTAGTTTGGAAGATTCTTCTTATTTTTCTTTAGGATAAGATCCCCTACCTAGAAAGACTGACATTTGATCTTCTTGTTATAGCTCTGCTTTAGTTGGTTTTGGTATACTTGCAAGTGATTAAGGGCATCAAGATGACACTCATCCAATAATTATAGCTCATTCAATCGAGATACTCTTTATTCTTTATCAGTGATTAGGCTTTGTAGTGACACTCGCAATGATAGAAGCTCAACCTCTATAGGAAAGATGGCTTCTGATCCATAGACCAAGGAGAAAGGGGTTGCACCTATAGGCATGCAGATACTAGTTTGATAGGCTTAGAGGGTGGGATTCAACTATAGATGCCAGTAACAACCAGCTTCATTGATCATTTTCTTTAGGATTTTCAAAATGGTATTGTTTGTAGCCTTGGCTTGATCATTGCCTTGTGGGTAATATGGGGTAGAGAATCGATGTTGGATTTTGAATCTTTGACATAGCTCTTTCACATTCTAATTATTGAAGGGTGTTCCATTGTCTAAGATGAGGGTTTGCAAAACACCATGATAATAGATGAGGTAATTTAGGATAAACTTACCAATTTGCTTCCCCATTATGTAGGTCATCAGAATGGCTTCAACCCACTTGGTAAAGTACTTAGTGGTCGTTATGATGAACTTGTGGTCATTGGATGAGGTTGGAGTTATATTTCCTATGAGGTTAAGCCCCCACTATCAGAAAGGCCAAGGTGTGACCATTCGTTGCAACTCCTGACCTAGAGTATGAATAAGATCTCCATGCTTTTGACACTAGACACACTTCTACATGTATTGATGGGCTTCTCTTTCCATGGTTGGCCAGTAGTACCTCATCCTCAACTATTTCTTAGATAAAGTCATACCACAAGAATGGTAACCACATATGCCATCGTGTAATTTTTTTAAAGCGGTCAAGGCTTCTTCTTGGTTAAGACATTCTAGTAATGTCCCCTCGATGCTTCAACAGTAAAGGGTGTCACCTAGGATTGTGAATCAGGACGCCTTCTTTATAAAGGTATTTTTAATATTGGATGTGATATCAGATGGGAGGGTTCCTCTACTAAGGTAGATGAATATGTCATGATACCACAAGGATCCAAGACCAATGATGATGCGTGCAAACTCAGATTTAGGTATTTCAAAAGTTGGTACAAGAATTTGTTATACCAAGAATTCATATTGGAGGACGTTGTGTGAAATGTCTAACAATGATCCAATTGTTGCCATAACATCTATTGCTCAGTTGTTCATGTGAGTAATCTACTCAAAAGTTCTATCAATGAAAAGGTCTTTGAGATTCTCTACCATATTCTTATAAGGATTAAGCTTGTCATCCTTAGTTTGATAGTCATGATTGACTTGGTTGATAACCAGTTTGGAGTCTACATAGACTTTTAACTCTTTTATTTTTCATTGATCTGCTATCCTTAGACCTATTATTAAGGCTTTGTACTTATCTATATTGTTAGTACATGGGAATGATAGCCTGCATGACTTTGGGATGTAATCACCCTGAGGGGTGATAAAAAGAATATCCACCCTCGATCCATGTTGGGTAAACGATCCATCAAAGTACATTTTCCATTGATCTACTATATTTATAAGGAATACTAATTCATCATGGAATTTGGATATCAAAGGGTTCTCTACATAGATAGGTGCCTTTTCTAGCTGGTTTGCGATAACATTTCCTTTGATTTCCTTGCACTCCACATGCTCTATGTCAAATTCATTCAAAATCATCACCCATTTGGCCATTCATCCAGTAAGAGTTTCTTTGGCTAATAGGTATTTCAATGGGTCAATCTTTGTAATAAGCTTGACTTGATGTGACAACATGTAATGTATGAAATTTTGTTTAGCAAAAACTACTGCTAAGTATGCTTTCTCAATGGATGAATAGCTCATTTCATAGCCTACCAAGGTTTTGCTAATGTAATAGATAGCTCTCTTCTTTTCATTTTCATCATGTTGTGATAGAAGAGCACTTAGTGTTGTTGATGTTGTAGATATATATAGGATCAATGGTTTGTTTGGTTCCAGCAACATGAGCACTGGAGGTGTCAATAGGTAGTCTTTGATCTAGTAGAAAAAATTATCACACTTCTCATCCCATTTGTAAGTTATTCCTTTATGGAGAAGATGTGAAAAAAGGGTGAATTTTGTTTGATAATTATGCTATGAACCTTTTGATGGACTGCAATCTTCCTTGTAACCCTCCCAGTTGTTTCAATGTTTGTGGTGGTTCCATATCTAGGATGGCTTTTACTTTTGTTAGATCAATTTCTATCCCTCTTTTTGAGATGATATAGCCAAGAAGTTTCCCTGATGTAACCCCAAAGACACACTTTTTTGGATTCAATCATACCATGTATTCTTCAAGTCTCTCGAAGATGGTCCTAAGACTTCTATGTGTTCACTCCTTTTCTTTGGATTTTCCAAAATTGTTGGCATATAGTTGTCATTGATGTAAAAAGTGAAAATCATGCAAAAGAGACGGTTGGAATGATGATAGAGGATGAATGTGAGAGTAGTGGATCTATCTCTAGAATTATGTGGCTAGTTGATGATCCTAAATTTCATATCTTGAAAATGTTGTCATAAAGATTCAAAGAGTCCTTCATGCAATAGAAGAAGAAAGAAGCTAAATATTCAAAATGGGTTTTTCGAGAGCATTCTAGTGATGTGCTTTGCAGGTCAAGAAAGTGAAGGATGTGCCCAAAACATATTTAATTCTACTCAAGTGATTCTAGGGTTTACAGATAAACCCTAATGCATTTACAATCATGGCATCCTTAAAATGTTATATTTTGATGGTGACTTATGCTTGGCAGTTACAAGGAACCTAAGTAATGACGTAAGCCCATTATATTTATCCTATAACCGACCTATCACATCTTGGAAATCAGTTGACGAGGTCTAAGGTTCACATTGGTATTGTTGATGGTTAAAATGATACAAACAACATTAAAACAAAATATTTCTACTCTATTTATCCTGAAAAAGAAAGACAACATGTAGTAGCCTAACTCCCAAGGTCCTGGTAGTTGGTTCTCAACTATCTAGTGTCACTCAATCGGTTCATGAAACTGTAATATTCAAGGGGCCTATGCTAGTAAAAGATTCAAGTGATGACTCATCTTATCCAACTATTTTTGGTAAATCAATGGGGTTTTAAACAAAAGAAAAAGATAGAATAAAGGGGTAAACCAGTAAGTATGAATCAAATTTATCTAGTTTTTGGACATATATCTTTAATAATGAATGCTCCTTTTTAGATCATCAAACCATAAGATGACATAGTCCATAGCATAATCTATACCACTGCACACATTTTAGGTGCTTAATTAACTTCGCATACTCTTCACAAATATTCCAAGGGTTTCAAAACAACACACATTCATTCATCATCAAGATTATAGATCAACAGACTTTTTAATAACTTCAACTCAATGACAATCTAACAAGATAATCTTTAAATCTGGTTTCTTCTAATGACTTTCATCACATAAGAAACTATCTTGCTTCAGCACAATCACTGGCATTCAGATGGATTATAACTTATTAACCTTATCAAACAAAACAACTCAATGCAAAGTCCATATTGCGTTAACCTATAAATTCTATTAACTGTAAAAGATCAAGTACAATGTATCTCTGCAAAAACTCTACAAAATTCTATCTCCTAGCATTAGGTAAGCCAATCTAGTTCTCAATTAGCCGACCTTTACAATATGATACCCATCTGGTATTTATAGATATACAAAAAGTTTGAACCTCACTTCTATTTTAGGCTTTCCACCTTTTTAGGAATTTAGACTCTCTTGGAAACTTAGATCAATTTAATCTTGAGTTCTTACATTAGACTTTCAGTCTTAACTAAAAATAGAAGATAGAAGAAAAGGAAAGAAGTCATGCACCCCACAACACTGTTACTATTGTATGCATGCAACATGCAAAGAAGGAGAACATCATGCATGTAAGGATTCATGCATGCAAAGATGGATCTGCTAGGAACTCATCGTAGCTGGTGAAGAATTGTTGTAGAGTATCCATCTCTGGCCCATCAATCTAGTCATCTTCAAATTTAATCCAATCCAACTCAGCTACAACAAACTCCTTCATACTTTTCACCTTTATTAAATCTCTCCCAATAGCTTTTATCTCCTCTTTGACCTCTACTAGTCGATCTAACATCAACTCTCCGCCATCATCTCCCTTTTGCATAAGTCCTTGGAATCTTTCATCCCACTTTTCCTTTATTTGATTAAAAGGCATGCCCTCTTTTGTAAATGCATTTATATCTACAATAATGGCAATAGCTACTTCTAATTCGTCCAATTTCTCAGTTAAATTATTTATAGTCTCTTGAATCTCATTCTTATGCTTACACAAAAAGTCAGTCCTAAACCGGAGTATATGAGAAGTTTTCTCTACAAAACCCTTGTTGTCTTCCTCAAGTATAGACTGTTCCAGAAGAGTTGTTAGACACAATTCACTCACCTTTTCTAACTTCTGATTGTATTCTTTGTATTCCTCTTCTTTCTTTTCTGATGCCTCAATGTATTGATACATCTCTTTAATCAACCCTTTAGTATCCTTGTAGGCTTCAAATCCTTTCACTAAAACCTCTCCTACCTCTTGGTTCAATTTATCTATCCATTTGTCTACCATCTCCGCCTTACCTCTAACTTGCACCAAATCATATACCTCCTTTTTTCTTAACAAAATAGGAGTCTCAATGGTTGCAACTTGTTGTGACCTTGGAGAGGAGACACTCTTCGAGAATGAATGTAACTGATCCAATTGAGCTTTAAGCTCATCTTTCTTTTGTTTGTCCTTCATCATTATTGATTTAATTGTTCAAGCCACTACATCAATTAGATTCATTTGTTGATTCCTAGTGGGTCTCCCCAAATTAACCGTACTCAATTGATAGTCTGTAAGCTGCATATCCCCTACCTCCTTTTCTATCATAAGCATGGCACATTCAACAACTATCTCCCCTTTATCTGTGAGTCTAGTAGAATGTAAGATTTTAGCCTTCTTCTTAGGCCTTTCCTGTTCAATTCCCTTCATCATGTCCTCCCAATTAAGAGGTTGAGGATGTGTTCTGGCTCTCTTCTGCAGGTCTAACTTCAACAATATAGGAGCACTAGGAGCAGTCATCATCATGGAAGAGGAAGCAACAATTGTAGAGGGTGGCTGAACATTTACCTTAGGTTGAGAATCAACCTTTGCTTTCTCTTGTTGCTCCTGCAGCACATGCATCTGCACCAACTTCTCAGCCTCTTCTCTATCCTTTTGTTCTTTTCTCTTCCTTCCTTCCTCTTCTTCTCTTTCTTGAACTTCCTTCTCTAATATTTCTTTTTCCAAAACCTTTTGTTTCTCTTTTTCTATCCTCTCTATTTCTAAGGCCTTGAGCTTCTCTGCCTTTTCCCTTTCTTCTTCAACTTGTTGTTTCTTTATTAGCTCTTCAGCATCTCTTTTCTTTCTTAGAGCTTCAACTTCTTCTTCTTTCTATCGAGCTTCCTCTGCCAGTTTCAATTTAGCAACCAGGATTTCCTTTTCCCTCTGATTTCTTGCTTTCTCCTCCTCAAGATCATGGATCTTCTGTATCAATTCTAACTTGTCATTTTCTTCTTTGACCTTGAGCTCATGCTCTCGTTGCCTCATTTGCTTCTCTACTTCATCAGTTGTTTCCCTTGTTTCAATTTTTTTTTCCTTTAATTGTTGTTGGTGAGGTAGAGCATCAACTTGCACCTTAGCATCCATTTCCTTTTGCTTCTTCATTGCAGCCCTTGCATCAAAATCTGTTGTAGCATCTTCAAATAGTTTGCATTGCTCTTCTTGCGTTAGAATCTTCTCAATACTATGCTCTAGAGGCATGTTTTCTTACAAATCCTTCTCTAACAAACTTTCATTTGAGTTTGTCTCAACCTCCAGAATTTCTTCGTCTACTTCTTTTCCCTTAGTAGTTTCAGCCATGCCATAAAGTGCTCCCTCCTGAACTTCTTTACTCCTTTTCCTTGTAAGTGGGACTTGTGTGGATGACTCACCCAATGTGGGCATAGAAATAGAAGATCCTATTGGAACATCTCCCTCTGGTGCCTCTTCTTCTTCATCGACCATCTCAAGTTCTATTTCTTCAACATCTGGAGGAAAGAATTCTAATGGCTCCTTGGAAGGTGTCTTTCTTTTAATTCTCTTGTATCCTTTACCCTTCTTAAGGACTAGTCCTTGAGGAGCTTGAGATTTCATCATCAACCATTGCACACTTCTATCCAAAACTGTTCTTCCAATTTTCTTAATATCAATTTTTTCTTCCTCATTCGAGTCTATTGGATCTAAGATTTTGGTGCCAATGTTCAAAGCTTCATATGATGGATCCAATACAATTCCATCATCCGCCAACGTGTCAGGAATATTTTCTTTAACACCCAACTCTGCCTTAAGTGCAACCGACAATCTTTCATAGTTCTTCTTCCTTAAGTCATACTCATCTTGATGATCACACCAAAAGTCCTCTAACAAATTAAAGTGTCTAGTGAACACTGAAGGTAATAAGGCATACATTTTCTTCCTTGGATCAAAATACTTACGAGTTATATACAATCCCAATTTCAATTGTATCAACTCATTACAAACTACCTTTGCTCCCTTCAATTGTTGATAACCATATTCCCCCAACTTCATGGGAAATTTATGACATCCAATCTTGTGCTTAATCCCGAACTGAGCATTAACTCTGATAGCTTGATACACAAATTCCATTAACACAACCCTGTTACTGCAACATCTTGGAAGTAAATGTGGATGCCCTTCAAAACCAAATAACCTAAAGTAGGTAAATTTGGGGTATTGGATATACCAACTTCCCCATTTATCAATGAACACCATAGCTTGTTGACTTAACCTATATCCTGCATCTCCACTCAACCGATTGATGACCACATATAAAAATGCATCACTGACTCTTCTGAAATGAGTCTCAGCAACTTGAAGAGATAACTAATCATAATGTTCCCATACCTTCTTCTGCCCATCCAAGACTCCTATTATACCTACTTTGTTTAATCCTGGGAAAATCCCCAATCTTGCTACAGCATAAACCACATAAGAAGTCATGAAGAAAGATTTAGTTTGTCTGACCCTTGTGAGTTGATCATGTATGGCATCAAAAACAATCATTGACCAATCAAACTAGTAATCACCCTGAAAGATTACTTGAATGAAATGAAACATCCATCCCTTGAAGTGGAAGGTATCCCTCTTCCCAAACACTCTGGACAACATTAATATTAAGTCAAATACCTCCTTCTTGAAATCTACCCTCTTTGGCTGGTCTGCAAGCTTGCTTAAAGATTTCTTCTTTGTGTTTAACCATTTTTTGTTTAAGTGAGACTTATTGGAGTCTTTATGCTTGCTATATTTCTCCAATGCCTCTACTTTAGTTAGTTGCACCAAGTTCTTGGGATCAGGAACATTAAATATACTTTGGAACATTTATGGAGTAAGATCTATAATCACATTATTTTGTGAATCCATGCATAGTCTTGTAGCAGGATTGTAAGTATTGGCTACTGTCAATATCAACTCCAGACACTGAACTAATAAAGGAAACACAGTGATATGTGCAAGACCAGAGTCAACAATCCTTTGTGTTCTCCCTGTCAAGTTTTCTCGTTCTGCAAAGGTGTCTTCATGTAATTCTTCAAAGCTGTACTGGCCCAGATTGGTATCCATGATATCTGACCAGTCTAATTCCACCTTGCTCACTTTCACCACCGGATTTCTATGATCATACCTCAATGTATAAGGCAGCTGTTGTGGTTTCACCTTCTTTATTTTTGGTACTATCTTTGATGTTCCAGCCGATTGATTCCTTCGAGCAGCCTCTCCTGATGTTCCTGACATCTTTCAGTTTTCCTGCAAGCAAACCTCTAATTAGATCTTTAGATATCATCATAAAACATGCTTTTAAAACATACCTGTCACACATACATCAGAGTTGGAACTAGACAGAAGCTCAAAACAATCTCTTTTACAACACTACCAGACTCAGAGCAAAAACTAATATAGAAACTTCACTAACAATGAACTGGCTTGGAGTCAGAGTCGAGGAGGTTATTGGAACCGGGATCAGAATGAAAAATGGATTTGGTTTTCTTTGAATTTTCATTTTTTTCATATTCTATTTCCATTCCGCCTTTGCCTCCGATTAGGTTATCATTACTTTTTCAAAGAAGACTTTTATTACATTCGAAGCTGGAAACGGGATAGAAATGGAATTGATAACTTTCGCAAAACAAAATTCTTAAGTTCATAATCTATTCTGATCCCACCTCTGCCTATGTTATCATATACTTCAAGGAAACCTTTTAGAACTCGGAGTCGAAAAAGGGATAGAAATGGAATCGATGACTTTTGTAAAACAAAACTCTTAGGTCCATAATCTATTCTGATCTCACCTCTGCCTATGTTAATCATGATGTCATCAAATACTTTATTCATTTTCAACACAACTTCATGATTAAAACCTAGGTCGCTATAAAATGGAAATAGAGCTTTAAAAATCTACAATCATATGACCATGGGGAACAATTGCATTTTAGGGCCATTATTTAAATCTTATTTAACTATGATCATCAAGCGATACGAAACCCTAATCTAACAAACCCGATAAAAAAAACTAGGGCACGAGTTTAAACCTTGCCATTCTACACATACGACGAAACCCTAATTAAACAATAAATCTAATCTACCCTAACTCACTATAAAATTTCTAATCTATCTCACTGTAGATTTCTAATTTTTAACAAACACCATTAAAAACCCTTAATCTAATCTAATCTACTGCAAACCAAAAACAAACACGATGCAATCACGAAAAAGACGTGAAAGCGACTATGCCTAAAAATAGAAAGATACGACATGAACATACAAGAAAACAAAGATTTAAAGCAAGAGAAACAAGACCAAACAAGAACCTACTCATTCAATCATATCAATAATCATAAATTTTCCTTAAAACAAAATGATCGAAGACACGAGTAAATATAAAGCAAAACACAACAATCACAACTGTAAATCAACAAAGAACAACAAAGATAAGAAACCTACCTCAAACGCAAACAAACCTGAGCTAACTTTCTGAATTGATTCGCACATAATATCCCTTCTCTATCTCGATCAATTTTCTCAAACAAACTCTGCTACTGCTCTTTCATGCTCTTAGATCTTTAACAATAACAATAATGATCGGTTTAACCCTTAATAAAGGTAAATATGTGAATTTCTACCTACACTGGAAACCATCATTAATGCATTAAAGCACAGTAAAGGTGAACTCAGAACTATAAGAGAATGAACACTCGTCTGCAATGCAACTTCAGTCAAAAAGTCAACGACCAAAAGTGGTGAGGATGGAACTAAAATGGAAACGAAATCTCAAATTTATAAAATTTCCAAACCCCATTCCCATTCTGGTTCTGGGTTTGACAACTAAAAACAAAACAAAAGTAAATACAAAAAGTAAAGTAAAAGACCGACCTAATAAAACAAAACACAAAGACCGAGACTAAGCAAAAATAAAAATAGCGAAGGTAGGATCGGAATAAATTATGATTTTGCAAATTTTGATAATAACCATCCTAATACCCACTCTGGCTCCACTTCCGCTAAAGACCAAAACAAAGGCAAAGAAAAGACTGTCGAGATAGAACCAAAAACAAGCCTCAAAAGAACTTTCAGAACCTGATTCAATTCTGGTTCTGATTCCGACAGACTCAAAAAACAAAATAAAAGATAAAGAACACAAAAAGGGGGACCCATTTTGACCAAGGCAAAAGATGGGGTGGTTATGCAGGGCATAACAGGTATGATAGTGCATGACTGGTGAATTGAGGAGTTAATAAATTTAAGAACTCCATTACTTGGTTAAGTATTTTTAAGAACTAACGACTTATCGATGGAGCAATGAGGTTCTCTTTGTTGTCAGCATGTTGAGGGTTTTTAGAACTTCACAACCTCTAACTAGAGGTTCTTAAGTTCATATTTCCAGTGAATTGGTGATGTGTGATGGGCGAGTATAATGCTGATGGTGGGACCTAATAGTGGAAGGTGATGTATGCCATGAACTATTAGCAGTGGTGAATGGTAGAGATTAAACAAGGTTTATTAAACGGTGCATGATGTATGAATGGTGTGACCTACAAAGGTGGCATATGAATTTAGTGGAAGATGATGTCAAATTGACATGTGGCATTACCCTGCATACCCTGTTGAGAATTCAGTGGGACCCGATCAAGACCTACGAGGCTAGCGAGGAACGGTGAAGATTGATCCTTAGAGATCGAATGATGCTTATTGTAGAGTCTGGTGGGACCAGATTAAGTGAAAAGTGATGATAATGAAGGATGATGTGCATTGACCATCATAAGGTGAATGACGGGATGACACATGGCAGAAAGTGATATTGGATGGTGATTTCATCAAGAGTTCTCATCGCTATGACATTAGTGTATCGGTAGGAATTTGATGTTGTCTCTTTGATGAAGCAATAAGCTAAGTGGGACTTGATAGGAGGATGAGGACGGATTTTTTTCACATGTGATGACAAGTGGCAAAGGATGATTTGATTGGTACAAAAACTTGCATCGTTGTTGTGAGTTGTGTGGTGATGATGTGGACGACAAATGACAACAACCCATAAGCCCCATAAAGTTTGTGTGGGCTTGTTGTTAGAGATTGTAGGATAGCAGACTTTGGATGCATGCCTTGGTGGACCCCATGTATGGTAAGTGGTGTATGAAGGAGATGGATGATGGAGATCAAAAGGTAGAAGATCCAATGGTGATCATCAGTCAGTGGAGATCAACGATGCATGATTAAAGGTGACTGATATGATGGTGATGTTTTAAATATGCCAAGATGAATGGAGGATTGAAGGATCTTGGCATGAAAGAGAAGATTGATGACCCAGATTCAAAGATAAAGATCTACAACATCTACGATAGTGTGAACTAGAGTTTCGACTAGTAACCGACACAAAGGAAGGAATTAATTGGTCCAATTGCACCTGTGACCAATGTCAGTGAAGATTTGATTAGCTAAGTGATGGAACAACTTGCAAGGGAGATGATGAGAAGAATCAAATCATATAGTCATAGGAACTCATTTAATACATATCTGATTCTAGGGTTTCACGGGTTTCCATTCTTAGCAAATTATTTATATCTAAATTAAATGTTGTGAGGCTCGATGCAAATTTTGTGTAATGAAGGTTTCTAAAAAACCCTAACAGGTGATCGAGATCAAAATCATATCACATAAACATGAGAATGCATTTAATATATTCTAGGTTTAGGGTTGTATAGGTTGTCTAGTTTAGTAGATTTAGTGAATCTGTATAGTGTGTTTGTGTGGCTTGAGGTAAAGGAAGCTTGTTGGTGAAGTTAGTATGTGAAGACAACCCTAACAATAAGCTAGAGATGATCTGGATGGTGGAGAGAATCTTGAGGCAAAGATAGCATGTCAGTGGAGGAAGAATACAGTTAGATATTGTCAAAAGTGTGTGTTAGTTGAGGGAGTTAGTATGATGGAGTGAGTCTGCAAGAAAGAGAGAGTGAAGTGCAATAGACAATGAATGCATTTGTGAAGTCCTAGACTATAATACAGAACATCCTCTAGGTGTTTACATTCATGGTGAAGAGAGTGTGTAGTGCAACAAGATAGAATAGTTATTTTCTATGTGTAGAGAAGAGTCTAGTGCACAAAAGAGTAGAGAGGTGCAGACTGTGTGTGTTGTTGAGAGTGTAGCTACAGTAGTAGAGTGTGAGTTGTATTAAGTGTAAAAATGTACTGAATGTAATGATGCATGATCAGGTTTTGTAGAACCAATTCTTATGCATATATGATATTGTAATGTTGTAGAGGTTGTTGCCTCATTTGTACTAAGTTGGTGCTTAGAGTAGGGGATTGGTGTCTCCTTGGATTTGGTGCTTCCTTCCAGGTTGGTGCCCTAAAATATTGTAATAGAAGTTTTATTTGTGGCATTGGATTTGAGCAGTAGACTCAAGAAACATTTTTCACAGTGGTTTTTCTCATCTTGGGTTTTCAATGTATATCTAGTGTTATGGGCTTATGTGAGTGTGTGTTTATCTCTGTGTATGTTTAGTTAATCTACACATTAAGGGATTAATGAATTATTCTGCATAAAGTATGCAGAGATAAAATAAATAATTTACACAAATATTTTGAGGGCTAAGTTTTAGTATCTACTAATTCACCCCCCCTCTCAGTAGATTGTTGTGCTCCAACAATTGGTATCAAAGCCCCAAGTTCCGTAGGAGAAACTTAATCATCTCAAGTAGATTCTAGAAAATTCAACACAAAAATGACTAATAATAAAGGCTCCAAAAAATGTAGAAGTAAAAAGAGTGTTAAGAAGGATATGCACACAAAAGGAGAAAATAAGTTATCAAATGTTTTTGGCAGATCAAATGATGAACATGTAAGTTCCTATGAGATTGATGGGAATGAATCCCTACACATGGATTTTGGTACAATGCTTGATTGGTATAGTGAAGAATAAGTAGAGGTTGACCTAGAAGGAAGTCTCATCTATGCTCTAAATGAGATTAAAGGTTTGAAGAAGGAGAATGAAGAAAAAAAGTTGCATGCACAAGTAGAGATTGATAAGTTGACCAAGAGTCTCGAATAATTTAATTAGATGTTGATCAGCTTGAAGACTAAGGTGGAAGAAGAAAGAAGAGAAAAATGTGTAGTTTAGATTGAACTACAGTCTAAATTAGAAGAGTGCATAAAGTTGAAAGAAGAAGTAGAGGCCTTGAGAAAAGATTTAGCAAATTCTAAAGAGAAGATTGACAGAGGTATAAAATTTAAAGTTAGATTTAAAATATTAAATGAATTAGTGAAATCACAAAAGCCATCAAAAACCAAAGAAAAATTTGGCATTGGGTTTGAGAAAGGAATGATTTCCTCTACCAGTACTTTTACAAACTTGTATGACATATTTAAAGTAGAAGAAAATAGTTGCACAAAGAAAGAGGAATCTTGCACAAGTTGCTCCAGAGAAATTACCTCTAGAAATGGAAAATTAGATAAAGGCACTGCTAAGATGAATACAACAAAAGAATAAATGAATCATGCTACTGATAAGAAGAAATATACTAGAGAAAATAAGCCTACAACAAAGAAGATAGTGGAGAAACCAGTTCCTCAAAACTTGGAGAAAAATCAGTACACAAAGGGAGGTGATGCATAAAGATTCACAAGGATGAGATACATGAAGAAGCAAAGGAAAATAAAACCACCTCATACTACTCAAAGAAATGTATGACCAGGTACTCCCCATGTTTTTATGGTTATTGTTATACCTGTAATAAGTTTGGTCATAGGGCTAGAGAATGTAGAGTTGCACCTAGAAGGAGTACTAAATATGTAAATAGAAATTATTTTGCTCATGTTGTAGATATGAATGTAGTGTGCTAAAAATGTGATAACTTTGGTCACATAGCTAAGGCCTGCAGATTAAATCATGTAAGACCAATAACACATTATGGAAGAAAGAATGTGTCCCCCAAAGTGAACAATGTTTCACATATTCTTGAGAAGAAGGATGACAAGAAAGAAAAGAAGCTCAAGAAGGTATAGAGAGTGAAAAGTTAGTAGGGGGCACAAAATGTGGGTTCTTCTACCTTACATCACTAATCTTAGTGATAGGGCATGATTATAGGGGGAGCTTAATTGGTATTTCATTAATCCTTGGAAATGAATAAGGAGATCAAGTTAGGTAGAACATTTTTTACAAATTTCTAACGACTTGATAGTTGTAAATATATGGTCACATTCTTTCTCTTTGAAATGCTCATCAGAGAGTACGACCGTCAAAAAACAATCGATAGTTAGTTGTATCAAATGATATCAAAATTTGGTACTAGTTATTGAAGAAAAGTGGTGTAGATGCTATGTCAAGAGAAATTATTCTTTCCTACAAGAAGAAGAGATATGGCTAAGAGGGATCTATTTTGTATATATCATTTTTAAGGTGGTATTAGACCACTGTAAATTGGTTCATACTAGTATAGTTGGTATAGAGCCCAAAAGGAAGTAAATTCTTGAGTATGTTGAGAAGAAAATGTTGCTTGATCACAAGGGGAGTTGCTATAGATAGCATATCAATTGTATGATCAGATTAGTTGGTATAGATGAAATGCAAAACGTGGATTGAAGAAAATACATGAGTAGGCCAAAAAAAGAGGATGAAACAAATTATATACAAAAATACAATTGGTATCTATGGAGAAGCTGCTTTTGGTATCAAATCAGTGTTATACTTGATACATTGCAGTTTAGAATGTTAAGTAGTATCAAGCCATGATATCATCAATTGGTGTCAAGTATATGATATCAATTGGTACAAATCATGAAGTGGAACATCTATAATTGATATCAGATCTGATTGGCACTGAGCATGTAATGGCCCTTCCACCGACATCAGATATAAGTAATTGGTATAGAGCGATTGAACTATGTGGCTTTTCCATTGTAATAAAATGGAGAGCAACAATTGGCATGAGAGAAAAAATTGTCTTCAATTGGTATCAGTCAAAGGGGGAGCTAAGTTCCTTTGCTATTGCTAAGAAGAAGTGAAGGCTACAACAGTATAGTGACTTGAGATAAAGAAGAGGAGAAAGTTGTGCAAATGCTTAAAACAATTGAGCATGGGGGAGAAAAAGTGAGCAAATGTTCAAAGTAGAGAATAAGAGAGAAAGTTGTACAGATTTTGATTAGATGAGAAAAGGAGAAGGAATTTAAAAGGGGGGTAAGTCTTTTTTCTAGTTCAAAGGAGGGTATTAGAGAATAGCTAGACCCTTTGCACTGCTTGTCAAAGGGGGAGAATTCTTTCAGGAGGAGTGATCCCTTTGCCATTGATGTCAAAGGGGGAGAAATTCATGCAAATTCTCAAAGAGTATTGGAGAAAGAAACAACAAAATTAGAAAGTAAAGATGATACTAGTACAAATGTTGAATTGATTAATTGGTATCATTGAGCATTTAATTTTTTTCCATCAATGACAAAGGGGGATATTGTTGGCATATAGTTTTCATTGATGTCAAAAGAGAAAATCATGAAAAGGAGATTGTTGGCATGATAAATGTGAGAGTAGTGCATCTGGTTATGGAAGTATGTGGTTGTTTGATGAATGCTAAAGTGCATATGTTTCAAATTTTGTCATGAAGATGTAGAGAGTCCTTCATGCAATAGAAGAAGAAACAAGCTATAGATTCAAAATGGTTTTTTCTAGAGAATTATAGTGATGTGCTCTACAAGTCAAGAAAGTAAAGGATGTGCCCAAAATAGATTTAATTTTTCTCTTAGGTGATTTTAGGGTTTATAGATAAACCCTAATGAATTTACAATCATGGCATCCTCAAAATTTTATATTTCAATGGTGACTTGTGTTTGCCGATTGTAGGGAAATTAAGTAATGACTTAAGCCCATTATGTTCATCCTGTAACCGACCTCTCACATCTTGGAAACCAGTTGATGAGGACCAAGGTTCACATCAGTATGATAGTGCGTGATTGATAGATCAAGGAGTTAAGAAATTTAAGAAATCTGTGACTTGATTAAGTATTTTGAAGAACCAACAACTTAGCGATGGAGCAATTAGGTTCTCTTTGTTGTTAGCATGTCGTGGGTTTTTAGAACTTCACAACCTTCAACTAAAGGTTTTTAAGTTTATATTTCTAGTGACTTAGCGATGTGTGATAGGTGAGTATAATTTCAATGGTGGGACTAGATAGTGGAAGGTTACATACGCCATGAACTATTGGTAGTGGTGAATGGTAGAGATTAAAAAAGGTTGATCAAATGGTGCATAATGTATGAATGGTGGGACCTACGAAGGCAACATATGAAGTTGGTGGAAGTTGATGTCACATTGACAGGTGGCATTAGCCCACATACCCCACTAAGAATTTAGTGGGAATTGATCAAGACCCACGGGGCTAGCAGGGAACAATGAATATTGATCCTTGGAGATCGGATGGTGCTTACTATAGAGTCTGGTGGGACCAGATTAAGTGAAAGGTGATGATGATGAAGGATGGCGTGCATTGACCATCATAAGGTGAATGACAGGATGAAACATGGTAGAAAGTGATATTGGATGGTGACATCATCAAGGGTTCTTATCAGTGTGACATTGGTGTATTGGTAGGACTTTAAAGTTGTCTCTTCAATGGAGCAATAAGCTAAGTGGGACCTGATAGGAGATTGACAATGGAGTTTGGTGATGTGTAATGACAAGTGGCGAAGGATGATTTGAATGGTAGAAAAACTCAATTTCTTTTTGTGAGTTGTGTGGTGATGATGTGGATGACAAATGGCGACAACCGACAAGCCCCACAAAGTTTGTGTGGGCCTATTGTCAGAGATCACGAGATAGAGGGCTTTGGATGCGTATCTTGGTGGACCCCGCATATGGAAAGTGGTGTATGAAGGAGATCAAAAGGAAGAAGATCCAATGGTGATCATCAGTCAGTGGAGATTGATGGTGCATGATTAAAGGTGATTGATCTAATGGTGATGTTTTAAACATGCCAAGATGAATGGAGGATTGTAGGATCTTGGTGCAAAAGAGAATATCAATGTCTCATATTTAAAGATAAAGATCTACAATGGCTATGATAGTGTGAATGAGGGTTTCGACTGGTAACCAACATAGAGGAAGGATTTAATTGGTCCAACTACACCTATGACCAATATCATTGAAGATTTGATCAAATAAGTAGTGGCATTGATCAAATAAGTAGTCGCACAAGTTATAAGGGAGATGGTGAGAAAAATTAGATCATGTGGTCAAAGAGCTCATTTAATACATATCTGACTCTAGGGTTTCATTGGTTTCCATTCTTAGAAAATTCTTTGTATCTAAATTAAATGTTGTGAGGCCTAATGCAGAGGTCTTATAATAAAGGTTTCTGGAAAACCCTAAAAGGTGATCAAGATCATAATCGGATCACATTATCATGAGAATGCATTTAATGTATTCTAGGTTTAGCGTTTTGTAGGTTGACTAGTTTAGAAGATTCAGTGAATTTGTATAGTGTATGTGTGTGGCTCAAGGTAAAGGAATCTTTCTAGTGAAGTTAATATGAGAAGACAACCCTAATAGTAAGTTGGAGATGATCTAGATGGTGGAGATAATCTTGAGGAAAAGATAGCAGGTCTGTGGAGAAATAAGACAATTAGATATTGTCAAAAGTGTGTGTTAGTTGAGGGAGTTAGTGTGATGGAGTGAGTTTGCAAGAAAGAGAGAGTGAAGTGCAGCAGGCACTTAATGCACTTCTGAAGTCCTAGACTATAATATAGAACATCCTCTAGGTGTTTTCATTCATTGTGAAGAGAGTGTATAGTGCAGCAAGATAGAACAATGATTGTTCTATGTGCAAAGAAGAGTGCACTGCACAAAAGAGTAGAGAGATACAAAGTGTGTGTGTTGTTGAGAGTGAAGCTACAATAGTAGAGTGTTATTTGCAGTAAGTGCAAGAATGTATTGAATGTAATGATGCATGATCAGGTGTTTTAGAACCAAGTCATGCATATATGAGATTGTAATGTTGTAGAGGTTGTTGCCTCATTTTTATTAAGTTGGTGATCAGAGTAGGGGATTGGTGTCTCCTTGGAGTTGGTGCTCCTAAATCAAGGAGTTGGTTCTTCCTTGGGTTTGTGTCCAAAAATATTGTAATAGAAGTTTTATTTGTGATGTTAGATTTGAGCAGTAGACTCACACAACATTTTTCATCATGGTTTTTCTCATCTTGGGTTTTCTAGTTATATCTGGTGTTATGGGCTTATGTGTGTGTGTTTTTATCTCTCTCTCTATTTAGTTAATCTATGCATTAAGGGCTTAATGAATTATTCTACATAAAGTACTTGGATCTAAAAATAATAATCTTCACGAAGGTTTTGAGGGCTAAGTTCTAGTATCTACTGATTCACCCCCTCCCTCTTAGTAGATTTTTGTGTTCTAACAAAAATATCATCCACACAATCTTTGACTATTTTATGGATCATGTCATGAAAGATGAGAGTCATTTCTCTTTGATAGGTTGCTCATGCATTCTTTAGCCCAAATGGCATCATGTTCCAACAATATGTTCCCCATGGACAAGTGAATGTTGTCTTGTATTGATCCTCCTTGGCGATCATGATTTGATTGTAGCCTAAAAAATCATCCATGAGTGAAAGAATTTCACACCCTGTTGTTAAGTCCATGATGAGATCGATCTTAGGAAGAGGGAAATCATCCTTTGGGAATTCCTTGTTTAAGTCTCTAAAATCCATGCATATTATGATGCCCCCAGTGGGTTTTGAGACTAGTATCAAGTTTGAAACCCACTCAAGATAATCTATCAATCAAATAAATCCAACATTAAGAAGCTTTTGTAACTCAAGTTTCACCAAGAGTTTTGTCTAAGGGTGCATCTCCCTTAATTTTTTCTTCATTATTTTATCTTCAGGATAGACTACTAAGTGATGCATAGCCACTTTTGGATCAAGCCCTGGCATATATATGTATACCATGCAAAGTTTTCTCTTCGTTATTTTAGGAATGCTGCTAGTTTTTTTTGTTCTCCATCCAACAAGGATTCATCATAGAAAGTGATCTTGAGTGCTTCTTTGGTTCCTACATTGAATGGAGTGGCCTTTTTTTCTAGAACTATTGACTTCTTTGGATGCATCACACTAAGGGGGAGATTGAATCCCTCATCCTTTGGCACCTCAAAGAGGTTTTCAACTTCAAATGCATCCTTTCTTTTTACTATTTTAAGATCACAAAGTGCCACAGTGTATTTTTCACTTAGAGATCTACATATTAGTTGCATATTGTCCATTTTGTGACTGAAGGATTCAATCATCTCCCAATAGTATGCTCTTGTGTCTAGCTCTATGTCAAAACTTTATTTGTGATCTGCCCATGATAGGTTGTCATGGAGTCCCATGAATTCTTAGATCGCTTCATCATTTTTGAAAAAATCTATAATTGGTGGTCCTTGTTAGTCCAATTCAATGATTTGTGGGTATACTAGGTGTATCTCAGTTAGTTTAATGCTTGGGGTAAAGGATTTTATGGATATCATGAAGAGGGAGTTATTCTCAAATAGGTCAACAACGTCAAGGGGGAAGTCATCTAAGGTTGTATCATGTGATGTAGGTAACCAATAGGAAGCCTCAACTTGTTTATTGGAAGTACCTTTTCCAATAAGGGTAACCTTGCTAGTAGTACAACCTAGGACAAGATTCTTTAGGAATTTCTTAGGAACAATGGGTTCTAGCAAACCATTATCATTATATCCTAACTTCGCATTCCTGTTATAGCCTCATCCCTTCATTAGCTGCAATCCTTTCTTGTCATCTTCCATGGGAAGAATAGGGATGGGTTGTTCATCTTGATATAGTAGTTTAGAGACATCCTCCTCATTGACATCTTCTTGGTTCAAATCCTCCCACTTGGTGAAGGTAGTAGCTTCCATCTTGATTGTTTTGACCTCTTTGTTGATAGATGTGGGTTTTCCATGGGATTTAGGAGAAAGAGGTAGGTCTCCTAAGACAAAGGTATCCTTCATTAGTTTATAGTTTCCACAACCATCATCCTCAATCAATGCTTTGATTTCAAGAATGTTCTTCACAATAGGTGTTTTCACTTCTGAAGTAGATGCAAGGAATGATGGGTCAACAAATGAGGAAGATGGTATAGGTCCTTCATAATTTTTAGGGATCTAGGTATCTTGTAAAACTTGGCCTCAAGGTTCTTGTAGTAGTAAAAATGTTCAAGGTCTCCATGGATGGTAATTTCTCTGCCTTCAAAAGGAAACTTTACACATTGATGATAGGTCACAGCGATAGCTTGTAGGGCATGGATCCAGAGTCAAAAAAGTAGGATGTTATAGAGGAGATCAAGTTCTAACACTTGGAATGTAGTCTCTACAATGATGAGTCTCACTTGGATGGGTATCACAATGATACCTTGTAATACCCACTCTTGGTTATCATATGCTCTGATGGTGGTACTCTTTTCTTTCTCAATGGTATCCTCTGAATAGCCCAAGTTCTTGATCAACTTGCAAATTTTCATACCAGAACCTCCATCTCTTAAGACTCTTTTAACCTTTTTTTTATGAATGATGACCTTAAAGTATAAAGCACAATTATGGGATGGTTGTGATGGTAGGTCTTGTTCCCAGAAGGTGAGGATATGATTAGTGATATGCTCTACCATGGCTTGAAATTGTTTCATATCAATATCCTCGAGGATGGATGAAAAAGACAAAGAATTCTCTAGGATTTCCCTATGTGCGGGTGATAGCCTCAATAGTTCTAAGATAGAAATTTGTGCAGGGGTCTTCTTAAGTTGATATAGGAGATTGTACTTGCTAGGATTTGATGTTGGAAAAGTACGTTGTGCCATAGATTGAGATGGGACTCCATGGATGATGAATTTTCCACGTCTTGTGGTGACTCCACATTTCGCACTAGGCCCTTTGATGGTGACAACAGTGATGACACTATTATAGGAAGCGACTACATTGGAATAGTTATGTTGCATGTTTGTGTAAACCTTATCTTTTTTGATGTTTTTCCCTTTGCTATGATCAAGGATAGGGTTTTTGAATATCTTAAGATCTTCTTTACTAGATGGTACTTCAATAGATATGGTGTCATTTTCTATAAGGTCTTGGATAATATTTTTCAGCCTCATGTATTTTTCCATTTTGTGTCCCTTGATTTTGTGAAAGTCACAAAGATCGTTCTCATTGTACCAGGATGGTTTATCCTATGGTTCTTGATAGTTTTCAAAATTGGGAAGTTTTATCAGGTTTGACTCTACCAACTTCTTCATGATGGTCTTGATAGGTTCAGAAAACTATGTGTACCTACATTTTGCATAGTTGTTCTTGTTAGGGGTTCATCTTTGTTGCATGTTGGTGTTGTTTATTTGATTTTTCTGAAGAGGTTTTGTTCGTTGCATTGCTAGTTGAACATTGGCTACTTGATTTTTGTTTAGCCTAGGAGCACTTAGGACCACCTTAGCATCTACCACACAATTTTCCATCATGTTCTTGTTCTTAGCCCAAACACGAGGCTTGTCATTTGAACTAATTGATGGGTGATTATCTTTGTAAGCTTGAGTATTTCCCTATGAGATTAGAGATCTCTCGATGTTAATGGCTATAGGGACAATCTCATCATAAGATTTGATGCACTACATTTTCAAGTGGAAGGAGAGATCTGGATCTAAATTTGCTATGATGATCCCCACTTTTTGTTCATCGGGAAGGGGCCACTTTATATTACTAGCTCTTTGTCTCCATCATTGCAAGAAATTGGAAAAAAATCTCCTTTGTTTTGTTTGAGAGTATACAACTCTTCTAGGCTTACATCCATGTCAAGATTAAAGGAGAAGTAATCTATGAATTTATCAATGATTTCTTGGAAATTTTTAATATAGAAAGGAAGTTGAGAAAACCAATCCATGGCAGGACCTTTTAAACATCATGGAAAGAGGTGTATTAAATAAGAATCATTGTAAGTAACCTCCATAAACATGATGTTAGACTCTTTGAAATGGTCTACAAGACTTCCTCTCCCTTTGTATTTATTGAATTTGGGGATTTCAAAGCTGGGAGGGAATGGTACTATTGTGATGTTTCGATTGAATGGATATGGACATAAGTTCTGTGTATGGGGCTTCTTTGTCTTTCCCATCCGAAGATTTTAAATTTCTTGTGACAATGCCTTAAGTTGTGATGCTAGATCATCTTGTGGGTTTGGTGGAGGAACATACATTGCATACTATAGAATGGAAGATGGATTGTACACAAGATTCTGATATGACAAGGGGTTGTATGGTGTGTATGGTGATGTGGTATTTTGTGAAGGTGATTGCAGTGTTGATGTATATGTTCTTGATGTGTTCAGTTTGACGATGCTATGTTGAGGGTTATAGTATAAAATTTATTGTTATTAGGCATACTATTGAGCTAGTAAGGCTTGTTGTTGTTGTTGAGCCACAAGGGTTGCTTGTTGGGCTTGTTATTGGATATACTATTGAGCTAGTAAGGCTTGTTGTTGTTGTTGAGCCACAAGGGTTTCTTGTTGGGCTTGTTGTTGTTGTTGTGCCACTAGGGCTTTTTGTTGTTGTGCTACTAGGGCTTGTTGTTGTTTTTGTGCTACTAATGCTGCTCGTTAGGATTGATGTTGTTGTTGTGATACTAATGTTACTTTATAGGCTGCTAAGGTTGCTATTTGTTGTTTTTGTTTGTGTTGCTAGGGCTATTTTTTGTGCTTCTAGGGATTCTTCTTCTTTTTGTTGTTAGACGACTTGCTGATAATCCTATCGTGCTTGTTGTAGAGCTAAGGAATACACTTGTAATGTGGGTCGTTGTTGGGACATCTATGGTGGATTGTGGGTGTTGATGTTTTCAGTGGGTAGTGGGTTGTTGATGAGAGGTTGGGGGTTCCCTTGGTTCAACATTCCTTGTAAGATGGTGGATTGAGATGGAGGAATGTAGTTTTGAGGTCCCATTTGGTTTTGCATGGTGAAGGGGACAGTAGGGAAAGATGAGGATGGTGCCATTAGATTTTGTGATGGTAATGACACACTAGGAAATTAATTCCATTGACTAAAAAGGTTCCCTTATCCAATGTCTTGGGGATTTCCTTGCATTAGGGATATGGACAAGGTATTACCTTAGTTGACAGGATTTGTGATCAAGGGATTTTTTTGATGTGGTTTGATGATGGATGGGATAGATGTGTTTTGGATAACCACTGGGTTTGATATATCAATGGGAGGATTGGATGAAGATCTCTTGTGTTGTGTTAAAGGTTGGTTTTGTGTGATGGTATTTGATTTCCCTTTTGGATCTATTTGTGACACTTAGTCCACACTACTTTGCATGATGTTTAGAACACTTGTGGTACTCATGGGTATGGATGAATTTGGGTGCCCCTAATATGTTGAGCTTGTTGTGGAGTAATGAAGTGTAAGGAGTTTATATGGATGTTGGGGATCTTCAGGAACTAAAGGAGCACCAAATGTTGGTGTCCGAGTGGTTTTTTGGATGGAGTGGTGTTGAGAGTACCCACAAATGTGTTGCTTTCAAATGGTGAAATATGGCCAAATTTCTTAGTAAGACTAGTTGGAAGACTGGGAATGGATGTTTGATTTAGCCAAATGGAGTTGTGAAGCCTTATGTCAAAGGCTATGCAACAAACAATGGGGAAATTGGAGCGACATTTTCTAAGGCTTGATGTTCCATGATTTCCTCCCTAGTAAGTTCAAATGGGTTATTCATGATGTATTCTATCTCATATGGCCCTGATGGAGATGATGGTTGTTGCGATGGGGTAACCTTACTTCTCGGATCAAGTTCTTGAGGATTTGGATCACTTGATATGAATGTGACTTTGGATTTCTCCATGATTCTCTTATGTTGTGATCTTGTCTTTACCATAAATTTTGGGTCACCTATGAGAGAGTTGTGTTGAGATTTGTAATGTTTGAACTCTCTAGTTGACTCAAATCTAGGTAAAAGGGATTCTCTAAGTAATTTTGGAGCAATGATGATAATGGGAGATGAAGAGGTGGATGACGTGGGAAGTTATTTTTGCAAACGTTTTTGGATAGCACGTTTGACTTAAGATTTTGATGTTTGATGTTTGATGTTTGATGTTTGATAAAGGATGTTTATGAACTTGGATATCTTTAGGGTAAACCTGTGACCGTCAAGATAAAATAGTTCAAAGATGATAACTAGACTAAATAAGTGCATGGAAAAGGATTCATTTCACATACAAAGTAGCTAAGTTAGTGGTTGGTTTGATAGATGTTTTAAGTAAAAAAGTGTTGGTGTATTCAAATTTTTTGCAAAGTTTAGTGAAGTGAAGGATGAAATTTGATGAAGGGGTGGATGAAATGTTTGACCCAATGTTGACCTAGAGTGAACCTTTGTTTGATAAGACCAAGGTAGTGAGAAACATGCTAGACTTATAAAGTTTTTCAAATCCTAAAGACTTAATGATTATTTAGAAAAGTTCAAGACTGTGAAAAAGACCAAGGTTTTGACTCCAAAAGAATGCATACAAGTTTGGATTGTTCCTTGAAGCACATTTATAGAAGTTGTATACCAACCTGTTTCTATTTTGGTAAAGTGCTAAAAGGTTTTTTTTATGACTTTTGGACTATGATTCCTAAGTTTTAAGTAACGACTTGAAGACCTTCTCTTGGGGATTTTGATTTTGCATGAGATCATTTAGAAAAGTTAAGATTATGAAAAATAGGATATTTATAGCCACACGGGTGGTGGTAATATGGGCCTTCCAACCACAATATCGACTTGTTCCTCTTCTTTGTCTATGACATATTTTGTGTTTCTCCGCTGAGTTGGTGTTTCTTTTGTTTCAAAAGTGAAGTTTCTCAAACTATTAATTATATCAGTTTGTTCTCCTTCAATGAGTTCAAAGTTTGGTTGGATGATATCAGGTGTAAGGTCAGGTTGTTCAACCAAAGCGATCGGTCTCCAAATGGTCATGTGAGGTTCAATTTGTCAATTTTTCATGATTAAGTGAGTTTATTTTACAACAAACACTTGTCTTGATTAAGTTTCAAACTAAATGTATATGTGAAAAACATCATCAATTTCACAAAGTCTATTTCATGAAAATCATGAGGTTGAAGCCATAGTTTCCTATGTTAAATTTGGGAAGTATGGATTGACATATAAACCAAAATGTTTAGAAGTCTCTAAGAATAAATTCGTAGGAAAAGCATAATATCAAGGTTTTGTCAAAGGGTATCCATACTTCGACCAAAGGGTTTGAATTTTTGAAAAGACTTTGTTGATGTTTGTTTGCAATGTTTTGAACCAAGCAAAGTATTAAACTAACTCACAAGCATTTACCACCCTAGGTTAAAAAGATACTACTTGTTTAATCCCCACTTGGATTTCTCCAAACACTTAGACAATGTGAACACGTAGATATTTGGTGACACTGGATCTCCTCCATGGTGCACAGTTCTTGGGACCACCAAATCTCAAATCCTTAAGATTCACAAATCAGAAGGATTTTTATGTTTCAATAATGAATAGTAAAATGTGGGGTAGCTTCAGAATGACCATTCCTGCACCAGCAAGCATAAAGGTTTTTGGATTCTAAACAATTTGTTCTTAGTAAGGACTTTCATTCAAGGTGGTCATACACGATGAAAGATTAGATCAAGATTATTTCAATCAAGAGGCCTCCCAGTACCTTCTTAAGAAAGGATTTTGACATGTCACGTGGAAACTATGGGTGGCACTTGTCGGTATGACACATATGCACCTATTTCTTATGAATTTCATCACAAACACATTTTTATATAGCGGTTCAAAAGAGCTTGGCTTTAGCTCGTTACTACTTGGGTTGTTCCCACATTTTGAAGCAGGGTGGTTGGCCCTCTAAAGATATATAAAAGCAAGGAAGTACATTTTTTGTTTGATCTCCCATATCACATGAAGCAAGGAGAGAGCATACACAATGCCTTTTCATCCAAATCTAAATATGTGGGTGGTTATACAAAATGTCAAAGGAATGATTTTGATTCTCAAGATCTATTAGTGGAATGAGAAAAGAGCATACACATTCAATGAAAAGAATGCAAACCACAAGACATGACAAAAACTTGTTAATTTTAACCCTCAAAGAAAAGGTAAGTTCATTTTAAGCACCAAACTGAATATGAAAGTTGTATTGTTCAATTTTAGCCAATTTGAACATTCATTTTAAAACCCAATTGAAAGATAGTGTGGTCCTAAAGCGTAAAATGAAAAGCACGATAAATGGGTTATAATTGCCCCAAAAGTGTTGAAACACTTATTACAATTATAATATTTAAAGAAAATAATGCTTCTTCACTTTGAATTTTATCATCCAACCTGCAAAACCCGGTTAGCCTAAGAAAGCGAGAAGTCAGTGATATGTCTAAAAGTAGAAAAAATAAAAAATTTAAATCACATGCTGAAAAATTATTCACCATTTTTGCTTACTAGATAAAAGCATTATTATTCATGATAGCATCACCATAAATCAAATGAGCAACACTCTGGTGAAAAATAACATCACTCTGTAGCAAGACAATGATGATGATAGTGTCGCTATTTGGTGGCATTGTCATTTGTAAATTCTTGATACTTCTAAAAAGTATTAGTGTTGTTTATTTTAATCAACGCTAGCGTATTAATAGGGCATCGATGTATTTTCTTAAAAAGACTTGCTATATGGCGATGCCTAACAAAGGCGTCGCTGAAATCTCCTGGAGCATCGATGTATCTACAAAAACCAAAAAATAGACTTCGAGAGAAAAAATCGTTAAATGTGATCGGTTAGGCCCTTCTTCTAGCACCAAAATGTGACCGACAGATTAGTATGGGCTAACTACACTTGATCCATGAGGATATGAAGCATATTCATGCAACTAAATGTCAATACCAATAGAGATCATTCAAATAAACATTAAACTAGGAATACATTAAAAACTTAATATGTTAACTATGAAAGCTTCAAAAAACCTATTATAATCCATTGAAACTTATCCTATTGGGGGAGTGGTATCGCATTGATGTGAAACAGAGATCCTTTCCCAATCCCTTGGATAATGAGCTTCTTTCAATAAATTTTATTAAGGAAAACCGATGAAACCATTGTGGTATGTGTGATGAAACATGATTTAAAACTAGATTAACATGATGCAAGATATTTTAACATGGCTTATGCTAAAATGATCAAGATGAGTGAATGCAAAGCTAATCTAAATGGATTTTAAGCTAAAATATTGAAATCCTAATTAATAAACAAGCTAAATGTATGCATCTAAGTTACCATGGAAGCCATTAATGAAATATAAGCTAATTAATGCAATTAATTAAGCTAAAATGCTATTAAGTAAATGCTAAATATGAGTGTGAGTGTGAGTGATTTCAACAGAATGAGTTTGCTCTAAAAAAGATGGATCCATTTGTCTCCAAATAGTGACCTATTTATAGGAGGACAAGTGAGAAATGGAGGGTTGAGATCAAAATATTAATCAATGGTCAAGGATGAAGGAAAGATGAAACATGGATCATGGATTCTCATCAACGGATGAGAATCAATGATCGCATGGATCAAGGAAAGAATCAAGGGCTCTCATTCTTTCAAACAAACACACTTTTAACTTGCACAAGAAGTCTTGTAAGTTAACTTGCACATGAAGTCACCTAAGTTTGTTATGAAAGAGAATATTCCTTTTTTCAAATGAGTGACGAAAGAGAATATTCTTTGGAATATTCTCATGGGTTAGGAAAATAGATATTTAGCAAATTAAAACAATTTTTTAATGTACAAAAAGGGAAGGAATATTCTATGGGAATATTCTCTTTTGGAGGAATGTGCAAAGGAGGAATATTCCCTTGCAAGTGGGGGACTAGATTTAATTAGGTAATTAATAATTAAACAAAGGTTTAATTATGCAATTAGGGGAATTTCATGAAATTCATTAAATAAAGTGATTTAATGAAAAAGAGGAAAGTGATGATATTTAATTAAATAACTTAGGGTTATTTAATTAAATAAGAAGACAGGGATTTAAATTAAATAATTTAATTTATTTAATTTAACAGGATGATGTGTTAGCATGAAAGGGGGTGAATTAACCTGATTAAATTAATTGGGTTAATAGATGTAAATGGTTCAATTAATTAAATAACTAGGAAAATTTATTCAATTAAGCGAAAAGAGGATGGGTTTTAAGATGAAATGATGTTAGTATACCTTACTCAAGTGTATGATATTATTCAAGACGTTTTTAAGTGTCTACATAAATATATGGGAATCCCATAGTCAATTTTATGCCACAAACTTATCTTATGATATGGTTAAAGATAAAAAAATATCAAAGACAAATTATGTGCTTTATTCATCAACTGAAAAACTAATACTCTTTTAGAAGAAAGTTGCAAGAGATTCTCAATTAATTTTTGCAACCATAGGTAGATGAAAAATAACTTCTGGAATAGGTGGTGAATGGCATTTAACTAGCCCCTATGTAATAACCATGCAATATATTCATATTTCTTGAGGAAACTCTATTGTGAGTTTGTCCTCAATGACATTGTAAACCACTTTAATATTTTAGATTCTTAGGGAAATGAAAAATACTCCAATCATGATATAGAGGGAGCACATTAGGCACAATACTAGTAAATAATACCTCTTAGTCAGTTGTCAATATTTCATGTCATAGTCCCTTTAGTTGTGAAGAAGAGAATAAAGGTTCAAAAACCCCATCTATTAGTTTATTTACATATTCCTTGGTTTATAAAAACATGCATCTATACCAAGGCAATGAGGGGGAATCATTGAGGTATTATATATTACCATACATCTATTATTCTTGTAGGACTATGGGTAAAAGTACAAACCTGTGCCATATTTTTGGCCAACCAAATAGTTTCTATTGGATTTATTTAGGGCGAAAATACTCATGTGAAGGGCTTTCACCTGAAACTAAGTGACAATGACATGGAGCCTATGTGGCACAAACCATATAGTCAGAAAAAATTTAGGTGAAAGTTATTCTATTTAATACCTTTTGACCAAAAACATTAAATATAAAATTCAAAAAAGGGGGACCTAAGAATTTCACTCGAAGCCTGCTCACTCAAAATGACTTTGACCAAAATCCCAATGACCAATCCCTATAAATGACCCTGAACCAAGTTAGTACATTTTTTTTTATGTTTCCTTCATTTAGATCATGCTTGGTTAGTAATTTTTTTATGTTTTCCTAAATAACACATTAGATCCATGTTGAACCATTGTCAATATGCTTCCCAATTTTCCAAAACCATACTTCAACCATACACAAAAGTCTCACATAGTACCAAGATTATAGAAAGAGAATACTTATTCCTACCAAAATGAGCCACAAAAACAATAGTTTTATTCCAAGAAAGAAAATTAGAACCAACATCTAATATCAAAAACATAGATCCATCTATAAATAATTATGAAACCATCAATCAATTCAAGCATATAGTCAAAATTATTATACCATACCCAAATGAATCACATATGCATCTAAGGGAAATGAATAACATAAACCATCTACATAAAAACCTATAACTATAAAAAAGTTATCAAATGAGGTTCAATCGTAAGAAAACTTACTCAAAATCAACAAACCAAGTAGTAGAAGTAAACATGTGATAGATCCTTGTTAAAACTATACTAATTCTTGTAGCACTATAAATTCTCACCCCTAACAATTTCACACTAGGTTTAGCTCCCCCTTATATGCTTGGACTTAATTATGCATTTAATTTTCTCGTTTCAAAATAATATTTTAAAAAATAGTAGAACTGAAAACAAAGATTTAATATTTAATACCAATGTTTAAGGCCCCAAAAAGGGTAGGTATGGACTAGGGAACTCTATTTATGTGGCTATTACACACACTACAACATGTAGATAAATACTTTCCAAATGAAAAGGAACTATCTATCTTGGAAGGGTTGCTAGGATTCCATGATCAAAGGTAGTCTTAACTATCCCAAGGCTCAAGAATGTTAGGTCTTAATGTACTAGGTTTTCTTAGGGGTTTTTGTGCAAATTACTATTAATCATAAGGGGCTATTGGTTTTAAAACTCTTAAACTTTGACAAGATGAAGCACCACAAAGATTTAGTAGATATAACATACATCACTATTCATACTTCATTAATCCATATTATTTAAAATAAGACTACTAAAAGACCATGTTTAAGAGAGAAAAGGGCCTAAGAAGTTAAATGATCCTAGCTATTATCCACGTATTTACCAAGAAAAGACTAAATCAAAGCATAAACTATTTTATATCTCACCATACTCCTTCACAGCTAGAGACAGAATAGTGCAAGAATTTTAAAGAAGACAACCATTTATCACCACAAGAGTATCAACTGTTAGTGTAATTAATTAATTATTACACTAGCATTAGTTAACTTAGGTCTTAATTAATCATATTAGTCCTGGGTTGCATTTAATCATTTAATAATGTTGTTGAGATAAGATTCCATTCTAGAAGATGAGTTATCTTTTCTAGAACTTATCTCCATCTTGTTATCATTCCCTAGGTAGTTGGTTAGGGTTTCTTATTGTCACATGAAGTTTGATTTGAACACTTGGCAACATCCTTTGCATTCTAGGTTTAGCACTTGCCTATATAATCAAGAATATGTACTCTTTGTAAAATATCTACATCTAGATCATCATAATAGAATCTCTATTTGAATGCTATTATCAAACTTTCTGTGTGGATGATTATTTCTTCCTCGCAAAGGTCCTCCATTGAATACTGCAGCTTCATCAGGGCCCCTATGCATCCATCATTCCCACATGGTATCAGAGCTATTCCAGTGAAGGTTCATCCCAGGATCAAGAAAGTTTGGCTAGTGAGATTCTTTGTAGGCTTGAGGGTTTTATCTTGTAGGCTAGTTGGTTCCACCCAGAGACCAAGCTATTTTCTAGTGTAGATCAGGCTCTATCCAACCTCTCCATTGCGCTCAGAAGGCCTCAAAACCTATAGATCACCTACCCATTCGTCCGATTTGGACATATTCACATCGGGAGCCATTTGAGGTATCTAGTGTTTTTTGCATTTTGTACGATCCATATAGTTTTTGTAGAAAGAAAATTTCCCTTTCAGTCCTCCATCATGGAAATTTTTTTCTAAGTCATTGGGCAATTTTTATTTTCAAAAACAGACAAATTTTTATATAGTTACTGCAAAAATTTCATTCTGTGGGCGACCTGGTATTTTATTTTATAGTCGGCATAATTATATTTTCATGGGCTATAGTTTTGGTTCGGTCGGCATTTATTTTTATCTACAAGTTTAAAAAATCTTATTGGCATTTTTTTTTGAATTGCAAATTCTTTGCAATTTTCAAAAAAAAAAAAAATTATGCTTGTCTACGACCACCGGTTGGTCGTCCCTATCACTTTAGTTGTCGTCATCCTGCATCATCACTACCATTCTCTAGCCTTTTCCCACCTACCATCCTTCTGCCAACAATGCTCCTGCCGACCACACACCGACCATCCACCGGCGTTTGTCCCAGCGTTCACTCCCGGCCCCCGCTACGGTCACCTCAACGACTAAAGGCCCCGCTTGTTCCCAACAACACCGCCCTGACACCACCCGCCCCACCCAGTCGCCGCTCCACTGGGTGGCATTTCTTTTTTTTGCAGGTCTTAAGCCCACGGTCCCATCAATGACCAAGGGCTCCGTTTTTTTTTCCCCCGAGTACTTATTTTTTGCACCTGTTTATACTGTAGGCCCTAATAGGGCAGATTTTTTCAAATCACCATATCTTCACACCACGGTGTCAAAATTCGACAAACAAGATATCATTGGAAAGAGGATTTGGTCTACTTTCCAGTGGTGCAATATTTTTTGCAGAATTTCTTTGTCAAAATATTATACAATCAACTAAATTCAAAACCCTAGTTTGGACATAAAGGCTCATATCTTTGCAACCGTTGATCAAAATTCAATGATTCTAGTGGCATCAGGAAGGTAATTCAGAGCTCTTTTCATCCGTCATTCACTTTGATCAGTTTTAGCTCCAGGTACTCTTGCATTGGTTTTGTTCAATTTGGTGCATTTGTTCAATAACTTGGATATTCTGAAGCTTGGGAAAAGGTTTTTTGTTTTGGGTGGCATCACTTCAGTTGCATATCAGCTTTGGAAGTTTCTATTTGTTGTTGAAGGTCATTGTCTTTGTAATTTTGGATAAATTTGTTTATACATTATGGGGCTTGCATATTATCCTTCTTCTCCATCAGAGACTATTGGTATCCCTTCACATTCAGTGATTCCTTGTCCAGAGTCATTGATTGAGGCTTCCATCATCATCATTCATTAGGACACATGCAATTTTCCAAACTTGACATCACAGGATGGCTTTCTTTCATATATGAGACTTCCTCCATCTTCATTGAAGTTTCTTCTGCATCTACCATTGGATTGGCATCAGTCTTCTCTCAGTGTTTTTGAGGAAAATTCATTATGGGGGGCAATCAAGTCTCCATATATTCCTTCAATGGAAGGAACATCACATTGTTGTCTTTGGATCATGTTCAGCATCAATTTCTGCATCATCCTGATTTGTCACCTTCTACATTGATTGGGTATGTACCTGAGTGGGTTGTGGCATCTTCATCTTCATCAGGCAAGGAGACACATGAGCAGCTTTCAGAGACATCATCAGCATTCATATACATCCTTTCTTCCTTCAATTCCTATATGGAATGGGAAGCATCTTTGCACTTGCACTTGGTTTTATTTCTTTCAAAAGGGAGACAAGTTGTTTGTCGACATTGGATAATGTTTTGTCTACATACACTTACCTTTCTTGGAGGTGATCACATCTTCTAGGGGGGATATATAGTCTCTCTATTTCCCTCCTATGGGGGGGCCATTTATTGTATTGTATCCATGTGATGGTTATTGTCCTTGGGGGGATGATGTTGAGTCCTCCAATCATCACCTTTTGCATTTTATCTCCTTTTTTGGAGAGGGGTTTTCTTCCCACTGGGTTTTCCCTTTTCTCCATTTGTGGGAGATTAGTTGCATTTTCATTCTATGTACATGGGTACCTAAAATGGCCATCAGCCGGGACCCATCATCATCATGCATAATCATTGCATTTTCTTTTCCTCCCTAAGTTTCACTTATGGGGGGTGTTAGTGTACTTAATTATTTATTACACTAGCATAAGTTAACTTAGGTCTTAATTAATCATATTAGTCCTAGGTTGCATTTAATCATTTAATAATGTTGTTGAGATAAGATTCCCTTCTAGAAGATGAGTTGTCTTTTCTAGAACTTATCTCCATCTTGTTATCATTCCCTAGGTAGTTGGTTAGGGTTTCTTGTTGTCACATGAAGTGTGATTTGAACACTTGGCAACATCCTTTGCATTCTAGGTTTAGCACTTGCCTATATAATCAGGCATATGTACTCTTTGTAAAATATCTACATCTAGATCATCATAATAGAATCTCTATTTGAATGCCATTATCATACTTTTTGTGTGGATGGTTATTTCTTCTTGGCAAAGGTCCTCCATTGAAGACTGCAGCTTCATCAAGGCCCCTGTGCATCCATCATACCAACATCAACATGCACCCAAATCTAACGTAGCACATTGTCTTTTTTATAGGAACAAATATTACTCAGCTACATATGATTTACGATCAAGAAATAGATTTCAAATTTTCTTTCATATTAGAAACTTCTATGGTAAATATAAGTTCTTACAGTAGAATCAAACAAAAAAAATGAAAAATAGAAGTAAAATTGGTTATATGCCAATCTTGAGTCTATCAAGTTCAAAAAAATTGATCCTTTAAAATGAGAAACATCCTACCCTTTATAGAACACATGGCATGAACCAATCAATAATAGCACATGGATAAGAAAGAATAAGCCAATTAGAAAATATCATATGGCACAAAATCATTGGTTTTACTCAAAAATATAATTATCCCATCATTTTAAAATAAGTCAAAGTTAATTTGACTTCCTTCATTGTAGTTGAAATGATTGAAAGTTACGGGAAAATGCACATCGGGTTCACTTTAGTCTTCAAAATCATGGGAAATAGTCATTGAACCTTTTCTTCAAAATTATAGGTCTTGATGTTGAGTTCTAGGCTCCGAGAAAATTTCCACTAATGCATTTCAAGAAAACTTGTAACTGTGTCAGCTTCTCAAAAACCTCATGCCTTTGTTTTCCACATTACCTACTATTCTCCTTAAGATATTTCTTTTGGAGACTCATTACCTTTTCCAAGACTATAATCCCCAAAAGTTGTCAGCATCCTATTTATGTCTTCCCTAGAGGTACCCTGCATCACTTTCCAACTTTATTTTTCCATGCATATTCCTCATTGACTTTCCTTATGGCTTCATTTCTTTGTAACACATTGTTCTCATATCTACCCACGTGATTTCTATACCTGATTATCTCCTCAAGGAATTCCCTATTTAATGACTGAATAGGGTCATTAATTACCTTCTCAAACTAGCCTCTGAATGATTTTACCTCCACACCATCTTTTCCTATATTATCTAGATGACAAGTCTATTGTGTTAGCATCTCTAAGAGATCTAAGTCCTTATCTACCATTTTCTCACTTTTTAATGCTACTTCCTCCAATCTTGTGATACATTTCCATAGTGAATCTCTTTCCCAACTTAGCTATGATCTCAAATTCTTCAACTTTGAAACAACCTATTCCATGACCATATTATCTTCTAGCAATAACTAGATTTCTATCTTTTGAATAGTTTCCAATCATTGCAACTCCATATCATTTAAATCCATGTGGTCTTTGTATTCAATTAGAAGCCTTTTAGACTTTCTGAGACAATAAAATTCTTTCCTAGACTTACCAATAGCTTATTTTATCTTTTCCTCACCCTATTGCACTAGTTTTCCCATCCAATAATCATACACACTCATCTTGTGTTTTAATCCTTCAATTGCATCCACTTGTTCTTTGGACATCAACACTAGATTGGGTGGAAACTTTGTTAGGGCCTAACTTGGTTGAGCTATGGCCTTAATGAAGTTATGTAAGTGAGTTATGCACTCCTTTAACTCCCTCTTCTTCTATTTATCCTTTCTCATATGAGAATCAATTGCTTCCAAATTCATTCTCATTTCTTCTAACTCCTGATCCTAAGAAGAATTCCATAGGTTAATTATAGAAATGTAATAATCCCAAGTTGTCGCCTCATGTTTATCTTTCTCTCTAATGGGGGTGTCTATCTAAAGAACCCTCCCACCATCTATGTTTCAACTAATTAAACATCTAACACTTTATTTGGTCTTAGGTTTTGGTGTTTCCACGTCCTGTATTATTCTTTTAAAGTCTAGAGGTAACAATTGTGCCTGCAATGGTGGAGCCAATTACTAGGCCAAAAAATTAGGTATATCTTCACTTGGCCTTACCTCTTCTTACCTCTAATCCTATTGATCTTGTTTCCCCAGGAACACCTTATTTTAATGGTTTTCCTTCATCCCTTCCAACCTTGGAAGCCTTTTCCATGCAACCTTCCAGTGACACAAATTCTTGGTTTGTTTGGTCCTTTTTTCTCTACTCTTATTCTTTGATTCTCATCCCTTCCACCTCATCATTATCCTTTTCAGCGTGACCTTCTTGAACAATTGATTCATGCTGCTTTGGGATACTAGGGTTTTAAATACCTTGTTTTTATTCTTTTGTGGCTTTGGTGGACTCAACATCTTGGATTTTGTTTGGACTTTCTTCATGACCATGTGGTTTCTCTAGGACAATTTCCTTCTCTATTTCACTTGTTGAGGTTGATCCTCAACTACCTTAGTATTTATGAAAACCTTATGTACCTCTTATTCTTCCTCCACTAGAGAAATGGGTATCTAAGATGTTGTACCAATCTGAGTGGGTTGATCTACTATAATTCTTGGATTCCCAACAACACCTTGATGTGTCTCTTTCTTAGGATCCTTCTTAGTAATTGACTTGATCATTTGGGATACCTTTGGCTATTTTTTTCTTTCATCTATTGTACCAAATTAATCCACTTCTCCATCTCCTTCAAGGTGTGGTCTATAGTTGTATTAGGTTCTTCTTCCTAAATTGCATATACCTTCCCCATGGTCTCCCTCATCATTGAAGTACTTACTGATGGAGGAGAAGCAAACATGGCAACCACCTATTGAGATACTGATCTTGTTTGACTATACACATGTTGATTCATGCTTATTTATTTTAGAGTGAGACACTCTATTGTAGGTAATGCAATAGAAGAGGATGCCACCGCCCATTTTTTTAGTATGTTGGTAGGAATGGACCTAACTTCCCTATTAGGTTCGTCTAGCTAAGAGGCCACTAAAAATCCTTGACTTGGTATTTTGACACTCCTTTCCTTCCTCTCTTCAAGAGCTTTAGCCTCTACTATCTTTATTTTCTTTGCCAAAAAATCATCATATCCTGGCTCATTTATCACCTTTTGTTCTCTTTCTCCTAGGAGGATATGTGATTAATAATCCATTAGTCTTTAACAACTAGATATATCTATCTATCCATATTTTATTAAACTCAATCATCGGCCCGAAGATTTCTTCCAATATTGTCATTTTAGGCTATCTCATATCTGGGTCTGGGATAGGATCATCGTAAACCTTCACTAAATCATGTGTAGGGTTCAAAACCTCTCCATTATCTTCAATTACCTGTAATAGAATGCTATGTGTCCCGAAGGTCATCATCATTTGGGCCAATTTCGATCATTGATAAGACCGCTTCCTAGCTTCACATTCATCTACATAGTCACTCTAGTAATCCTCCAGATGAGGAATGTGAGCATACCTTTTGTTGGTTTTCTTGGAAAGACTTAATGTTGGATCATAGATATTCCTTTTCAATTTGAATTCTTCCAACCCAAATGACCTTAATTCATTTTTTTCTAGCTTATCACTTTTGGTTGAACTACATTTATAATTTCCTACAATGATAGGAAATTTGATTGGTCCCTTTTTATGAGCTTTTCGATAAGTTTCATGGGATTCCATTACCTATTTTTCAAACTCCAATAATATTATTTTTTCCATAGGATATTTGGATACCATGTAGGGATAACCGAAGAATCCTTCAACTTTGATATAAGTGAATTTTGGGAGTTGGATATACTAGCACCCATAGTAACCAATGATGCCTTGTGTGAACAAGGATATTCTCTTAGCCTTATCTCCCTAAATTGTTTAGATCATTTTTATTGAGAAAAAATAATTTACTCTTTGGTAATGCTTCAAGTACTCGCTAGTAGTTATTTGGAAAAAATTCTAATAGACTAAATTCCACCCTAGATTACTTCCTAAAACCCCTATCCTATTCAGTCCTTGGATGTTAGCTTTCATTTTGCAGGAATACACAATGTATGAGGACATGAAAAACCTCCCTAGGATTTGGAACATTTGGATATGTTCATTCAATTTTTCACTAATGAACATAGCCCAATGGATTTTGGTAGGATCCTCCCTCATAAGTTTGATAACTTCATACATCCATGGCTCAAATTTGCTAGCATCTTTATGACCCATCATTCTACTCAGTAGAGTGATTATGTCTTGAATATCTAGAAAATAATTTAGCTTTAGTATGGTTTTTGGCATTATAGATATGTGCTTTAACTTATCATTTTCTTGAAACTAGGTTGACAACATAACCTTTTTGTTATGATCCTCCATATTGGCATATGCCCTTGCAAATTCTTCTATCTCCAGTGTATTCATGTTTTTGTACACTAGAATCCAAAAATTCTGAGAAATCCCCTCTGGGGTTAGGTCTACATATACCCTAACTTCCTTCAAAACCACTCACATGTCCACATTGTACCACTACATACATTCTAGAACCAATTCTGGAGCATCCATTTCCTATGGAAACCCGACCACCAAGTGCAATCCATTTGCTACTATATTCCTAACACATGGACTAGTATCAGGTTGTCAAATCCTTTCCATGATTTTTTTCTCATTAAAATTTCCCAAATGGGTGTTTGTCACCAACACATATGTGGGAATCACCTGGGATGTGGGAAAAAAAAACTCATCTTTGGGTTGTTGCTTTCATGCATTAATGGTTTCCCTTGGATCCTGCATGATTAGTATATATATATAATTGATGCACTAATTAGGGTAAGCTCTCACAATGTGATTCCCTTGGTTTAGTTTTATGAAATTATTCTACCAACAACTATTCATTCATTATTTTCTAACTAATTCCAACCAAACTGCATGCCAGTTTATTTAGAAAAAACCAAATAAACTATTGATTTTAGGGTTGCCAAGCACATGCAAAAGGCACTTTCAAAACATGGTTGAAATGAAATACTTAGTTCTAGTGATGGTGACCTTGAGTCAGGGTAGAATTAACCTCTGATAGTTATACCTTCTTGTTCTTCAATATTTTACATTTTTTGTAGTCTCGATTAGCATCTTGAATGGCATCTCAATCTATAGAAACACTTACAGGTGTCCTACTCAGCATGTTGTGGCATTCTGTAAAATAAGTAATATGTTTTCTATGGTGAAAACTAGATGTTTTTTCTACCTTCCTTAATACCCCTTAATCATTTTGCATTAACTACACTAATAGAGTATGAAAGTGGCAGTTTTAAGCTTTAATGATGGAGATATTAGTTTGCATGCTTTTATTTAATTCAAACATATTGTGTGAGCATGATTATGGTTCACTTTTGGGTTTCTTTACCTGGTTCGGGAATCAGCGACCCGATTTTTTTGCTAGTCGTGAAAGAAACCTTGTCATGACTAAGTTGCATTTCACTTTAAGACTTCCAATAACTTGCCTCGGCTGCAATAGTGGGTTTTCTTGCCTTTGAATTATTGGGTCACAAGTAAACTCATGCTATTTGCAAGGCACTCGGGTGTGGGTTTGAGAAGGTCTTGTCATAATTCTCATGTATTTTGATCTTTGATGAAATCCCACTTTTGGGTTTCATTACATTTTCATTAACGAATCTAGGTCGAAAAAGACTTACATCTGAAAAGTTTCTTTTTAGGCATGTTATTACATTAGCCAAACTTATACTTAATTTGCTTAAGAACACCCAATACTCAATAATTTAAAAAAAATATTCTTGCAAAACCAAAGAACTACCAAAAAACATTTTATTACTCTCAAAACCCATATTTTAGTGTATTTTAATTTAAGAAAACCTCTATTTTGCTTGAAATTAAGTGCTTAACTCAAATATCACCCACTTTTACCATTTCCTCCCAACAAAATGAAAGAAAGAAAAAGAAAAAGAGGGGTCCAAATTTTGTGAAGGGGAGAAATGGGGCATGTTGTGAGACTACACAACAACTAACAACTAGAAAAACCAATCAAACTAATAGAATATGGATTCTAGTAATGATAATGATGTTCCAAACTTTGTAACCTTCATAATTATAGGTTGTCAATATCTCATTTCAAACCCATTTCCACTTCAATCAACATAATAGAACTAGATTTTATTGAGATTTAGTGTGTGCTTGTGATTTATTGATGAAGGGAGACTCTCCCTCTAACACATCTTACACAAAAAATAACATTCAAGAACAACAAACATGTAATTTTATTATATTCTCAAAAATCATCTATATACATGCAATCAAATTCATTTCAACTATCTATTCACAAGACCACTATTACAAAATTTGGGTTGCAAATACATGCAAAAAATCAAACATGCAAGTCTACAAATGACAATAATGGCCATTGAAACCCCAACCTTTGTTTTGTGCTAAAAGAAATAATTTCGTCTATATTCTCATCTAGAATGAATCCCTTTTCCTTTGTAAACACTTTATAATATTTTTTCCACTTTCAATGAATTGCCACTTCTATTTTTGGCACCCAATAGGTTCAATTACCATTTTTTCCAACTTTTGGGAGTCATAACTTTTGAATCGAGCATCAAATCGACAAGCCATTCAAGTTCTTGGATATATCTTGATGAGAAGTAAGGCCTTTTTGTTTTCGACCAATTTTTAGGCCAATTTAGAACTTCTAGGTGCCTTAAAATTGACTTTGAATATTTTTAAAGTGATTTTTAAAATAAAACATTAATATCTCACAAGTGACAAATGCTATTGAAGTGATTTATTCACTGTTAGCGTCATTTCACCATTCTGGAACTCTTTATAAAATTTCATGCACATGCATAAATGTAAACTTACTAAAAATATAAAATTTTTTATTTTTAGCCCTTCCAACTTACTAAAAATAGTAATTAATCTTTCCATTTTTAGCCCTTAAAAATTATTCACTAAACCTAACTAAAAAAAAACACTTTTTTTTTTGGGATGCAAGATTGCTCTTACACCCTAGATGCTCCTACATCAAACACCTAGGGTAATTTGAGAAGTGACATTGTCTTTTTTGCCATTGCATGCCATCTTGATGACCTATCATTGAAAAATGATCTAAGAGATCTCAAATGGGTAACCTTGCATAAGTCTCCCTGGAGGAAGTCCTAAATTTGGCTAAGTGTTGAGTTTTGGGTTGTTGGGGTTGTCTTTTCCCCCTTTTCCCCATTCTTCTTCTAATACTTTAGGCATCAGCCTTTGAACTTCTCCTTTAAGCCTTACCACTTATTTTAAGTTAAAATCCACCCTCCTAATCCCTAAAGTTCGACCAAGTTCTTTAAAATTTTCTCAAGTCTTTCCTTTTCAGACTTCGGGCATCAGGTTTCCCTTTTATCGCTTACCATTTTTTTCCATTCACCCATCACCTCCCTCCAATCTCCAATGTTTCTTTCAGGAATTGGATATCGGGCTTCCACTTTACCTCTTACTTAGTAAGACGTAGCCTCTTCCTCTGATCCCTAATCCCCAATCTCATGTTTCAATGGTTGGAAATCAGGGTTCCTTCTTCCACCTTCCTTTTTACTCTTTCCCAACCTTTGATGTGGCATTCAAAAGTTTCAACCAACTCAAAATTAAGACATTGGAGGTTGGGATTCCTTCTTTCACCTTACCTCTTATCTAGTTAGATGTAACCCTTCATCCTAAGGCTTGACTCCTGACAAGTTCCAATGTTCATGGTTCTTTGCTTCAGCCTTCTTTTCTTTAGCAAGTGGTATGAGGTATCTCCAATGCCTGACTCTCGATGATGATAGTCTTGTGAGGTTCCAAGAAATTTAACTCTTGAGCTAGCAAGGATTTCCTTTTGGTCATGATGCCCTGACCTTCCGCATTTTGGCATGTTTTTTCATGGTGGCACCATTAATTCCTAAGCAACCTTCTCACTTGCATGTTTAATTTTTCAGGCTCAAGGACAAAATTTATTCTACTTGTTGATGGTTTTGGTTAATCTCATGGGCACCCATGCTCATTTATTTTTTATTATTATCCTTCTTCTCTTGCCCCATATCTAGATCGCTGATTTCATGAGGGAATTTTGGACAACATTTATTGGAGAGGTATGGTGTGTAGGTCTTTGAATGCCTAGGGCTCATCCTTCAACACATTTTCTAGGATTTGGTTTCCTCAACTCTAATCTGGATGAATTTCTATTGTTTTCTGACCCTAGTGGGGGTTAGAGTTTGGGTTGGAGTCAACTAAGTTATGCTTGAACTATAAAGGCAACACTTGTATATTTTTCAAGGGTTCTTCCCTAGATTTTCTCTAACAGGCTTATGCTACTCTACCATTTTGTGACTGTAAAATTATCTTCCATGCCTTTGTGTTAATAGAAATCATATATTTCACCTCTTCTCTATGCTTAAGTATCTTTTATATTATTCGATACCTCTATGCATGCACTATTTTATCATCTTTGTAGGGTGCATTATTGTGCTAGCTTATTGTAAAATTTCTGATTGTGGGTAACTTCTACTCCTTTCAATCTTCTAGACACTTAGTCTTAATGTTTCCCCTATAAATCTAATAAAGTAGAGAACTGTGTGATCCCCTCAAGTGATTTAATTGACACCTTGTGCATAAAAATAGGGAAGAAACACTCTAAAACTTGGTGCATATCATTTTACCTAATTTTTCAATATTTCCCCTTCTCCCTTTTCCTCTTGCAATTCATAGTTTAGGGTTAGTGTAGAAATTTAAGTGTTGGGTTGGACCAGCCTTCGCTACACTTGGTTTAGAAAGGAAGCTGGCCTTCTTCAAATATCTAACCTCATTCACAAGTTCCCACACCTTGAGTTTAGTTCCATTTTTTCACTAGAATGTTGAACTCGTTTTCAATTGGGTTTAATTTTGAGTGACAATAGTCATATCTCATGTATTCTAAGGAAAACCAAGATGGTCAACCTCTACCTTAGATAGCCAGGATGAATCTTCAATAGGCCTTCCTTTCCACTTGATTAAATATTCTTGATATTTCCTATTTCTTGTACGTCTACCCACATGGCTATCCAAGATCTCTTCTATCTCTCCTTATCTAAAGTAGGTGCCAGAATATTCCACTCTTCTTTTATTGGTCCATCCTTCATATTTACTTCATGATATTCTATTAGACCAGCAATGTTGAACACATGAGAGATGTTTATCCCACTCGAAAACTATACCTCATAGGCATTTTCTGAATCATGCTTCCTCAGGATCTTGCATGGTCCAAATTTATTGATTTTTAATTTATTAAATGTTCTCATTGGGAACCTTTATTTCCTCAAGTGAACCATGACTTCATCTCTGACTTGAAATTCCTTATATCTTCGCTTTTGATATGCCTTAGCCTTGTACTAAGAATTCATCTTAAGGATATGATTTCTTACCTCTTCATGCAAGCTCTTCAAGTGTTTTGCGAAATCTCCATCCTCAACACTGCTTTTATCTCCTTTATCAATATTTCTTAACTCAAAATAATTTCTTGGACTACTGCCATATACAATCTAGAATAAAGATTTATTGATACTCATATTGATAGAATTGTTATATGAAAACTCTTCCTATGGAAAAACCAAATCCCATCCCTTACGCTTATCCCCTAGTAAGAATCTCAATAGGTTACCCAAACTTATATTTACCATCTTCGTGTACCCATTAGTTTGTGGATAGTGTTGTTTTCAATCAAAATTGCACCCTAGCTAATATTGACTCAACTATCCTATTGAAACATGGAAACACTCTCAGGTTGTGGGTGACCTGTGGCGAGAATGAATCTCTAGAAGGGATGGTCCCCCTAGCAGATCACATAAACTACATATTTTTTTGATTAAAAGGGTTTAGAGAGATAAATGAAAATGAAATATTAAACTCCTAAAGGATGATACACCAAAACTTTACTTATTTCAATAACTTTACTCACAATTAGCTTCTCAAAACTTTAACTTTCACAATTTCACCTAGAACATACAACTCAACAGTAATTTGTGTGAAGGCTCAAAAGATTGAACACAACACACAACTTGAATCATATGAAACTCTTGCACACAAATTCATAATAATGAGACATAACAAAGGATCCAATTTTTATGATCACGATGAAACATTGAATAAACACTGCAAATATGAGACAAGAAATGAGATAGGAATGATCTTTTGTTTTGTTAAAATTGAAGGAGTATGCAAAATTGAGTACAAATATCAATCTTACAAAGCTTTCTGCAAGTGAGCAAGAAAGTAAGAAGCAAATCTGAACTAAGAAAAAACTAAGTTTTTTCTCCAACTTATGCCTCAAAAGTGTCCCCAATAGTGAGAATAGAAAAATCTGCCTGAACTAATCTCCAGAATAGAAAGCTTAATGTGATTTTTCAGCTCAAAATAAAAGCCTCCAAAATAGAACCCAAACTACCTTAGAACTGGATGGAAAAGATGGAAATTTTCTATCTCAAGTGGGTAGACCCAAAAGACTCAAAAAATAAAGCTCAAACTGACTGAAAACTGAAATTGAAAGTCTAGTTTGCCCAGTTTTTCCCTATTTTTCTCAAGAAGACTCAAACTCTAAAAGGAAATTTTCTAGAACTCAAGTGCACCATTTAGCTGCATTATCATAACAATTAATTAAGCAATTAATAGACACATTTCTTAATTAATGTTTTACAGCTTTGCAATTTTACAATTACAAAATAGAAAGACTCTAAAAGACTTGAGACTTGACTCCACCTTACTTGAATTTATCTTCCGATTTTTGCAATAATACAAGAGAACTATTGATTTTGATAAAAAAAATTCCAAGTACATAGTATTAGACATTTGATTTTTCCAAAAATTCAGAAAACTAAGGTATTGAAGGCATTTGATTTTCCTAAAAAATCAGAAAATAATCAAGGCACAAGGCCATAGGTTTTGCACAAATCTTCACCAAGTATAGAATATTCAAGGCCTATTGAATTTTTTAATAAAATCATAAAAGAAGATAGAGGACCATGTGATTTTCTCCAAAAATCAAAAGAAAGCCTAACACATGAAGCTCGACCTAGGCTTAAAGGGTATTAATTGAGGCATTTCATTTTAAAATAATGTGATAAAAATCACAAATTCGAGTTAGGGAAACAATGAGAACCTTAAACCAAAACTTGAGCCCTAATCCTTTAGCCACATTTAACACTTCATCTTTTGGGAAAACATGCTTTGTATGCCACTACCATGAGGGTTTGGTTTGAGCTCAAATTTTCCATCATTTCAATCGTTTCCAAGAAATCTCCTTGAATATTTTCACAATAAATTGCACGGTGAGTCTTTATTTGTCACAAAATTGATCATTCTTCTCCATTTTCGAAGCATTCTTGGGATTTCTTAGTTGCAGCCATGACTATTTTTTTGATGTATTTTCATTGTGTTTTCTTTTGTTGATGAAACCGCTGGCTTGAGGCTACGATTTAAAGCATTTATGAAGCTTGTATGGGCATTTCAAAATGGGGTAAGTTCTCCAACATTTGAATCTCTACATTTCTTTTTACTTCTACAAAATATATGCTCTTATTCGAGCTCCAATGATTGTGAATAATGAATATAATTTCTTTCTCCATGCATTCTAAGTGCATTTGGAAAGAAAACCTTATGGGTACAAATAAATGAAATCCTTCTATGATTACAAGTCGCGGCTTCACCAAGAATTTGAATTATTCCATCCTTTTGTATTCATGCAACATTTCTTAATATGAAAACCCTTGTGAGTTTATGCACTTTTAGAAACAAAATGATTAGAAAACTCAGGTTGTGGATTCATGAGGACATTATGGGTTCTTTTCTTACTCTCTAAGAAACATGAGGGTTTCTCCATCATTCTATATTTGTGGTTTTTGTTGTCCATTTTTCAGAAAAATGAAAGAAAATCTTTCTCCATGTAAGGCCCTGGTTGGAAAAACTCATATTGAGTCTTCATTTTGAAAATTTTTTTGCTTGAACCCTCTCAATGCATTCCTTCTTTTCAGCATGTAATGGATAAGATTCAATATTGTTTCTCTTATGAAAGGCATAAAATCATCTTTTATTTTATTTTGGGTTTGTCTTTCTAAAACTCATTATTTCTTCAAAAAAACCTCATGGCTACCACTGCATTTTTTGCACTTTCATCTTATGAAGAAATAAATGAAAGTTATTTTCTATATCTTCAAGCATCAAAGGCTTCATGGGCTCGCACTACTGTAGGTTACTTTATTTTCTTTCAATCAATGATTTGAGACCATTTTTGTACTCGTTGTTCACTATGATGGCAGCTTATAATTGCAAATGCATATTGCTTTTGAATGGATCAAACAAGGATATAGGAACATTTGCAATGCTTGAGTGCTTTGCTATTCCAATGAAGGTCTGCATCTTGTTTCCTTGAGAATTTCTTATCTGGTGCAAGCATAAAATAAATCTATTGTGATTGTTTATTGCTCTTGTTCAAATGCAGCAAGAAAATCCTTGTTTTATGACTTTATCAATTCTACCTCAGTGTTGTTTGCTCATTTCTCTTATGGTTATGCGCTTTCAACACTTTATTTCTAAGAAGGTATATAATTGCTGCCCCAAATCAACATTGTAATCCTTGCAATGAGAGCTTGGTTGTTGCTTCTTTTCAACACTGAATACTGCACTCCTTGCTGCCCCTTAAATGTGAGCATTATTTTTCAGGTACCTTGATGAATTTGTGTATTATGAAACCTTCATGTTGGCATTCCATGAACCCTATAAGCATGGAATCTTGCTTACAAAACAAAAAAAATTAATGAAAGATAGTGCAATTTTATTATGTCTACATATTCATTAACCATTCCAAGGAATTCCTTGCTCATTTTTTATTCTCATTTCATTACCCTTTTGAATTGATCATCATGAATGGGCAATGAATCTATTACTTTTGCAGACACTTAATGAATTACTCCTTCAAATGAAAATGTTTCTATTTTAGCATTATGAATATGAATTCCTATCTCATTTCCCTCTTAAGATTAGGGGCATCATGTTGGGCTCAACCCTTCTGGGAGCCCATTTTTGCCCCACATGCTATGATGTCTTCAAAAATGAATTAGCAACATGATTTATCTGATACCTGCACAATGAACAAACATGTTAGATAAAACATTGTGTAGCTTAATGCTCCTATGATGTTTTATTTTTCAGCCTCTCTTGCATGCATCTAATTGTTTTTCAACTGACTCAATGCATCATAGGAAATGTACTATATTTCTATTGATAGGGAACATAGGAAGACTCATATCTGGAGCTCCTACAACTCTTCTTATCATGATGTAGGTTCACTTGAAGATCAGGAGCAAGGAGGAGCAAGCTGCAATGAAGACCAACACCAAACACCAATAGGAAATGATGGATATGTCTCTTATTATATGCTCCTTTATTACTTTCATCTTCAGATGTATAGTATATTCCTTATGTTGTATTGGTTCAACTATTACCATGTCTTGTGTGGGACATTTGATTTCTCTTTTCTTTCAAATGAATAAAACACTTGTACAATTCTATATATACTTCATTTGAAAAATGAATTAAATATTGTAAAGTGAATGAATACATTGAAAAATGAATGAAGCAACTTCTTATATTCATGTATTCTCCTTTATGCTAAGCATTGAATTGAAAACTGAATACTTTTTTTTTTTGAAACAGATTGCACAATAACAAATGAACTCTTTCTTTTAATCTTTAATATATGAAATGGTTAAGCAAAGCAAAAATGTGTTAAAATCTTTTCATCTTTAATATAATGAAATTACTTCAGCTCTACCAATTTGAGTTGTAAGTGAAAAATTTACAACATTTTTGGTGATTTCTACTGAATGCTTGCTTGCCAAGCATATAGACCAGCTGCCTTAAATAATTCATTGGCTATGGAGTCAAATCTGCCCCTTCTCAAACTCAGAAAACCATGAAACTAAATTGCAAAAACTCCAAACAGTAGTAGAAAAACCAAACATAACCAGACTGAAAGAAAACTAAAAGGCCCTAGTGGCCAGAAAACATGTGCAGCAACACTGAGGGAAAGAAAATAACTGATATTAAATGTTCCTTAAGCACTTATTAGAAAAAACACTAGTCTACTATAGTAAAAATTTAGAAATTATCTTCAGAGGCAATGTTTGAGGTGGATCCCATTAACTGGGATAGGCAACACCTCTCCACTTAACTTGGAAAGTTGGAAGGCATTATGTTCCTTTCACTCTGTGATCACAAAGGCTCCATCCCAAATTGCATCAAACCTTGAATGTTTTCCAGGTTTTCTTCTATGCGTATTCCACTTGAAAACTAAATCACCAACAATGAAATCTCTTAGCCTTGATCTCTTATCAAAAGAACTCTTCATCTGAGCTTGATGGATTTCAAGTTTCCTCAATTCTTCTTTTATGGTTTCCTCTAACTCCATTAGCTATGCAAGCCTTACTTCCATAGGATGCTCCTCTAACAGCTCAAGCTCCTTAATGAAATTTAGAGTTAGTATTCAACAAAAATTGGTAATTTGGCCTCCTTACCATAAGTGAGAACATAAGGAGAGCAACCAATAGCTCTCTTAGGAGTTATCCTATCAGCCCAAAGGGCTAACTTAAAATTTCCATGCCATGTTCTTTGGTTGTCCTCAATGGTCTTCTTAATGTTCTTAATCAAATTTTTATTCGTGGATTCCGCTTGCCCATTACCCTGCGGGTAATAATTATATGACATATTCAAAAATATTTTATTCCTTACAAACCAATTAGAAATCCAAAAAACCAATAAAAGCTAATCCAATGTAAAAAATAATAGAATCAAGAGTGCCAAATCTATTATGTAGTTTTGCACACACGCCCCACTAAAAGTAGGGACCCCCCTTTTTCCTAGCCTTTTGGCTCTTTTTTGTGGCCTTGCCCTTTTTTGAGCTTGTCTTTGAAAATCATGGGGTTTTGGTCTTTAGTTCTTTAGTCATGGGGTTGGGCTACTTTGCACTATTCCTCAATACTTTTCTTGGTTGTAAGGTGCCTTTGTGTTGAGTTCCTAGTGGTTATTGAGTCTCACAGGTGTCCTCTCTGGAAGTGGGTTCCCTTTGCCTTTTGTTTGTCCTTGGTTTTTTTGTTTGGGTCTTGGGAGTTGTTCTTTTCCTCCTAAGGCCTTGTTTCTTTTGTTCTGTTGGAGGTAGAATTGGGATGGAACCGAGCTCTGAACCTTAAAAAAGTTCATGGTTCAGTTTCGTTCCCATTCTGGTTCCAACTTCGCTTCTTGCCTTCTTGTTTTCTTCATTGTTTTTCTTGTATTTGGCCTTCAAGTTGTTTTATTCCCTTAGATTTTCCTTTGGTTTTCCTTTTTCTTTCATTTTTCGGAGGCGAGGTCAGGATGAAACTGAACTTTTGAACCTTAAAAAATTTCATAGTTTCGTTATGTTCCTGTTTCGGTTTCGCCTCCGTGTCTTTGTTTTTTCACTATTTTCAGCCTTTGGGTTGGTTTATTCCCCTTAGGTCTACTTTGGTCTTTCTTTCCTTCATCAGAACCGGAACTAGGGTGGGAGCTGAAATCAGTACTTTGCAAAGGGTCCTATCTGGTTTTGGTTCCGCCTCCACCTATTTTGTCTCTATTTATGTTTTGGTTTTGGTTCTGCCTCCACCTATTTTATCTTCATTTTTGTTTTGGTTTTGGTTCTTCCTCTGCCTTTTTTGTCATTGATACATTTTGACTCAATTTCCAATGAAAGGTCATCAAAATTTTGACAAACTTTCATCAGAGGAATTTCGTCAGAATTTTGACGAAATTTGAAATGTCGAAATTCTGACCTAGGCGACGATGCTAGGTTGGAATTTCTACATTTCAAATTTCGTCAAAATTCTGACGAAATGGCATCGAAATTCTGATGAAATTTCATTGAAAATTGAGTCAAAATGTATCAGTTTGTTTCTGCTCCTGTCTGGTTTTGGTTCTGCCTCCGCCTTTTTATTTCTATTTCTTTTTTGGTTTTGTTTCCGCTCCCATCTGGTTTAGGTTCCACTTTCACCTGGGCTTGTGTGTGGTTTTCTTGCCTTAGGGACTCTAGTCGATTAACTTATATTTTGATGCTATATTGAGTATTAATTGTGCCCCTTTTGAATGTAGATTGGATTAGGTAGGTTGTTGTTTTCAAGGTTGAAGGAAGGATGGGCACACTTTGAAGATATTGTGAGATCCGTGGGATATAGTTAGGTGCATATTGCAGTCGTAGTCAGGCGAAACCCATTCTTACACAAAAGGTCGATGTGCTCGATGGTCATTCATCTAAGGCAAACATGACCTGGAAAACTAAAACTTGTTTGACTCAATCAGGGTCATTCATATGCCCAACTCAGATGTTGATCGGTGGCTCGTATTCAAACTTGTGTTGCCTGCATGTTGCCATTCTTCTATTTCATGCGGGTGGGGCATTAATGGTGGATGGGACCTGTGGGGTTTATTATGTCTTAATCGAGATTTTCAGAGATCCCAGGTCGATCTGAGGAAGGAACCTCATGCATTCAATGCAGGGTGGTGATTTATTGCAGGTTGTCTGGGCTGATTTGGTTGGTGGCCGACCTTCTCTATAACCCTAGCTTGGGCTCGCACGGGATGAAATCTCTATAAGTATGGCATTTTCCCTCATTTGTAAGGGGTTGGTTGGTTAGAATAGTAGGTTATTGTTGGAAGTTAGACAGTTAGTTAATTTTTTAGAATTAGATAACAGATAGACTAGAAGATTAGAGCAAAGAGTTAGAGTTAGAAGTTAGTTTTATTCTTTCAAGCAAGTGTTGTAATACAGAACATCAGAATTGTTTCTATTACTGGTGATTCAATACAAGTGAAGCCATTGTGTTATTATTGGTTCCTTCTTTGGATTGATTAATCTCGCATGGTTCTTATTCTATCTTTGAAATTGCTTGGGAATATCTTAATGCATTTTAGATTTAGAGTTACATAGTTTAATGATGCTTGTGATTTAATGCTTGAAGTGTTGTAGCAATCTTTGGTTCATACTTTGGGTAGCTTCTTGATTGTGGGTTTGCTGCACAAGGTCAACTTGTACCCAATATTTGTGTGCTTAATTCAATTGTGGGAATTTATCCAGTTCAATTGAATGAATTTCCATGATTTGAAAATATTTAATTCCTTAGAAGATTGCACTGTTTCTATGAGATCGTAGGTATAGCTTGTGTTGATCAGAAATTAGTTTTGAGGGATTGGTCCATTCTAAGCACTTCCTCGTTAGTATTGTTGATTTTAGGAGTAATATTAATCTTAGGATTGCTGAAACCCTTTATCTTTTGTTATTTCTTTGAACTTTGGTTAAACCAGGAATTCAAGTATCATTATATTACAAAAAATTTGATAAGTTTAGAGTCTCCGGCATTTTTTTTTGTAAGGTCCCTTTGTGATTACTAGGATTTTCACATTTATCACTGAGTGGTTCCACTGCATTGTCATGACTTGACACCCGAGAGACCTTGGGGTTATCTCTTTTCTCATAGAGATCAACCTTTCAAGAGAGATAGAATACTATATTCTATTTGAGTTGTTGTTGTGAAGAAAAAACTATCAACAGGATTGGCACTAGAAGGAGGGCCCTGAATAAGCAAGATGGAGCATTTTCTAAATGCCCTTTCTCCTAAGAGACTCATAAGGAGAACCAGATCTACCCCAAGAGAAGAAGAAGAGTTTCAAGTGCCACCTCCAACTAGGTCAAGACGGATGAGGAGAAGGGAGGATTCATTGTCCAATCCATCATTTCCACCATCCTCACCCTCATCCCCCTCATTTTCATCCAATTCTGAGGTTGGTTCCATTCAACAATCCCAACCAGTCATCACTTGGCCTTTACCACCTCCACCTCCACCTCCACCAATGGCCTTCTTGGAAAACAACTTGTCACCTCTATCCTTCAACAACTACAATGTTATACCCAAGAACCCTAAGCATTTTTTCTCTAAGTTTCACATGAGTGATCCTAATAGAATAGCAGAGGAACATATTAGGATATTTCAGACTTGTCTGAGAGATAGAGGGATTAATCATGAGTATGTTGCATTTAGACTTTTCCCTTATTCTCTAGGAGAAGAGGCCTTTTATTGGTACAATCATTTACCTGCTGCATCCATTCATAATTGGGTTGAACTTGAGGCTGCATTTCTGAAAAATTATTAAATTCCCATCAGTTCCAATGAGCTCTACATGCAATTCACCAAGGTTAAGAGAGAAGTTAATGAGCCTATAGGATCATTCAATAATAGGTTCCACCGTGCATGCACTAGGTTGCAAGCACCTTATGTTGTGGATGATGCCACTGCCTTAGAGTGCTATTTTGAAGCCCTGGATAGCCTTACCTCCACCTTCCTTAAGTGGAGAACTAATCCCCCAACTACCTTTCTCACTACATATACAAAGGTTGTTAAGTTTAGTATTGATGTGAGACAACACTTGTCAGGACCCCTACCATCTTTGGGACTAGCTGCTCACCCTGGTCAAGTCCAACCTCTTAACTAGACGTTGATTAATCAAACTCCCATTATGAATCCCATTTTGTAGCTGCCTTTGGTTCCATAGCCAGGTCATCCAATAAATGAGGCTCATACAATGCCTATTTATCTATAGAAGGGTACCAATCAACCCCTTCATCCAAAGCCACAAGCTCATTTCCATACATATTTACAAAAATAAAAAAAAATGAATTAGTCTGCGAGTCCTGGAGGAGTGTCAGGATACCCCCCAAACAATATAAATTCAGTGCCTTAGAGTAGTCCTGATAAGGAAAGGTTAGATGAGCTAATCGAGCAAGTAAAGAAACTAAATATGGAGATAACCTACTTGAGGAACCAGAATAGCCAACACCAAGCTACTTAGAGGAGCATTCAATCAAATTACAATAGGGAGAATCAGGATGTTGCACGAGGGTTGCACTCTGATAGAAATCAGAATTTTGAAAGAGGCCAGGATTCTGGTCAAAACTTTGATAGAGGTCAACAAGGTGGACAGGGATTTGAAAGGAGACAAGCACATAGGTAGAATAGCCCATGGAATACTAGACCTAATAATGGAGGATTCCCCACTCCACTGGACCAACCTTCTAATCAAGAGAAACTTTTGAGTGGATTATATCTAGCTGAAGCAACTTTGTCGAGGTGGTGCAGGCTTCACAAGACAAGCCAACACTCTGAGCTCGATTGTTCTGAATTTCAAACTGTTGCTTCCATATTTCAGTATGATGTTGAAAACAACTCCACCGGTCAGGAGTTGGTACCCTCAAATCTATATGATTCCCCAGTTTTGGTGTTGAATCATGCGCCTTTCCCGAGGGATGAAGAGAATGAACCAGAGGATGAGCCAAGTAGCTAGAATGAGGAGGTTGAATAAGTGCTCAATGAAGATGAAATCTCTTAGTTATTTAATGAGAGAACTAATCCCTTGGATGAATAGGAAGTTGGTATTGAAGAAGTACAGATGTTTCAGCAACCTACAAGAAAGTATGATTTGAGGAATAGGCCTAATAGGAATCCACCAACTAGTGGACCATTTACTACATCTATTCCTCCAAACAATTTTACCACTCCACCAGACCCACATGCCAGTAATAATCCATCCCATCCTCATGTGCCAACACAATACGTTGCAAAAGGAGGAAAACCTGAGGCATCAAAAGGGATCAATATTGATACAGCAAAGGATAAGAAGGTTGGTCATTCCAAAGAGACCCACACTAACATGCATGTGGAACAATTAGGTGAATATGTAACTGAAGAACTCAGGAAAGCAAAAGTGAGTCTCTCTGCTTTTTAGTTGTTAAGGGTTCCTAAAATTAGAAATATAGTCCTAGGGTCTTTTAATTCAAGTCAAGCACCACAAGGGGTAGCAATGAATGAGCCAGTTGGCAGGCACCTAAAGGCCTAAGCCAAGCATCACCTAGAGATAGAGGGAAAGAAAGGGATAAGAACTAGGTTGCACAAGTTGACACTCAGTTGAGTTTGTTCTAGGGAAAAATGGAAACCCCTCCCTTCCTGATTTCTATTCATATCTTTGGAAAGAATCTACACAATTTTCTTCTAGATTCAGGAGAATCTATGAATTTCATGCCTTTTCCATTTTTAGGGCTCTAGTTATTACCCCTACAACCTCACAGAAGAAGGTCACCCAATTAGATAGGACGAAGGTAAATATAGTGGGAGAACTAAATATGATCTCCATGCAAGTTGCCTCGGATCCTAGAGTACAACAAGTGCTTAATATTCAGGTGACATATATTCTTGACACTTATGGTTTGATCTTGGGTCGATATTTCACCAAGGCACTAAATGGATATACATCCACAGATCATTCTCACATGTGGCTCCCCTGGAAAGGAGTCCCAAATCAAATCAGAATTGAAAGAGAACCCAAAATAAAGTATGTGAGCACTGAATATCAGAATACGTCAAATGAGATATTGGTGACAGAAGTTAGCATGGGGAACTATGTCCTGGCCATCCCTATTTCAAACACAAAAGAAGTCTTTATGTTGCAAGGCTTATTTGATAAATCCACATTAGGAGCCAGCAGTTATGAAGTACTGTTTGAACAAACAGAGGAACCTGATGATCATGAAGATAGACAATTTAGCTTGTTGGATAGTTTCCAAGAGTTTATCCAGAAGTGTGTGGAGGATCAGTTTCAGTTGGGTAGAAATATGAATTTTGAAGAATTGATACTCCTTAATTGGTGCAGGGTTCACAATGCCCCTCACTCAGAGCTAGAATGTTGCATGTGCCAAACAACTATGGGGCAAATACAAAGATATATTAATCCAACCCCACCTATCAGGCTGGATATATAGAACACTCAAAATGATCAAAAAGGAAAGAACCCAAGGCCTCTTGAAGAGCCTCTGGACAGTAGCAAGGACAAGGTTAGTTCGAAGAAATTAGGAGCTGATGGTTGCTGGACATTGAGATTTGATGGATCCAAATCAAAGAAGGGTGTTGGAGCAGGATTTGAACTGGTCATCTCTAAAGGTAAAACTTATTTTTTTGCTCATAGACTCCAACTCCAATGCACTAATAATGTAGCTGAGTATGAGGCTTTGGTCCATGGATTATTAATGGCATTGAGAAATAAATTCAAGATCTTCAAGTGTTTGGAGATTCTGAGCTAGTAGTTAAACAAGTAAGGAAACAATACTCATTCCATAACAGAATAATGAGCAACTATAGGCACAAAGTATGGAATCTCATTGAAAGATTTGATGCATTCAACATTCAATTGATCCCCTGAAGGAAGAATCAAACTGTTGATTCTCTGGCACAAGCAGCAAGTACATTACAACCCTTATCGCTCTCAGGTTTGAATTTCACTGTGGAGCTCACTCCAATACCCTCAGTGCTTGAAAACAAAACCAATTTCCAAGTATTTGAGGATGATAAGAATATTCTTGATTTTATCACTAGTTGTGATGTGTTTGCTTCTCAGGTGATTGATGAGGTAGAACCTCAAGAGGCTGAAATGGACCAAGAAGGAGTCATTAACTTGAAAAACAACACTATCCCAAGAGGCATGGTGCAATTAGAAAAAAAATTTGATTTGGATAAGATAAAATATTAGGAGTAACAAGCCAAAAGGGATTCTCTGAGTAGCCAATGTGAAACATACAACATGGGGACCCGGGATGGTGTCAAAAATGTCCTTATCGGTAAAGTGTGCACTCCAAAGGAGAGGAGAGGAATTATTTAAGCATTGCACACCTATCAAGATGTAATATCATGGAGCTATGATGAGTTAAATACATATGATACTTCAATCATCACACATACTATTCCCCTGAAGTCAAATGTTAAGTCATTCAGGTAAAGACAAAGGCCAATTAATGCTCTACTAGAACTTGTCATTCAGAAAGAGGTGTAGAAGCTACTTTCAACACGAATCATATTTCCAGTAAGACATTCAACATTAGTTGCAAACTTGGTTCCAGTAAGGAATAAAAATGGAGAAATCAGACTGTGTGTTGATTTCAAGAATCTGAACAGGGCATCAGAAAAGGACAATTATCCACTCCCTTCACTAGATGAGGTACTTCAGGTTGTCAATGGGTCTCAAATGATGTCTTTTCTGGATGGGTACTTTGGATACAATCAAGTTATGGTACAATATGAGGATAGGCACAAAACCACCTTTACTACAAAATGGGGGACTTTTTCCTACAAGAGAATGCCCTTTGGCTTAATCAATGTCGGAGCTACATTCCAGAGAGCAATGGATATTACTTTCAAAGACATCATTGGTAGGTGCATCATTATTTACATGGATGATTTGACAATTTTTTCTAAGAAGAGATATGAGCACATAGTAGATTTATGCAAAGTATTCCAAAGGTACAGGGAGTTTGGCATCTCACTTAATCTAAAGAAATGCATCTTTGGAGTCACTGAGGGAAAACTATTAGGGAATGTTATTTCAGAATAGGGAATTGCCATTGATTCAGAACGAGTGGAGGCTATATTGAAGATTCAACCCCTTGCAAGCAAAAAGGAAATGAAGTCATTCTTTGGGAAAATTAACTTTGTCAAAAAGCTCATCACTGGATTTGCAGAAATAGTGAAGCCCTTGAATGTTATGCTAAAACAAGAAGAAAAATTTGAATGGAGCATAGAAGCTAAGGAGGCATTTGCAAAAATCAAGAGGGCCATTGCTGAGGCACCAATATTGGTAAGTTCGGATTATGTAAAACTTTTTTACATATACTCATTTGCTTTTGATCACTCCTGTGCTGAAATGTTAACTCAAAAGTCAGATCAAGACGATGAACATCCCATAGCTTTTATGAGTACCCCCTTAAAGGATGCAGAAATGAGATACCCTAATGTGGAAAAACAAGCCTATGCCCTAGTTCGAAATGTGAAGAAGTTCAGACACTATATTCTGAGAAATAAGGTATTTGCTATAGTACCTGATCCGGTAGTCAAGTTGTTGTTAATGTAGAATGAGTTGGGAGAATGCAGAGCCAAGTGGGTAACTATGTTGTAGGATTATGATATTGAGATCTAGCCCATGAAATTGGTAAGAGGGCAAGGACTGACAAAGACAATGGTTGAGATGGGTTCTGACCTCACAGCCCAACAATACCACCTCCAAGAAGTGTCTCCAGGAGACTAGTATGATGAAATTATTTACTATCTATTGAACCAACAATGCCCTGAACACCTTAATGCAGTACAAAGGAGAGCTCTACATTTGAAAAGTGACAGTTTTATGATGAAGGGAGTTGTCTTGTACAAGAGAAATCATGAGGGGGTTTATTTGAGATGCCTAAGAAAGGAAGAAGCTGAGAGAGTGATGACTGAATTTCATGGAAAGTATGGCACAATCCATGGCTCAACACCTTCCACTACAAATCATATCATGAGGGCAGGCTATTATTGGCCTACCCTATTCAAAGACGCACATAACCATGTGAGGACATGCCATGTATGTCAGACTATAGCAAGTAAGGAGAAATGCACAATGCGGAATGGAATTTATAGGTCCAATCAATCTACCTTCATCTATGGGCCATAGGTATATTCTTACTGTAACTAATTACTTTACTAGATGGACTAAGGCTCTTGCATACAAACAATGCACTTCAGAAGTGGTAATCAATTTTATTGAGTTAGGTATTATTAATCACTTTGGATGTCCATTGGCTTTGGTTTGTGATAATGGTCCTACTTTTGCATCATTAAAGTTTTCTAACTAGGCTTATGATCATGGGATTGTCATAAAATTTGCATCAAATTACTATCTGTAGGGTAATGGGTTGGCTGAGTCCTCTAATAAGAACCTTTTGAGAGTCATTTATAAACTATTAGAGAAGAACTCCATGGATTGGAGCACCCAACTTAGATTTTCTCTTTGGGCAGATCACACTAGATAGAAAATATCCTTAGGAACCTCTCCTTATCACTTAGTATATGGTTTGGAACCTGTGTTTCCCATCCAGCTAAAGATCCCTACTTTGCAATTTATTAATGAATATAATGGTGAGGAGGATAAGCATGAAGCCCATCTGGCTGACCTGTTACACCTTGAAGAGAGAAGAGATGAAGCCATAGAAAATTTTTCCAAACATCAAGGTGCAATGAAGAGATGTTTTGATAGGAGACTCAAGGTGAAAGCCTTTAGAATAACTAACTTGGTTCTCTATTGGGATAAAGCCCATGACCAAAAAGGGGAGCATGGAAAATTTGACAGACTTTGGCTCAACCCTTATCAGATTGCAGAGATTCTAGGGGATAATGCTTTATGTTTGAAAACTTTCACTAGATAAAATATCCCACTGCCTATCGATGGGCAGTATCTAAAGCATTATTTCTAGTCCTGAGTTGTTTACAGCTCTTTCCTTGTACATAGGTAGATTAGGTTTCCTTTCTGTTGTTTTGTTTCTGCATTGGTTCTCTTTGGTTGGTTTTTCTTTTTGCTCTGCTCTTGCTTTGGGTTTTGGCTTTCTTCTGGGTTTGTTGCATCTGTATAACTGGCTTCTTTCTTGGGGTTGTTCTAAGTATTTCTTTTACAAACTTCAATCATCTTTTCAGAGTCATTTGATGGAATCCATTTATTTGATGTTGCATATACTAGGAATTGGAGTCACTTGATTAAGTCAAATTCTAGAATATATTTGGGTCTCATACTTACGCATAAATCTTAAGGTTTCCAAGGTTGCATACGGTCCTCATGAGGTCTTACTAGGTGAAAAATATTGTATTCTACTCAATGCCATTGTGGTTCTCATCCCTGAGTGCGGGCTTCATCGCTCACAATGTGAAAGAGAGTTTAAAAGATCTCAAAGAGAATATCAAAAAGAGGAAAGGAAAAGAAAATGTTGAAAATCAAAAGAAATGTTCACCTTATCAGGGGTATCCTCGTATCTCTACCGAGTCTATAGATGCCTAGCTAGAAGTAGAGCTATGTTAGGGAGGATCAAAGTGATAACCTCATTGGGGCTATGGATGCCTAACTGGCAGCAAGGCTCTATCCAGGTTACTTTTGGAGTTAGAATATGTAGCCCTATCAGACTAAGTTGGGTCCCTGTTGCAACTAAGGAAAGGGAAACGAATGCATACACACACTTTGACCCAAGTACAAGAAATATTTCTTTGTTTATGATTTCTGAAACCTTGTCCACATGTAACATGATGCCTATTCTATGAAACTAGAGATTTTGGGTTGATTCCACTTTGTCATTGAAATTATCTTGAGCATTTCCCTAGCAGAGTCGCCATTTTTTGTGTATTTTTGCACACATGCCCCACTAAAAGTAGGGACCCCCTTTTTTTCCTGGCCTTTTGGCTCTTTTCTATGGCCTTGCCCTTTTTTGAGCTTGTCTTTGAAAATCATGGGGTTTTTGTCTTTAGTGCTTTGGTTGCAAGGTTGGGCTACTTTGCACTATTCTTGAATGCTTGTCTTGGTTGTAAGGTGCCTTTGTGTTGAGTTCCTAGTGGTTATGGAGTCTCGCGGGTGTCCTCTCTAGAAGTGGGTTCCCTTTGCCTTTTGTTTGTCCTTGGTGTTTTTATTTGGGTCTTGGGAGTTTTTCTTTTCCTCCTAAGGGATTTTTTCTTTTGTTCTGTTGGAGGAGGAACCAGGATGGAACTAAGCTCTGAACCTTTAAAAAGTTCACAGTTCGGTTCTGTTTCCATTCAAGTTCTAGCTCCACTTCTTGCCTTCTTGTTTTATTCATTGTTTTGTTTGTCTTCAGCCTTCGAGTTGGTTTTTTCCCTTAGGTTTTCCTTTCTTTTCCTTTTTCTTTCATTTGTCGGAGGTAGGGTCATGATGAAACTAAACTCTAAACCTTAAAAAAGTTCACGGTTCGGTTTAGTTCCAGTTCTGGTTCTGCCTCCGCATCTTTGTCGTTTCACTGTTTTTGGCCTTTGGGTCGGTTTCTTCCCCTTAGGTCTTCTTTCGTCTTCCTTTCCTTTGTCAAAACCAAAACTAGGGTGGGAACTGAACTTGGTAATTTGCAAAGGGTCCCATCTAGTTTTGGTTTCGCCTCCACCTGTTTTGTCTCTGTTTCTATTTTGGTTTTAGTTCCACCTCCGCCTGTTTTATCTCTGTTTCTGTTTTGTTTTTGGTTCCGCCTCCGCCTATTTTTTTCCACTCCCATTTGGTTTTGGTTCCGCCTCCTCCTTTTTGTTTCCATTTCCATTTTTGTTTTGGTTTTGTTTTTGCTTCCGTCTAGTTTTGGTTTTGCTTCCGCTTGGGCTTGTGCATGGTTTTCTTGCCTTAGGAACTCTGGTGGATTAACTTGGATTTTGATGATATATCGAGTATTAATTGTGGTCATTTTCAATGCAGATTGGATCAAGCAGGTTGTTTTTGTCGGGGCCAAAGGAAGTATGGGTGTATTTTGAAGATATTGTGAGATCAACAGGATACAATCAGGTGCATATTGCAACCGCAGTTAGGTGAAACCCATCTATACACAAAAGGTCAACACGCTCGATGGCCGTTCATCCGAGGTGGATGTGACATGGAAAAATCAAACTTGTTTGAATCGATCGAGGTCGTTCATATGCCCAACTGAGATGTTGATCAGTGGCCCATATTCAAACTTATGTTTCTTGCATGTTGTCATTCTTCTATTTCACGTGGGTGGGGCATTAATGGTGGATGGGACCTGCAGAGTGTGTTCTGTATGAATCAGGATTTGCAGAGATCCCAGGTTGATCTGAGGAAGGCACCTCATGCATTCAATGCATGGCGGTGATTTATTGTAGGCTGTGTGGGCCGACTTGGTTGGTGGTTGACCTTCTCTATAACCCTAGCTTGGGCTCACATGGGATGAAATCTCTATAAGTATGGCATTTTCCCTCATTTGTAAGAGGCTGGTTGGTTAGAATAGTAGGTTATTGTTGGAAGTTAGACAGTTAGTTAATTTTTTAGAATTAGATAGAAGATAGACTAGAAGATTAGAGCAGAAGGTTAGAGTTAGAAGTTAGTTTTATTCATTCAAGCAAGTGTTGTAATACAAAGCATCAAAATTGTTTCTATTACTGGTGATTCAATACAAGTGAAGTCATTGTGTTATTATTGGTGTTTTTTTTGGATTGATTAATCTCGCACGGTTCTTATTCTATCTTTGAAATTGCTTGGGAATATCTGAATGCATTTTAGATTTAGAGTTACATAGTTTAATGATGCTTGTGATTTAATTCTTGGAGTGTTGTAGCAATCTCTAGTTCATACTTTAGGAAGCTTCTTGATTGTGGGTTCATTGCACAAGGTCAACCTGTACCCAATATTTGTGTGCTTAGTTCAATTGTGGGCATTTATCTAGTTCGATTGAATAAATGTCCACGATTTGAAAATATTTAATTCCTTAGAAGATTGCACTATTTATGTGAGATCACAGGTATAGCTTGGGTTGATCAGAAATTAGTTTTGAGGGATTAGTTTGTTCCAAGCACTTCCTATTAGTATTGTTGATTTTAGGAGTAATATTAATCTTAGGATTTATGAAACCCTTTATCTTTTGTTATTTATTTTAGCTTTGATTAAGTTGATAATTTGAGTATTGTTATATTACAAAAAATCTAATAAGTTTAGAGTCTCCAGTATTTTTTTTGTAAGGTCCCTTTGTGATTACCAACATTTTCACATTTATCACTGAGTGGTTCCACTACATTGTCATGACCTGACACCTAAGAGACCTTGGAGTTATCTCTTTTCTCATAGAGATCAACCTTTCAAGAGAGATAAAACACTATATTCTATTTGAGTTGTTGTTGTGCAGAAAACACCATCAACAAAATCTAGATACCAAATCTTGATAAAAATTCAAAACAAAAGTTTCATTTGCTTCCTTCAAAGCAACAACCTCAATCCACTTAGTAAAATAATCTGTAGCAGTTAGAATCCACTTGTGGCCTACACTTGAAGGTGGTTTTATAGTTCCAATAAAATCAAGACCCCACTCAGCAAAAGGATTCTCTACTTGAATGGGGTGTGGAGGCAAGGTTGCAAGATTTTGCTTCCCTAAAAACAATCAACACTTTTCACACCTTCTAACCCAAGAAAATGCATCCTTAAATATATCTAGCCAATAGTAACCATCCCTCATAATTTTCAAGGTTGTGGTCCTTGCTGCAAAATGGCCTCCTAAAGGCCCATTATGAAACTCTTCTAGTAGCTTATCTATCTGACCAGGCTCAATGCATCTTAGTAGAACACCTTGAAAATCCCTCCTCTACAAAAAACCATTAATAACAACATAGGTAATGGCTTGTAGTTTAAAATACCTTATTTTCACCCTATCCAAACCTTTAGGGAAACCACCAGTCTACAAATAGTGAATCATTTGCTACACCTAGTTTGTAGTAGGAGTTGAACCAACAACTTGCTCCTCATTGTTGAGCACTGTTGTAACATTTCCATCCACTTCTAAGTTGTCTTGTATATTTTTAGAAAAAAATTCACACAAACCCTTGACCCTAACAAGCTTAGTAACCTTTATTTCAACATCAAATTCCATCACCTTAGTTATCCAACTAGCCCTTCTATCATTAATATCCTTATTAAGAAAAAAATCTTTAATAGTTGGATAGGAAACCAACAATTGAATTTTGTTTTTAGAGAGCATATGCCTAAATGTTTTGAGGCTTCTAACAATAGAAAACACATTATTTTCAACAAAGGAATACTTTACCTCATAATCATGCAATACTTAGCTGAAAAATGCCACAGGCTGCTCCAAGCCTTCATCATTTTGTTGGCACAACATAGATGAAATGGTGTCAACACCTCCAAAAGCATATAAAATGAAATATCTATCATAGTTAGGATTAATGAGGGTTGGGGTAGCTGAAATGTCTTATTTTATCTGATCAAACCTTCTCTTACCCTCCTTAGTCCAACTAAAAGGTAATTTTTTCTTAAGCATATCTTTGAAAGGCTGCAATAATGTTGCAATATTGGGTATGAACCTTCTCACAAAGTTAGTCCTACCAAGAAATATTTTCATGCCTTTCTCATGTGCTGTTAGGGGTAAAGCAATTATGGTAGAAACTCTTTCTTGATCAATGGAAATACCATGTTTTGAGACAATGTGTCCAAGGAGCTTACCTTCATGAACAGAAAATATGCACTTCTTTCGGTTCAGAGAAACCCCAAACTTTCCACATCTTTGAAATATCTGTCTCAAATGATCAAAATGTTCATTAGAATTTTTTGAAAAAAATAAAATATCATCCAAGAAAACTAGAACAATCATGTTCATGAGGCCATGAAAGGCCATGTACATTGCCCTCTGAAATGATGCCTGTGCATTGGACATTTTGGTATTTTTTTATTTTTCCAGCTAAGTCTTTTTAATTCCCTAAGAGGTAGCCAACCTCTATATTCAAGAAATAACAAAGTTAGTGGCCAACTAATGAGATTAAATCAAAGACCGAGATCTCCTACACTTTTGGCTCTGTGAAACCAAGGAGGGTTTTCCTAAGTGTGTTCATAAAAAGGTTTTATGACTACAAGAACACTTCTTCATACAGATACAGTCCCCACCAACGCATTTAGATAGCAATTACCCTAGTTGTGGCAAACCAAAGAATAATAACAATTATCATAAAGAAATGAGACTGAAAAATTAATGTAAGATTTGTATCTCAAAAGAGATAGGGTTTTTTATTTTAAATTATTCAGATCTTGGGCCACCATACTTAGAACTACAGCCTTGCGCCTCAAATTTCTTGAATAAATTTCCCAATGTCTCATCCATTTTGCGAGAGTCATACAAAACATAACCCAGACATCATGAACTTATCACCATGATGATTTACACTATGAGATTTTAATTTTCTTTTTTAAAACAGTACTCCTTAATGAATCCTTAATATATCATCACAAACCTATAACTCATTTTCAAGAGTTTGATTAACTCATTAAGTTAGAGCAAGAAAATGAACTACACATTCAAATATACAATTGAAGCTGAATGAATAAACCATTGATAAACTCATTTACAATCCATGACACATAACCAAGAGAGAAATTGTTCTAATAGATTTTTATTTGCTTCAATATCTTTTATTACATAAGAAAATCTTGCTTGTTTCGTAATATTCCCAGCCTAGAGAGATCTACTAGTTAATACCTTCAAAAAACCCACAGTAAAAATTGACTATACATATACTAAGCTTCAGGACACAAAAATATGACCCTAAAAATGAGTCGTAAAATCTCCTTTATAGTACAGGAGAGCAACATGCATTGGGCTCCATTGTTAATTTCAAAATGAATTTCATTCTAATGAAATGAAATTCGAATTCACATTCCAAAAAATATTCCTCATCATTAGAAGTAACAATAAACGATCTGAGAAATCAAAATGGTTACACCCCAGTAACCAGTCGTAGGAAAACAAAAGACCCTGCCACGCATGCGCACATCCACATCCAAAAAATGAACAACCAAAATAGCACCACCCATGAGCAACACACACCACCCACCAGTAATCACTTAGCCAACACATGGCCCCGGTACAAGTGACCGCTCCTAGTTCTCGCTTCAGTTTGAAGCAAAACCATTCTCTTTTTCTTGTCCATACCAGCACTAGTCCCAACAACATGACATAGTGCCATTGTAGTTATTGGTGAAACTGCAAGGACCTCCTCGTCGACCCCCACGAGCTCAATCATAGTCCGAGTCAATCTTAGACCCATCATCACTAGAGCTCGAAGAGAGCACAATAGGAAAATTGTAGCACCCCAACCACTTGCCCACACCTCGGGCAATCGCTTCAGGAGCACCAAGAATAGGTTGTTCCTCTTTGCGTTGCGAATTCCTCATGCCCACTATGGCACTTTGTCACACTATGTACTTATCCATTGAAGATGCGTAGCTCAAAACTAGAAAGAAATCTACCACCTGCAAATAGACCAACTCAAAACGCGATGACAATACTGACTAATTCAACATGCATTTATAGAGCAAACTAATGTAGGGAATATTAATTGACCAAATGCTTGTACGAGCATGCGAGATATTAGTGGTTGATGTTGCCACCACAAAATTATTCCAGGTTTATGGAAAAATGGCGTACAGCCCATTATTGTATTTATCAGGGGGATACCACTCACACACAAGGAAATCAAGAGAAAATCCACTGAAAAACCCATGCCATTAATGAAAACAACTTGCAGAGCACAAAAAATCCTCACACGGATGAACAGTAACCCTTTGAATTTGAATTGTTGATGTGGAAGAGACCTGGCAAGTTGGACGACTCAGATCGAGTCAATGATCATTTAAAATCCACATCACTGCCTGGGAAAAACCACAACCAATCACAGCCCATGAAAATAGGAGGTCACAATCGGGTAGTAGGCCCCACCTAGCCCTCATTGCTCCAAGATCCAAGCCACATATCACCTTTTTACAAACCTCGTGGTACATTTGGGAACATTAATTCAATTGTGTGAAGCTTGCGAGGGACAATCATTATTAATCCCTATCATTAAATTCCCACTAGTGAAATGTTGCCCACTTGTAATTGTTGGTGCATCAGGAGAGGGCCCCACCTTCGTACTTGATAGATGGTGGCATCTCTCACACCTCACACTAGTTTGGTGACATTAGCAGACAAACCTATGAGGTTCATGAGTAACGGTCCAGATAAAAACCCGTGATCGAACGGTTTTCCAAGCTATAATCAAGACAAATATAATATAATGGTGGGGCCGGCCAGAAAAAACCCTCGACGATAAAAACATTTAGGCCTAAGTGGCAAAGAGAAGGCTGATAGGTTGGGTGAAAAAGGGTCGGTAAGAGCATGAAGGGAAGGCTCAATCAGATGACTTAAGTGACCAATAACCCTCAACAACAAGTCAACATTAAAATATAAAGCGAGGGTTTTAAAAGATACCAATCAATTTTCCATGGGTAATCTAAACCCTAAACCCAAAATATCACACCTCCAATCATTTAAATGTAACCAATCATGCCCAATTTAGGTAGAATTTTGACAAATTTTAAAAGTCTCATCAGTGGCTCCGACTAGGGATGTATGCCCCTTGCAGGCATAGCAAGAATCTAGAATCTTCGATTTCACATACCAGATTACTGAATCACACAAGTTCCTTGATGAATGTTCTACCATGCTTGTCAATTGGAACTTGTGTATATCCAACTTGATGGCCCCAGGCCACCAAACAAGAGAAATCTAATTTTACCCTTGTCAAAAACAAAATTCTTGGTTACCTTGAGTAAACTAAGTTTGACAATTTTACCTCTTGATGCTTCTAAGTTACTGGAGTATTCAGTATGCCTAGAAGTATCATAATTTTCTCTACTACTCTTGTGCATTTGATTATTCAACACAATGTATCCAAACATTAACTGTAACATATGACCATAGTGACATTTTACCTTACCCTACTCCCAGTCATGCTTCATTGAATGCTTACCCAATTGAGTTGAGAAACAAAAAAAATTATAACTTATCTAGTCTATAACATCACATATCCTGGCATCATCATCAACTTGTACATAGAACTGAAAACTTTCACATAAAACTATGTGCATGTTACACAGACCCTCATAGCACAAAAGGGAGGACACATAACTTGGGGAATCCTCACCCTGGTGCTTTCCACATAAGCTTGGTTGTCAACACCTATGTTCATACATTTTGGAACACATCTTGATACTACAGAGGTGGGAAATATAAGTTACATCTTTCTCTAGGGAATGTATAAACACATTCATCTCGGGCCCCTCAGTATACATCTCTTCCTGCATTCCTTCATCCATTTCCAAATAAAAAACCTCAATAAAAAAGTCAAACACATCAATCTCAACATGGGAAATAGAGAAACAATAGTATGCACTGGCCTCCTTGTGTTCAACACCACCTGTTGTATGTGTTAATTTATAAGTGAAAATTTGAGCACAAGCTGAAACTTTTTCACAAGCAATATCAATATCACCTTCATTATAAGCTGAAAACTTTTCAACAAAAATATCAATGTCACATTCATTATAAGCTGAAAAAATTTCACTAGTAATATCAATATCACCTTCATTGTAAGCTGAAAACTTTTCACCAACAATATCAATGTCACCTTCATTATAAGCTAGAAACTTTTCACCAGCAATATCAATGTCAGAAGGTAACAACAAATCAATCTCAGCTTCATTCAAACAGTCAAGAAAATCAATAGTACCAATATTTTCATCAATATGTTTGTTATCTCCAATACTATTCTTTTGATCACACACCTCATTGTCCTCAAGTTCCTCAACATTTTCATAACAAACTTGTTCAATTTCCAGTATACCTGGAGTATACTTCAGACATTCATCATTTGAAAACTATTCCTTTATTTGGAAACAAGTAAAATCATGAGGCTCCACATTTCCATACAACTCTAGTAAAAGGAGGGGCTTAACTCCATCCTAGATAATGTAATTATCACTTCTAAAATCACAATCACTAGTATGTAACAAAATTTCAATGATATGTGCATTGCAATCATGATAGGGAAAAACAATGGGTGTCTCACTTAATCCTTCATCAATTTTCCCCTTGAGCTCTTGTGCAGTTGTCCAACTTTCTTCAAAAGGGCAAGCATTGTCTTCATTTTGTGTAAATACACTCTTGGCTGATTCTATAATCTCTATCCATTTAAGGACTTGGGCCCTTAATTTCTTCTAGCAAAGCACTCAACCCTGATTCATAAAGTTCACAAAACAAGTCAATGCATTCAAATTCATTAGGTCTAAGACCTCTAAGAATTTGTATTAAGGCATCCAAAAATCTCAAAAAAAACTCATATGGTGATTCTTCCTCTTGTCTCTTCATCTCATACAATTCTGGCACAAAAGAAGTTTGATCATCACCATTCAAATTGGACTGGCTTTCAACTTGGATCTCATCATCATCACACTATAATGGTGGAGATATAACAGTTGTCAAAGCACTCTTATCATAATCAGCGTTATGTGTAGCCAACTCTGAAATTTTACTAGTATGAGTTATGCTAGGGTAATCAATACTTGCAGCCAGATACCCTTTCATCATTGAGTATTTCAGGTTGTTCTCAATCTCCATAGCCATTTGATATGCCTAGTGCAGGGTTGTAAGTTCTTTATCTCTTAATAGTTAACCCATCCTTTTGTCAAAAGCACCAAGATATAAAACCAAGCATTCAGCCTCACTTGGTCTTATTTCTCTAGGAATCTCTCTTAAAACTTTTGAAAATCTGAGATTAAAATACGGGACTAGCTCATCTTTTTGTATGTGGATTCCCATAAAACCTTTTCTTAATATGTTGGGATTGACTCTTTCACCAAATTTTTCAATAAAAACTATCACCAACTAATTCCATGAGTTAATAGAATAGATCCCTGGCATCACTCCTTAAGGATTGCACAAAAAGCTTCATAACAACATCCTCATGACTGATTTCATAATCCCCCATTACATCTACAAAATCCTATAGATGCTTAGAGGTATATTCTTCACTTTGCCCTATGTATTTAGGTAAATACTTCCTAATCTTCTTAGGAATTAGATTAGGGTAACCACTGATATTACTGAAAATAAAAGGCATATACCTTTGAGTCATAAAACCCCCTGAAGGGCTTAATGAGACTTGTTCCCTTTGCATATTTATTTCTAACTTCTCATACGAGAAACCTCTTATACCCATTTAAATATTGTCAAAAGAAATACATGTTTATTAAACATATCATTTACCATTTCAACCATGATTCCATTAGTGACTGAAATAACTATACCTTGCTTTTAGAAGTATGATACAACATAAACATGTTTCACAAGTTCTTTTACATTTGCATCATTAGAAGTATGGAAAATCTAATCATTGTTCCTTTCTTGATGCTAGAACATCTAATTTGGAACCATTTATCATCCCTAATTACAAACACCCCTCACAATCAGAATAGTGACTTGTTTAGATTATATAAGAATACCTAGTAACTTTGGCAACAGTTGTTAATATTCTCTCCCTGACTGTAAAATGTCACAAATCTAGGACTTTTCCTTTATATATCAACTGGTTCTTCAGACGGAGTCACCACCTCTTCAACAGAGGACTGAATTTCAAAAAGAATATGAAATTCCTTTTCAAAGCTTGTTACATCCTGGGTCTTTGTCTACCACAGAGTCATACCTCAAATATTTTGAAATCATGTTGCTACCAATCTCTTCCAAATCCATAACCTATCACCATCCAAACTTAACATTCAACTCCACTAAACAAATGATTCTGGATAGCTGCCTCCAACTGTTGTGGTTTCTCTTTTCTCTTTTTTCTTTTAATTTTCTCAGAAGTTCTCCCCAATAAAACCACCATTCAACTAATGATTCAGGCAGAGAGCCTATTCCATTGTGTTTAACCTTTCTGGTTAAAAGTAATATTTTAGTTATTTTAATGAAATTTATAACAGGACCGTCTACACCCAAAACTCTTGAGTCCTTTTCTAGAGGAACACCACAAATCATAATATTTTTAGGTTCATTTCAACAACCTCTTCCTTCTAGGGTTGAAAAAATTTCACTATTTAAATTCAGAATAGAAAATCATTTCACTCTATGCAATGACTCTTAAGGCTAAATTTTGCAATCACAGTTTTCAGATATTTTCAACCTCTGGTTACAAAAATAATTCAAAACTTTAATGACTCTATAACAGCACCATTTGCAACAAAAACCTCTGAGTTCATCCCTAGAGGAGTCGCCATTCTATTGGTATTTTTATTTTTCCAGCTAAGGCTTTGTAATTCCCTAAGAGGTAGCCAACCTCTATGTTCAAGAACTAACAAAGTTAGTGGCCAACTAATGAGATTTAGTCAAATACTGAGATCTCCTACACTTTTGGCTCTGTGAAACCAAGGAGGGTTTTCCTAAGTGTGTTCATAAAAATGTTTTATGACCATAAGAACACTTCTTCATACATATACAATCCCCACCAACGCATTTAGATATAAATTAACCTAGTTGTGGCAAACCAAAGAATAATAATAATTATCATAAAGCAATGAGACTGAAAATTAACGTAAGATTTGTATCTCAAAAGAGATAGGGTTTTATATTTTAAATTGTTCAAATCTTGAACCACCATACTTAGAACTATATCCTTGCGCCTCAAATTTCTTGACGAAATTTCCCAATGTCTCATTCATTGGGTGGGAGTCATACAAAACATAACCTAGACATCATGAACTTATCACCATAATGATTTACACTATGAGATTTTCAGTTTCTTTTTTAAAACGGTACTCCTTAACGAATCCTAAATATGTCATCACAAACCTGTAACTCATTTTCAAGCATTTGATTAACTCATTAAGTTAAAGCAAGAAACTGAAGTACACATTCAAATATACCATTGAAGCTGAATGAATAAACTATTGATAAACTCATTCACAATCCATGAAATATAACCAGGAGAATAATTGTTCTAATAGATTTTTCTTTGCTTCAATATCTATTATTACATAAGAAAAGCTTGCTTGTTTTGTAATATTCCCGACCTAGAAAGATCTACTAGTTAATGCCTTCAAAAAACCCATAGTAAAAACTAACTGTACATATACTAAGCTTCAGGACACAAAAATTTGACCCTAATAATGAGCCATAAAATCTCCTTTATAGAATAGGAGAGCAACAAGCATCGGCCTCCATTGTTAATTTCAAAATGAATTTCATTCTAATGAAATGAAATTTGAATTCACATTCCAAAAAATATTCCTCATCATTAGAAGTAACAATAAATGATCTGAGGAATCAAAATGGTTATGCCCTAGTAACCAGTCAGAGAAAAACAAAAGACCATGCCATGCACGCGCACGTCCACATCCAAAAAATGAACCACCAAAAAAACACCACCCATGAGCAACACACACCACCCACCAGTAATCACTTAGCCCACACACGGCCCTGGTACAAGCAACTGCTCCTAGTTCTCACTTCATTTTGAAGTGAAACCATTCTCTTTTCCTTGTCCATACCAGCACTAGTCCCAGCAACATGACATGGTGCCATTGCAATTATTGGTGAAATTGCAAGGACCTCCTCATCAACCCCCATGAGCTCAGTCATGGTTGCAAGATAGCAATGATAGTCTGAGTCAGTCTCAGACCCATCGTCACCAAAGCTCAAAGAGAGCACAACAGGTGAATTGCAACGCACAGACCGCTTGCCCACACCTCGGGCAATCGCTTCAGGAGCACCAGGAATAGGTTTTTCCTCTCTGTGATGTGAATTCCTCGCACCCACACTGGCACTTAGTCGCACCATGTACTTATCCATTAAGGATGCGTAGCTTGAAACTACAAACAAATCTACCACCTACAAATAGACCAACTCAAAATGCGATGAAAATACTAAGTAATTCAACAGGCATTTATAGAGAAAACTGATGCAGGGAATATTAATTTCCCAAATGCTTGTATGAGCATGCGAGCTATTAGTGGTTGATATTTCCACCACAAAATTATTCCAGGTTTATGGAAAAATGGTGTACAACCCATCATTGTATTTATTAGGAGGATACCACTCACACACAAGGAAATCAGGAGAAGATCCACTGAAAAACCCGTGCCATTAATGAAAAAATCCTCACACGAATGAATAGTAACCCTTTGAATTTGAACCATTGATGTGGAAGAGACCTGGCAAGTCAGACGACTCAGATCGAGTCAATGATCATTGAAAATCCACATCATTGCCTGGGAAAAACCATAGACAATCATAGCCCATAAAAATAGGAGGTCGCGATCGGGCAGCAAGCCCCACCTATCCTCTATTGCTCCAAGAGCCAGGCCACATGTCACCTTTTCGCAAAACTCATGGTACATTTGGGAACATTAATCTGATTGTGTGAGGCCTACAAGGGACGATCATCATTAATCCCTATCATTAAATTCCCACTGGTGAAATGATGCCCACTTGTCACTGCTGGCGCATCAGGAGAGGGCCCCACCTCCGTACTTGATAGACAGCAGCATCTCGCACACCTCGCACTAGTTTGGTGACATCAGCAAATAAACCTGCAAGGTTCGTGAGGAACGGTCCAAATCAAAACTCGTGATCAGACGATTCACCAAGCTATAATGAAGACAAATATAATATAATGGTGGGGCCGACCAGAAAAAACCCTCAGCGGTAAAAACATTTAGGCCTAAGTGGCAAAGAGAAGACCGATAGGTCGATTGAAAAGGGGCTAGTAAGAGCATGAAGGAAAGGCTCAGTCAGATGACTTAAGTGACTGGTAACCCTCAACAACAAGTCAATGTTAAAGTATAACACAAGGGTTTTAAAAGATACCAATCAATTTTCCATGGGTAATCTGAACCCTAAACCCAAAATATTAAACCTCCAATCATTTAAAAGTAACCAATCATGCCCAATTTAGGTAGAATTTTGACAAATTTTTAAAGTCCCATCAGGACAAACCAAAGGGAATTTTTCTATAAGCCATGGCACCCCACTTGGTTGTAAATGCAGTTTTATACTGATCCTCCTCCTTCACCAAAATATGGTTATAACTTGAATATCCATCCAACAAAGAAAATCTTTCAGAACCTTAAACAACTTGCAATTTTTTCTCCATTGAAGGGAGTGGATAATGATCCTTGAGAGAGGCTTTATTCAAATCATGAAAATAAACACAAAGCCTAATCTCACCATTCTTCTTTCTAACTAGAACTAAGTTAGAAACCCAAGATGTATGCTTAATTGGAAATATTATATTACTCTCAATTAACTTATTCAACTCAGCTTTCATAAGATCCTCAAGATAAGGATTAAGAGGCCTTTGCTTCTACCTAACTAGTTTTGCATTGGGCTCTAACTCAATGGTGTGTTGAGGTAGTTTAGGATCAAAACCCCTTAAATCTTTATAATCTTGAGAAAAAATATCACTAAATTCTTCACACACAAAAATGAAAGCTTGTTGTTCTTCTTTAGTGTATACCTTTCCCAACTTGAGAAGCTTACCCTTGAATATCTCAATTGCCTCATAGTTCTCTTGCTTAACAATCATGTTGCATTTTTCCTTTCTCACTTGGTCATCTGAATTAAAAATAGATTCCAATGTTACCAATCATTTAGGTAGCTTGTTTGACTTCAGTTGCACAATTTGATTGTCATATTGTTGTTGCCACTTTTGTTGGTTTTCAGCTACAAACTTGGCTTTTGCAATCAAAAAAATTATAATATACTCATCACTATCAAAAACCTTCCAACTCACATTATTATCAGGCATGGATGGTCTAACAACTTTTACATATTGTTGTGCCTCTACATTATGGATTTCATTTGGAATATGAAACTAAGATCCTATGGCAGCAAGCTTATCTGCATGTTTATTTTGATTTCTAGGAATAGAAAGTAGATTAAAAGCATCAAAATCCTCAATTAAATCCCAAAATCGATGCTTATACTTCTTGAGAACATCTTTTTTTAATCATATTCAAGTTTCTAACTTGGTTTACAATTAACTTAGAATCACCATAAACTTGTAAAAACTTTATACCTTTCTTTCTGGCCCATTCTAGGCCATGGATAAGTGCTTCATATTCAGTTGTATTATTTATTTAGCTAAAAGAAAACCTTAATGTTGATTAATACTTATCTCCATCTGGTGAAACTAACATGACTCCTCCACCAGCACCCATTTTGCTTCTTGAGCCATCAAAATACAGCTTCCAAAGCTAGTTAGATTGTTGTTTAGGCTGACCTTGATCCTTGACCAGATTTGGAATCACTACATCAAATTCATGAATCATATAAATGGCTAATCCTACCTCATCAGTTTGACTGAAAGGATCAACTTCATGACTCTCATCTACCCACTCATCTAGATTTACATTCTCAATAGGTGTGTTGGGGTCTAGGGTCATGGATTGATCCTCCATCTCATGGGTGATGCAGAGGTTAGAATTTATAGTGCTAGGGACATATGGCTCAATATGATCCTTGGCTAGAGGCGCAAACTTTATGGTTACTTTTGTGCCATATCTTGTTTTGAAAAATAAACGAGACCAATTAGAAGATAAAAACCCACCCAACTTAGTAGTAAAATCCCTAGAAAGGCACATGGAAAAATGAGGTGGTAGATCAATAACATGAATATCATGATGAATTGCAAAATTTGGGCATGCATGCAAGGTAAGAGCTAGATTCTTAATCACCCCAGTGGTCTTAACAACAGATCCATCTAGTTGCACTACTCACTTTGAAATAAGCTCAAAAACTAATCCTACTTATCAGCTAGACTCTTGGGAATTACTCAAATACTTGCACCAAAATCAATCATGCAGTTATGTACTATCTTATCACCAATGATCAAACTTAAATAGAACAAAGGGGGCTTCACCTCTTGGGCTTACTTCTGATTCTTAACATCTGGGTTGTTTTCAAGCACAACCTTATTCTTTTCTTGGTTAGCAACATCATAAATAAAAAGCTTAGCCAAAGCATCTTGTAGTAAGTTTTTTTGACCCAGAATATGCAATGCATCCATTACTAACATGCTAACGATAGCCTTTTTAAGATGCTCAACAACATTAAAGGAAGTGGGGCTTACCCTTTGTTTTCCTTGAATAGCAACATCATTTTTCCTTTGTAAAGGTTGTGATTGCACCATTAGCTACTCCATCTCCGGTACCACTTGTCCTCTTTGCAGAATATGCACTTTTTGTTATGTTGTAAGGGACAACTTGAGATGAAGAAGCATGAAATATGTCCTTGGCTAGTTGTTGTAACAATGGGTATTTTTTAGGGTTAGCAATATCACATGAAAAACATAAAAACCCAAAGTAATAATGAAGTGCAAAGGAATAAATGAAACAATCTCACGAAATATCTTCATCCTCCATGACTGACCTCCATTATACCTTCTCAACTTGCTGAAATATGTAGTTGCCCTCAGATTTATGATGAGCAAGCCAATGGAAATGACAAGCCCTAAGCAAATGTTGAAGGATTTTGAATGACTATATACTATACTATGCCCTACTGCAACTAGTAAGCATCTAAAAATGTCTAAACTATGTCAAATAAAACCTAAATATGCCTATGATAAATGAAGAAACCTGCAAGAGTATGAAAGTGCAATAAAATTAGATTGCAAGCCCTGCCAGATGAGACCAAAATTGCCATTTTATAGAAAATGCAATTTTGTGTGAATGGCCAAGATTAAAAGTTAACAAGTGCCCTAGAATCAATGGACAAGATTCAATATAACAACCCACAATTAGGGTTAGGGCAACATTAGGTCAGATTTGAAATGAATGGACAAGATTGATTTTTAGAAAATCAAATCAATGGCTGACAATGCATGTGACAAGAGATTCTGGGCACACAAATCGGAGTTGCTACAGAATCAAATAATAATTTAAAATTATTTGATTCAAGAGGTGATGTTGACCTTTTGAATTAAAAATTATTTTAATTCAAAAGTGGTGGGGTCATGTGATAGTAAATAATTTAATTTAAATTATTTACTAAAAGGGGGAAATTAGAAAGTGGAATTTATTTTAAATAAATAAATTCTATTTAAAATGAGCATAGTAAAAGAGGTGATAAAAGAAATTAAATAATAAAAGGTTATTTAATTTAGGCAGAATTTGAATAATAAAGATATTATTTAATTTATAGGAGAATGTGACAAAGGGGAGCTTTTAAATTAAATATAATGATTTAATTCAAAATTCAGGAGAGTGGACCAAATTAAACAAATAAGAATTTATTTAATTTTAGAAAGAAGAGGACCTCTTAAGAATTAGTGACATATTAAATAAATAATTAAACTTATTTATTTAAGAATAGGAAGACATAATGGACACAAATAATTAAACAAATTAAGAAATTTATTTAATTATAGGAAGACATTAGACAATTAGTGACACATTAAATAAATAATTAAAATTTATTTATTTAATAATCATGAAGAATAAGCAGATATGAATTAATTAAATAATTATGAATTATTTAATTTTAGAAAGAAGAGGACCTCTTAAGAATTAGTGACATATTAAATAAATAATTAAACTTATTTATTTAAGAATCAGGAAGACATAATGGACACAAATAATTAAACAAATTAAGAAATTTATTTAATTATAGGAAGACATTAGACAATTAGTGACACATTAAATGAATAATTAAAATTTATTTATTTAATAATCATGAAGAATAAGCAGATATGAATTAATTAAATAATAATGAATTATTTAATTTTAGAAAGAAGAGGACCTCTTAAGAATTAGTGACATATTAAATAAATAATTAAACTTATTTATTTAAGAATCAGGAAGACATAATGGACACAAATAATTAAACAAATTAAGAAATTTATTTAATTATAGGAAGACATTAGACAATTAGTGACACATTAAATAAATAATTAAAATTTATTTATTTAATAATCATGAAGAATAAGCAGATATGAATTAATTAAATAATTATGAATTTATTTAATTAATAGTCGAAATTGAGTCAAGGACATAATTAAAATGTCTTAATTATGCTAGGAAGAAAAACATTATAAATGGAATTTGCAGGCCTAGGTCATTTTTATGTGTCTACATTTGCCCCTCTTAGTCATAATGTAGCATGTCGCATTGTGGCAAAGAAAATAAGTCAAAAATATGCCCCAGTGCAAAATAGGATGAGGGTTGCAGTATGCCCCCTCGAGAGGACAATCGGGTTCCAAGAACACGGGTGTGCTCTCAAAATTGACGAGAAGATTAGAAGATGACATGACAAGAAAGTGCTAGTGAAAAAGATATGGATGATGATATTGATGCAATGCCTATATGAGATGCATATTAGTTCCTAGACCAAATCCTTCAACATATTACCATAGGACTTTAATATTTATTGCTCTTAATCATCATTGGGCAGATTATTGTAATGGCCAACAAACACCATGATATGACATAAATCAAGGTGTGAAAGGTTGTACCATCACATAAGACAAGAAGTCACAGACAAGGATGATCATGACTCGTACTAAGAGCACAATTGCCCCAATCTTTTTTTCATAACCAACCGCAAGTAGTAAAAGACAAGGACAAACCATGAAACATCGTTGCTTCTCTAAATCCTGTTTCCAGGACATCCTCGAGAAACTAGCAACATGATTGCCAAAAGAACAAAATAAATCCACCATCATGATACGTCATTGTTTTTCTAAATCCCATAGTTAGGACATCACTGAGAAACTAGTAACATAAGTGTCAAAAGACAAGACAACGTCATGAGACGTCATTGTTTCTCTAAATCTTGTTGTCGGGATCTCACTGAAAAAATAGTAACATGATGAAAAAGGCCAAAGACAAGTGCCAAGTGTTTGCCAAGTGTTTTAAGATCAAAGTTGCCAAATGTCGAGCGATATCAAATTCAAGGACACATCCTGAATGATGTTGATATTTAGGGGATCAATTCTCAGAGTTAGGAGAACCCATCAAAATGTCAGATAATGATGACGATGCTTAGGAAGGACACATCCAACAACATTAAGAAATGGGGAGAGTTTCTCTCCAGAAGGACACATCTGAAGAAGAACCCAAAGTTTTCACCAAGTTAAATTATCGTGATAGAATTTGATTACATGTTATTGCTAATATGGTGAATTGACCGAAATTGTTGATGAAACAGACAGTTGATAGATTGCTTGCTCAATTTGAAGGAAGTTTGACATGTGTGAAAATGTTGTGCCATGAACCCTAATGGACTGACCTAGTGCGGCCTTGGGGGCTCATCAATTGATGGCCTTGCCTACGTCATGCACTTAGAGACCTCGTAGTTCCACATGACCAATGACCTTGTCCAAAGGATAGAAGTTTGAATCATGATTTTATTTTGACCAACCTAGAAAGACTGACCTAATGTCTCGAGGATTCAAAGATGAATCTTGCCTACATAGAAAATGCACAGAGACAACATAGTTTGGACTGGGAAAAAGATTGATTTACATGACTGATTGGATTGATGGGACAAGAATTGACTTTATTATTGGGATTTTGACACTGATTTGGATGTTTTTGTGTTTTCTTAGGACATTTTTTTATTTTTAGGATTTTTTCAGGACTTTATATGATTGTCGGATCATGTGCAACATCCACTATAGTTACATGATAAAGGTCTTTCCCTCAGACAGATTGGGGACTACCCAAGTCTAATGATATGGAGAAAGGCAGACACAAGGAAAAAGGCAAGGAGATGCAAGGGATGATGTCAACAAAATGCTAAACATGGCTAGAATTGATAAGACGTAGGACGAATGTCATGAATTTCAGGTTGTTGTGATTATGGAAAGGGGATAAGGGTCGATTAGAGTAATAGTAGATGGCGAAGCAACAATCGACTACACATGGCTCCTGTTTGCCAGGTTTCACCATGGTACCTATCCAAAGCACCTATTTTCCAGGTTTTCACTATTGGATGAATTTATTTCTTTTTACTATTTTTGCCATTTTTTGATTTTTTTGGTGTCACCAAGACGCCTGTTTGCCAGGTTTTCATCAAGGGACAATTTTCTTTATTTTTCAATGTTTTTTGTATTTTTAGGTTTTTAGCCAAGCTCTCTGATGCTATGTGTAAAAATTTTGTAGATGTAGGTTGTTGATGGGTTATGTCAATAGTTCTCCATCAGTTGTGGCCAACTGATAAGTTCTAGAACCGAATGCAGTAGTAATAATATAAGGACCGAGCCAATTCGCCTCAAACTTGCCAAGCTTTTCACGATCAGCCTAATTTCTTGGGTTCTGCATGAGAACCAATTCACCAATTTCAAATTTTATTACCATCACTCTTTTGTTATAGCCTCGACAGAGATGATTTTGATATGCCTACAAGTGATTCAAGGAATTTTGTCATCTTTCTTGTAACATTTCTAGGTCATGTAGGCGAGACTGTCTGTACTCTTCATCATCAATCATTCCTTTCAAGGATACTCAGAGAGAAGGAATTTTGACCTCGATAGGCAATATGGCCTCAGATCCATAGACCAGGGAGAATGGAGTGGCACTAGTGGGCGTACAAATGCTAGTATGGTAGGCCCATAAAGTGAGTTTAAGATGTAGGTGCCAATCTCGGCCAGCGTCATTGACAGTCTTCTTAAGAATGTGAAGAATTGTTTTATTTGACACCTCATCTTGACTATTACCTTGTGGATAATATGGGGTGGAGAAATTGTGTTGGATGTGGAATAGCTCATAGATTTCACAAACATCCTAATTTTTAAATGGACTCTTGTTATCTGTGATGATGGACTATAGAAAACCATACCGGCAGATGATGTAATTAAGGATAAACTTTGATATTTTCTTACCGGTGATGTAAGTGAGGGGGACGGCTTCAATCCACTTAGTAAAGTACTCAGTGGCGATGATTGTGAATTTGTGGTTGTTAGAGGAGGATGGATGGATCTTGCCCACGAGGTCGAGTCCCCATTGTGCAAAGGGCCATGGAGAAGTGATCGGTCTTAGATCTTATGCAGGTGCGTGGATTAGGTCACTATGCACCTGGCGTTTCTAACATGTTATGACAAACTAGAGAGCATCCTTTTCTAATGTCATCCAATAGTATCCTAGTTCGGTGACCTTCCTAGCTAAAGTTGGACCACAAGAATGAGATCTGCATATACCCTCATGTACTTCTCATAAATTTTTTTGGGCTTCATCAGTGTCGAGACAGCGAAGAAGGGTGTTATCAAAGCCACAAGGGTATAGGACAATGGTGTGTCAAGCGGTTTTCTGGATAAATGAGTTTCTCTAGTTATTGGAAAGTTTGGGTGGTAAGTTTTGGGACTTTAGATAGTTATAAATGTCTTGGTACTAAGGTGAACTAGGACCAACAATCTCGCAAACCATTTCTGAGTCCGGGATGTCATATGCCGGCATCAATAGTTGTTTGACTAAGAACTCAAATTGTGACACATTTTTGGGGATGTCCAATAGAGATATAATAGTGGCCATTGCATCCGCTGCCTTGTTTTGTGCCCTTGGAATTTGTTCAAAGGTAATCAATTTGAAATATGTTAGGAAGTTATCCACCATTCGCTTGTAAGCAATCAAATTTTCATCCTTTGTTTCATAATCCTCATTCACTTGGTTGATAACTAACTGAGAATCCTTGAATACGAGAAATGTCTGAATTTTCCATTTTATTGTGGTCTTGAGTCCTGTGACCAATGATTTGTATTTTGCAATGTTGTTGGTGCATGGCAAAGTGATCTGGAATTCTTTAGGAATGGAATCCCCTTGTGGTGTGATGAACAAAATTCCAACCCCTGAGCCGTGACCAGTATGAGACCTGTCAAAATACAGTTTCCATGGTGACGTAGGCTCTGTATGAAAGATAGACTCATCGGGAAAATCAATTACCAGTGGATGAGTGCCTTGGATGAGTGCATCTGCAAGTTGATCCGCTATTACCTGTCCTTTTATTGCCTTAAAATCAACATATTGTATGTCATATTCACTTAAAATCATGACCCACTTTGCTCTTCGGCCCGTTAATGTTGTCTAACTTAGAAGATACTTTAATGGAACGATCTTAGCTACTAGGTGTGTTTGGTGATTCAACATGTAATGTATGAGTTTTTGTGCTGCAAAGACAACTGCCAGGCATGCGCATTCAATGGTTGTATATTTCAATTCATATCCTATCAGTGTGCGACTGATATAGTATATGGCTCTTTCTTTTTCCTTCTGGTCATTTTGTGCTAACAATGCCCCTAGTGTATTTGTAGTTGAAGAGACATATAGGATCAATGGTTTTCCTTCAATGGGCGGCATCAGGACTGGTGGTCTCAATAGATATTCCTTAATTTGTTCAAAAGCTATGTGGCATTTGTATATCCATACAAAGGGAATACTTTTGCGTAACAGATATTGAAATGGTTGACACTTATCTGCCAATTGTGTGATGAAGCATTGGATGGACTGTAGTCTGCCCTAAAGTGTTCACAACTCGTTGATTCCTTTTGGTGGTGGCATGTCTAGAATTGCTTTCACTTTAGCAAGATCAACTTCTATGCCTCTTCATGAGACTATGTAGCCCAATAGTTTGCCCGAAGTGACCCGAAAGACACATTTTTTTAGGTTCAAACGAACCTTGTACTCTTCTAGTTATCTAAAAATTTTGTCCAGGACCTTGAGATGGTCTTTCCATGTCAAATATTTAGCCAAAAGTTCATCCACATAATCCTCCATTAGGATATGTATCATGTCGTGAAATATTATTGTCATAGCTCTCTGGTATGTGGCGCCTGCATTCTTTAAGCCAAAAGGCATGAAATTCCAATAGTATGTTCCCCATGGGAAAGTGAATGCCATTTTGTGTTGATCTTCAGTTGCAATTCTAATTTGGTCATAGCTCGAGAAACCATCCATGAGAGATAGGATCTCGTACCCTATTGTGAGATCAACAATCATTTCTATGTTCGACAACAGGAAATCATCTTTTGGACAATCCTTATTCAGGTCTCTGAAATCCATGCAGATATGGATTTGTTCATTTGGCTTTGTGATAGGGACAATGTTGGATATCTAGTCAACATAGTCTATTGATCTTATGAATCCAGCATCTAGTAACTTATTTAACTCAACCTTGACAAGTATTGCAATCTTTGGATGCATTTTCTGTAATTTTTTCTTGACTGGTTTCATATTTGGGATTAATAGAAGATAATGTAATACCAATTCTGGATCTAGGCCTAGCATGTCGGCATATGACCATGCGAAGTTAACCTTCCTTTCTATGAAGAATTTTTGGAACTCAGGTTTTTCTTCATTTGTTAATGATGCAGCTAAGAGAACCATTTTGGGATTCTCTAGTGTGTTTATGTTAACTTTGATGGTGTCTTCAATTAGCATTGCTGATTTTTCCTGTGTTATAGGGACAAAGTCCAATCCTCCATCCTTAGGCACCTCAAAGAGATTTTCACCTTCAGATACGTCCTTTATTTTTACTATTTTGCTGCCAGAAGGTGCCTTGCGGTTTTCACCTAAAGACATTTCCTTTTGTCTCTTATTCTTTTCCTTTTTGTGACTGGAGGATTGTGCAATCTCCCCAAAGTAAGCTGCACAATCTAGGTCAATGGTAAATCCTTCTTTGTGATCACCCCAAGGTATGCCTTCTCGGAGCCCCATGAATTCTGCTATTTCCTCGTCATTCTGAAAGACGTCCATCACTGGTGGTTCTTGTTGGTCCCAATTGTGAGTAAACAAGGGAAATCCCATCGTCAATGTCGGTAAAAGATGGGGAAGATGCAGAAAGTGGGAAAATTGAAGCCTCAAGTGTGAAGGCAAAGTTGTCAATTTCAACTTCCGTGTCAGATGCAATGGATGGCCCATATTTAGATTCAGATGAGTCAAATTCATAGTCATAATAGGGCACAAAACTATTGGCATTATGACTACTGGATGGAATTTCAGAGGCATGGATAGTAGGTTCAAGCGTGTCAGGCTCATAGGTGGGTTCGGGAATGGTGTGGGAGATTTCTGGTGTTGCCGAGGACAATTTATGTTCTTTTGGATTCCAAGGAATACTCACCCATTCCTTATTTTTGGAGTGTCATTCAATGGGATCAATATTGTATTCCTATCAGAATCTTTCTTCCTAGGGGAGTTGACTAGGGTCTAGGAATAGTTCATCAAGATCATAGTTTCTCAGGGTTTCCTCAAATCCCCATTTCCATTCATTAGATTCAGTTTTGGTAAGGGATTCTTCGCTTGCCTTGACACTTTCTAGAGTCGTTACGTCCTCACTTGATAGTTCATAGGTACATTGATCATCAATTCCAAGTTGGTCAAACCCTAGCCCTATGTGTCTCGATCTTGCAGAAATGATAATAGGTTCTCTCCTTCCATTGTTGGCCTTTCCAAGGCCACTTGTGCCGTCAAAACCTAGTGCCTTGCATATATCATAGCCTTTTCCATAGAGATGTACTGGTAGTGGAGGTAACTCTTCTGGGTCCTTGTAGAGCCAGTTAGCTATGTCGATGATGACTTCATTACCCATGTCCCCCCATAACGTGAAAACCATTTATGGTGGAACCTTGAAAGTTATCTTGGGCTCGACCTCAAAACATGGTCCACCATAGACTTTAGGCAGCTTAGGCATTGTAGTGATACAGTAAGCCGTATTCAATTTGAATTCTCCACAGCCAAGGTCCTAGATCTGGAGGTCTTTACTTGGTATGGAGGCTAAGGAAGATGGTGTGGTAGAGGGTGATGGAATGGATGATTTGATGAGTGCAGATGGGCCAATATATTTGGAAGAGGTGGAAGCCGAGGCTTACCGATTAATGGGTACCTGGTGCTTAGCGGTGTTTCATAGATTGGTACAGTATTGGAATGGATTAGGATCTCCTAGGATAGTAATTTCAGTACCTTCAAAAGGGAACATTCAGCATTGGTGATATGTGGAGGGAATGGCCTTTAGGGCATGAATCCAGGGGCGACCAAGTAAGATATTGTAATTGTTGGTGTAATTAAATATGTTGTACCTTGTCCTAGGTCATAATTACACCTTAGTTAAGTTTACTTAGGGACCACATAGGAGTTGTTGGAGAATTTCCACCTTTGGTGGACTTATCATGTTATCACTCTATCATCTCCACCTTTCATGGACATATCATGTGATTAGGGTTCCACCTTTTGTGGTAGATCCACTATTTGTGGTGGTTATCACATTATCACCTTTCCACTTTAGGTGGAGTGATAGCTTTTCATTGTTGTCTCATGTCATAAGATTATGACACTTTCCATAATCTTATGCACTCCTATGTTCTCACATTGGCTATATAACCAAGGGGTCTCTCATTGTAAAATCATTCATTCCATTATCATTGACATTGAATACAGTTTATTCTTGTCATATTATTTTCTCTCTTCTTTGTGCTTTCTATTTGGTCCATAGATCTTGGCATCCATAGCCAATTCTAACATGGTATCAGAGCGGGTTGGGTGCCATTGGAGAGTCATTTTCTGAAGAGAGGTACCAGATTTGGGGAGGTTCCATTTTTGGCTCTTTATTGCAGGTTTATATCGGAGCTTTCTAGTGCAAATCTAAGCTCACCATTGCATTCGGAACGTTCGAGAAAGTCGATTTTGCCTTTTGTTTCGTCCAAATCGGACATACAAGGCCAAATCTAAGAGGGTTTGAAGTTGCATTGTGGTTGCCAAATCCAGAAGGTAGCTGCATTTTTGGAGCATTTTGGGTCAAATCCAACCCTGCCATCGCGTCCAGAAGGGCCAAAAACCCTAAGATCGACTATGCAATCGTCCAAATCGGAGCAAGTCATTTGGTGAAGCAAAATTTTTTTGCCCAAAGAACCGTACGGCCCCCCGAGCATCATTATTGTGTATGGTACAATTTCAAAAAGTAAAAATATTTTATTTATTTCGAAAAAAAAAAAGAAATTTGAAATTTTTTATGAAAATTTCAATTTTTTCAGATTAAGTCTATTTGTATAAAATTTGTTTGAAAATTCAAAAAAAATCTATTGTACAGTCCGCAAACTATACAGCCTGCGAATCTGTACCTCTGCATACCCATAGGTACCAAGCAACCTGCAGACGAGCCACGTGGCCCCTTCTTCACCCTCCACCATCCGCGGCACCATTCAACTGCCACCGGCGGTCAAATCACTAGCATTTCCCGATCGCATATTCCGGTAGCAAAGAATATTCCGACGGCATTTTCTGGCAAGCTCGAGTTTTCTGGTGATGGGCCGCAGGCCGTCAAATTTAAGCTTGTGGTTTTCTGACATCAGCGCTGTGTCAGCACACTTTGAAATTTTTTGCCCCCTCTCCATTTGCATTTTCAGTTTTGCAAGCGATTTTCGAAGGCTCATAACTCGGTCATTTTGGCTCCTTTTTTCGAGCAATTTTTTTTGATTTGGGCTAATTTTTCGTGCTCTTCATAGTGGTGCAATAATTTTTTGGTTTTGGCTTCTGTTTTTTCCATAAATTGCAGATTATCACAGGTTTTGCTGCTTCATCCTCATTTTGGGCACTTCGAGAGCTCATAACTTCCTCCTACGATAACATTTTTGAGTGCCGTTTTTTTTGAAAGTGCATGATTTTTCCTTTACTTTCTAGTGGTATGATCAGATTTATCTCATCTACTGTAATTTTTTCACTATGAGTTGAGGCCTATTTTGGCATTTGCATGTACCAAGATCAAAGTCCACCTTGCTATTTTTGGCAGTGGCAATTGTAAACGCACTACTCATAAAGTGCCAAGCTCAGATATTTCTTGGGGGGTCTCTTGATTGAGTGAATTTGGGGGGGGGTGTCTTTTGTGTGATTGTGCCTATTTTGTGCTCTTGCATTCCATCATGGGTTCATCTAAAGTTCCACTCTTAACCGCACATAATTATGCTACATGGAAAGTATGTGTATGGAGTAAACTAATGGAAAAAGGTTTAATTTACTACATTGATGGAACCATAACTGCACCTGTGGATCCTAAGGCAGATCCAATTGCATATATGGATTGGCTCACTAAAACTTCTATGGCATTGGGTACACTAAGAAAGTTCATTTCAAATGATCTCATATTTCATGTTGATAAATGTACTTCAGCCAATGAAGCTTGGGATAAGCTTGCTACTTTGTATGGCAAGGTTGATAAGGTTAAGGGATACAAACTTGTAAATGATCTCTTAAGCCTTGATCCTAAGAATTTTGACACTTTTCAAGATTATGTCACTAAAGCAAATGAGCTAAGAGCACAACTACAAGATTGTGGTATTGAGAAAGAAGATGATCAATTGGTCTTTAACTTGTTGGACAAGCTTCCAGCTGAGTATGCAGCCTTTGTTTCAAGTTTTCAGACTCAACAGTTGACAAATAACAATTTCACATCACCATCTTTTGAGGCTCTCACAGATATTTTGATTCGAGAGCAAAATAAGCTTATTCAAATGGGTACTTTGAAGTCTTCAAAATCACATGCCTTGGTTGTAAAAGATGAGGAGTCTTCAAGTAGCAAAGAAAAGAATAAGTACAAGCCTAAAAAGAACACACAATCCATAGAAGAACATAAAAATTCATTTTCAAAAGAGAAATCATCTAAGAAGGAGAGGTCCTTTTGTGCATATTGCAAAAAGGATGGACATGAAGAACATTATTGTTATAAGAAGGATATTGATGAGTTGAAAAATCTTCTCAAAAGAAATCAAATTGGTTTGCCTTCTAGAATGACAGAATCTTCTTCTCCTTCTTCTACAAAATAGTCTAAGGGAAAAGGTCTTGCTGATTTTTCATCTACATCAGGAAATCAAGGTCAAGCTCTTTGTGCTTATTCAAGTCCAGGATCAGGTAGATGGCTTCTAGATTCAGGAGAATCACATCATATGGCATCTTCGCAGTCTATATTCTCTTCATTTCAGCCTTGTTCTATGTCTCCTATCTTGATGGGAAACAATACATACATGAGTGTAATAGGGAAGGGATCTATTAGTTTTGGGGACAACACTTTTTAGGATGTTTTGTGTGTTCCTCATTTGACGAATAATCTTCTTTCCATATATCAGATTACACATGCTAGAACTGGGAGAACTGTGGAGTTCACACCTGATTCAGTCATCATTCGAGACTTGGAGAGTAGAGAGATCATTGCTACTAGGGTGGTTGATCATTCATCTCGGTTGTATACCTTTGCAGATTTTGCTTCTGATGGTGACATTGTTCCTTCGGTTGTTCATCACACTTCTATTGTGAACCATGATTTAGAGGAGACATTTGGATACTTGAACTTGGGAGTTCTCACATCAGATCCAGTACTTGAGCCATGCATTTCATCTCCTCCATCTACTGTTGCAGTTGATGATGCTTGTGATTCCACAGTTTGGGTTCCTTGTGATTCAGTGCAGCAGGATTTACATTGTCTTCCAGATATGGCTACCTTGGATGGCTTCTTGACAGGTATTTCAGACTTGTTTGTGGAGTCTCATCTTGCAGATTTGGGGGACACCATTGATGACATCCATCTTCTCTTTGATGAAGATGCTTCTTCTTCAGTTGTTGCGAGGGAACACTTTGACCCTCTTGTTCATTCTCTACATGATCATTCTTTGCAGTTTGACATGAGTGTGGATACTTTTGGACAACATTTGGAGGAGGCTTCTTTTTCTTTAGAGGGGATATCCTTGTCTTTGGATCATGTTCTACATTCTTCTCTACTAGATGTTGGATTGTACTCTTCAGCAGTGTGGCCTAGAACGCCTGTTTGGAGTGTGTCTGCTTTTGACATCGACATGGAGGCACTTGAGCATGCTTCAGAGACATCATACATCCTGCATACATCCTTGGTTTTGTTTCTTCCTAAGGGGAGGAATGTTTTTCGACGATATTGGATCATCTTTAGCATTCAATGTCGAGCTTCTACCATCATTGCAGGAGACTCAACATTGAGGGGGGGCTGCCTTGTCTCTCTTCTACTTCTCTCTTATGGGGGGGGTCTTTTTCCTCACATGGGGTTTTTACCTTCTCATTCATGATTGAGAGCATTTCTTTATTGTATTTCATCTCTCTTTTGGGGAGGAGTTTTGTCCCATTGGGTTTTCTCCTTTTCTCCGGTTGTGAGAGATTGCATTGCATTTGTACATGGGTACCTAACATGGCCTAGTTGTCAGGACCCATCTTGCATTTTGTATTTGTGTACATTCTCCCTAAGTTGCACTTAAGGGGGGGTGTTGGTGTAATTAAATATTTTGTACCTTGTCCTAGGTCATAATTACACCTTAGTTAAGTTTACTTAGGGACCACATAGGAGTTGTTGGAGAATTTCCACCTTTGGTGGACTTATCATGTTATCACTCTATCATCTCCACCTTTCATGGACATATCATGTGATTAGGGTTCTACCTTTTGTGGTAGATCCACTATTTGTGGTGGTTATCACATTATCACCTTTCCACTTTAGGTGGAGTGATAGCTTTTCATTGTTGTCTCATGTCATAAGATTATGACACTTGTCATAATCTTATGCACTCCTATGTTCTCACCTTGGCTATATAACCAAGGGGTCTCTCATTGTAAAATCATTCATTCCATTATCATTGACATTGAATATAGTTTATTCTTGTCATATTATTTTCTCTCTTCTTTGTGCTTTCTATTTGGTCCATAGATCTTGGCATCCATAGCCAATTCTAACAGTAATGTATGTCATGATCTAGGACTTGGCATGTTGTATCTATAATAACTGGTCCCACCCAGAGTGGAATTGTGATTATGCCTTTAGAAGCACATTCTTCATCATCATATGCCTTGATGATAATGCTCTTGGTCGCATCTGCACATGCATCAGAGATGCCAAGAGCTTTAACCAATTTTAGAGAACAGATGTTCAATCCTCCTCTAAGATCTACTAAGACTCGTCTAACCTTATGTTTGTGGACAAAAACCTCAGTATGAAGGGCATCATTATGAGATGGTTTGGGTGAGGAATAGTCACTGTCCAAAAAGGTAATGTGATGAGGTGAATTCAAATATCCGACCATAGTTTCAAAGTGGTTGACATCCATGTCAATTGGGACAGAAGACTCTTGCAGTACTTTATCGAAGATGGCCTTATGTGCAGGTGAGATGCATAGTAATTCAAGAATGGATATTTGAGCGGGTGTTTTATTCAATTGCTCAATAAGGTTGAACTTTGGTTTAGGGTTTGACTATCTCACAGACAAACCAGGTATGGTAATTTTAGGCTGACATGCAGAGGGACCTGGGATGGTGACCTTGCCTTTACGTGTTGTAATATTGCAATCTAAGGCCTTTTCAATGGTAATGGTATTGACACATTATTCTACATCAGCAGCACGAAGAATTTTAATGATGGTGCCACCAGAATAATTGTAGGCAGGACGGACGTGATTGGCTTGGTTATTGGTATTCTTCATGCCAGATGTGGAGGGTTTACTAGAACCATAATCCTGCAGTGGGTTCTTGTGGATTGTATGATCTGCATTAGATGCAAATGGTTGACCTCCTAACTCAATGGTGCAATTTTCAATAAGGTCTTGTACCAGATTTCGCAACTGATGACAGGAGGAATTTTTGTGCCCTTTGGCATGGTGGAAATCACAAAATGCATTATTGTCCCACCATGATGGCTTGAACTGACTAGGGTCATATGGTTTAGGTTCTTCAAACATTATGACTTCATTTTGGAGAATTTTCTTTAAGACAACTTTGATAGGTTCACCCAAAGGGGTGTATGTGCATTTTTGAAATTGGCGCGATTGACGCAATTGCCTTGGATTAGATTGAACAAGATTATTTTGAATAGCATTGGCAGTTGGTATCGGTGTGGTCATAGGTACATTTTGATTTTGAACTCCTTTGATGGTGAGTACATGACCTGTTGCATTAACGTTTTTTGCATCGACCACACTGTCATTTGTGATGTGTTTATTTTTAACCCAGTATTTGTGTTTGTCATTGGAGTTGCTTGGGTTATTTTTTATGGTGGTGTTAATTTTTTTTCCACCATATTTTAATTCACCTTTGGTGATCAAGGATTTTTCAAGTTGAACACCTTTTTCAACAAGGTCAACAAAGGTGGTACAACAATGGACTTGTAAGCCATATCTTAGTGGTCCTAGGAGAGTTTGTACAAACATGGTGACTTTCTCCTTTTCTAGTATTTCTATCGGACATCTGCTTGCTAAGGTTCTCCATCTTTGAAATAATGGGATAAAAGTCTCTTCTGCCTCCTCTTGGGTAAGTCGACATAAGGAGGCAATTTCAATATCCGTGTCAATGTTATAGGCGTAATTTTCAACAAATTTTTTTGCCAATTCATCCCATGTTTTGATTCCTTTCAATAGCGAGAACCATTCCAGTGCATGACCTATGAGGCTTCTAGAAAAAAGTCTCATGAGATAGGTTTTCTCATATGCAATGTCCACGCAACTAGTGGTGAATTCTCTTATGTGTTCAATGGGGTTCATTTTGCCTTTGTATTTAGGAAAATGAGGTACCACATATCCATGAGGAAAGGGTGGCATATACAAGGTTGTGTTGAACGGATATGGACACAAGTCATGTGACATATAAGACTTTTTTTTGGATTGTTGCAAGGTCTCCACTTGTGTTTGAAGAGCAAAAAGTTGGAGTGTGAGTGCTTCCACAATGGGGTTGTTGGTAGCATCACACATGTTGGTGAGAAGTATGGATTGGTTTCCCACTTGTTGTGATGAGATGTGTTGGTTTTGAATGTGTTGTTGGTGAGCAAATTGAGTGTTCTGATTTTGTGGTTGTTGGAAATGAGTGTGTTGATTGGGGGTACGCTGATGTGTATGAACTTGAGTAGCATATGTGGGGATTTGAGATCCTACCATGTTGGATTGAATTTGTGGGCCTTGTTTATTTTGAGTATGTTGATGTCCAAATGGAGTAAAATATTGAGTGCCTTGATTGCCTTGCCCAAATAAGAAATTATGGCCATGAGGAATGTTGGTGTTTTGCCTCAAAGGAATGTTGGTATTAACCTGTGAGTAATTAGGTTGGGTGCCTTGAATGATAAATCTTCATTTATTTCTCCCAAGAGGGTTCAATGATTTAGTTGCCATAGTATTTGAGGAACCTAATAACAGGTTTCTTGATCTACCCATGGAACTAGATGAAGGTCCAAAGAGGTTTGAGGTGGTTACACCCATTGTTGATCCAAATGTTTGTGAAGGGATAGTGGGTGTTTGTTGGGGGATGGATTGTGATGTGGTGTTGGTTTGGGTAGATGATCCCCCAATATATGTTGTCTTTGTTGTGGTGGCTGCATTAGTTGTGGTGGATGCATTAGTTGTGGTGGGAGCACTAATGGTGTTAATGGCGTTTTATGAAGAGGCTCCCATGGAAGGATTGTGTGATTGGAAATCAGGAGATGTTTCTCTAATAGTGTTGAGGTCAAATCCTTTTGGTAACCTAGCCCCTTGGTCAAGGATCATGGCTAACTATTTGGATGAGTCATTTCGGACCAATTCTTCCACAAAAGAGGCCACTTCTGGATTTTGGGCAGCAGCTTGTATGTCTTCTTCATAGACTTCCCCATTTTGGTCTCTGCAGACAAATTTTTCAAAGGGATTGTGCGGAACGGATATCTAACTAAAAGGATTGATCATAGAATTTCCCATGCCACTAGAAAGAGTGTTCATGTTACTAGGGAATGAATTCATGTCATTGGTGAAATTGGGAAAATTGGTGTCTTGACCAAAAGAATCCATGAGTTTTTTCCTTTTTTGTAACCTAGTTTCAACCATAAAAAGTTTTTCTCAACTTTGGGATGATGAGGGGGAATGACCTAAATATGACACTATGTTTTTAGGTTTTTAAGGAATGTTATGAAATGCAAATGAGATTAAGACAAGACTAAAGGTTTGTGAATGCAATGGTATGACACTAAAATGAGGAGACTAATTGTATGCAAACTAAAAGGATCCTAAGATGCACTCACTATTGAGAAATCTAAGGAGATGACTACTTGACCAAACAAAGTGTTGGCAATGCTTCAGGTTTGGAAAATCAATGGACCATAAAAGGACTAAAAGAGGACAAAGTGAAGTTTCCACACTAGACTATTGAGTGGGAAAATAATTCACAATTTTTTTGACTAAATGACAAAGGGTGATTGGGTCCAATGATAACCTACTTTTGAAGGCAAAGTTTGAAAATAGATGGTAAGGAGTGTACTCCTAAAATCTACAAAATGAGTGTCTAAGGATATGGTAGAATTAACAATGCAAGTAGTCAAATGCAAATGGAGACCTATGGTGATCCTAAGAATGTCGTCTAAAATGTCATGATGAGGAAAGTTGAGAAAATCAATATCTGGTTAAATAAAACAAAAAGGAAGGACTTGATGAAATATAAAAAAAGACAGGTTTGGATTTTGATTTTGACAGTGGGCAGATGTTTATAAAAGTTGGAAAATGCAGTGCAACGGAGCACATGCGGCTCACAATAGCAAATGCGGTTCAGAACAACAAATGTAGCTTAAGTCGAAGAAAAATGGCTTGACAAGGTTCTTGCATCACACGAATCAATTCTGGCAATGTTTCAGCAGGCAAGCAAATGTGGCTCACGTATAAGCAAATGCAGCTTAACAGAGTGCTTGCATCACAGGAAGAAATTTTTGAAAATTTTTACCAGGCAAGCAAGTATGGCTCAACAGTGAATGCGCCTCATCCTGGCAAATGCGGCTTAACAGGGGGATTGTGTCGCAAGAAGAATTTTTGGACTATTGTCAAATTTAGCATATGCAGCTCTATTTTGATCAAATGCGGCTCTGTTTTGATCAAATTCATCTTAGCAGAGCAAATGCGGCTCACTAACAAATAGTTGTGGTTCATGATAGAAAATGCGTTGCAGAAAATGAGTTGACAAAAAAATTTAGAACAATTTACAATGACTTGTTTCAGTTGGCAATGTTAATTTGGATTTTACAAGTTTGATGTTTATTTTTCTGAAAACAATTGGAAAATATATGGTGTTGTAAAAAGATGAAAATCAACCACATAGAAATCATTTTACAAAATCTTATGGTTGCAAGGACAGTATTCTTTTGGATCCCACTAACCGCATGTCCTTAGCGAATGAATTCAGAAGCTTGGCCACACAGGCTCCCCCTTACAGTTCACTCACTTCTTAGGGCAACCAAGCTTCCAACCTCCATGAAACTCCCATGGTAGATTGATCATTTCTACTAAGAATTGCATAGGTGCAGGTGCCTTGGCAACGACCGTTGCTACACCAAAGAATAAAAGGTTTTTGGCTTTCTAAAACAAGGATTTTAATTCAGGCACATGTTCGAGTGGTCATACATGGGGCACAACATTAAGCTCCATTAAGGAGGCACTCTGGCCTGAAGAAGTTAAGCTCAACAAGGTTTTGGGGAGTACTACTTGGTCCATATGACATATCTCCACTCGTAATCCTAGGATTTCCCTTAGGATTCACAATTGTATATTGGTCGGGAGTAGCTCGGCTAAAGAGCTTCGTTGCTGGTTTGAGTCGCTTTGGGGTGAGTACTTTTTCCCATCAAAGTAGGCCCAATTTTCTAAGGCTAACAAAAGCAAGCCAAAATATTCATAGTTCAATCAATCTTTGTTTAAAAACAAAGAGAGAACACATGAATATCCTAACTCACACTCACATGGTGTTCATTTTAAGCCCAAATTGAAATGTGTTTGACAAACATGAAAGAAAAAAGACATGGGGTTTATTTTAACCGTTTGTAGTGTGAGCTAACTAAGAGTTCATTTTAACCCAATGCTATGAAAAGATGCAAATTCATTTTAATCCAATGAGTTATAATGCAAGATTGTGTTCTTTTTCATCTAATGAGTATGCATGCATGTTCATTTTAACCCATGAATGTAAAATGCAAGTTTGTAGTCTGTGAAATAAAACAAGTAAATGAATGTTAGACTCCTTGCCACAAGTTGCAAACAAAAAAATTAGTAACCCGAAATCTCTACACTATCAAACAGAAAAAAAAATAGAAAATCCAAAAGAAAAGAATGTTACCCTATAGATGCGTCACACTAGAGTGGATGCAGCTCAAAAAGGCAGATGCAGCATTCAAACAACCGACTTTGAATGATGAGGTCAAATGTGGCTTTTTTTGGTCAAATGCAGCTCGGCGATGCAGATGTGTTGTTTGGAGAAGCGGATACGGTTTGACAGAGCAAATGTGTCACTTGCGAAGGTAGATGTGGCTCGACAGAACACTTGCATCGTAGGACATAGCATATGCATCATTTCGTACACCTGCAACCTACAAAAAAAAAGTGATGAAAAATCCATACCCTAACCTGCAAAAATTTGTTAAAATAGAATGTTAGGTTCACCAATGTAACAATGGGTATTTTTCTAGGGTTAGCAATATCACATGCAAAACATAAAAACCCAAAGCAATAATGAAGTGCAAAGGAATAAATGAAACAATCTCACCAAATATCTTCATCCTCCATGACTGACCTCCATTATACCTTCTCAACTTGCTGAAATATGTAGTTGCCCTCATATTTATGATGAGAAAGCCAATGGAAATGACAAGCCCTAAGCAAATGCTGAAGGATTTTGAATGAATATATACTATACTATGCCCTACTACAACTAGTAAGCATCTAAAAATGTCTAAACTATGTCAAATAAAACCTAAATATTCCTATGATAAATGAAGAAACCTGCAAGAGTATGAAAGTGCAATAAAATGAGATTGCAAGATCTGCCAAATGAGACCAAAATTGCCATTTTATAGAAAATGCAATTTTGTGTGAATGGCCAAGATTAAAATTTAACAAGTGCCCTAGAATCAATGGACAAGATTCGATATAACAACCCACAATTAGGGTTAGGGCAACATTAGGTCAGATTTGAAATGAATGGACAAGATTGATTTTTAGAAAATCAAATCAATGGCTGACAATGCATGTGACAAGAGATTTTGGGCACACAAATCGGAGTTGTTGGAGAATCAAATAATAATTTAAAATTATTTGATTCAAGAGGTGATGTTGACCTTTTGAATTAAAAATTATTTTAATTCAAAAGTGGTGGGGTCATGTGACAGTAAATAATTTAATTTAAATTATTTACTAAAAAGGGAAAATTAGAAAGTGGGGCTTATTTTAAATAAATAAATTTTATTTAAAATGAGCATAGTAAAAGAGGTGATAAAAGAAATTAAATAATAAAAGGTTATTTAATTTAGGTGGAATTTAAATAATAAAGATATTATTTAATTTATAGGAGAATGTGACAAAGGGGACCTTTTAAATTAAATATAATGATTTAATTCAAAATTTAGGAGAGTGGACCAAATTAAATAAATAAAATTTATTTAATTTAGGAGAGAAGAGGCTAATGAATAATTAAATAATTAAACATAATTATTTAATTATAGTGGAAAGTGGGCAAAGATTAAATAAATAAGAATTTATTTAATTTTAGAAAGAAGAGGACCTCTTAAGAATTAGTGACATATTAAATAAATAAATAAACTTATTTATTTAAGAATCGGGAAGACATAATGGACATAAATAATTAAACAAATTAAGAAATTTATTTAATTATAGGAGGACATTAGACAATTAGTGACACATTAAATAAATAATTAAAATGTATTTACTTAATAATCATGAAGAATAAGCAGATATGAATTAATTAAATAATTATGAACTATTTAATTAATAGTCGAAAGTGAGTCAAGGACATAATTAAAATGTCTTAATTATGCTAGGAAGAAAAGGATTAAAAATAGAGTTTGCAGGCCTAGGTCATTTTTATGTGTCTACAGTTGTTATTGAACATTTCCAGCTTGCTGCCCCAAATCAATGACCCTCTTCTTCGCTCTAGTATTAGCTGAAATTGGTGAATCTTGATGGTTTTGACCTTGATGATAGTTAGGCCCACAAATTAAGTGCCTTTCCAATTCATCGAGGCAATATCATGGTTACCTTATTGTTCTTAATTTTCTTGGGATGCCCTTTTCGAACCAGCCTAGCTATTTTAAACCATTAGAGCCTAGTTCCTCATACCGTTTGTGCATGCAACTTGGGTATGAGGTTGGTTGCATGGATAACACCAGTCACATTCTTGTGCCATATTATTCTATGTAGGAATGAGCTCTTTTGAAAAGCTGGCAGCATTAGGATTGTAAGGCTAAAAAGGTCTACGATTGAAGTTTCTCTTTTGTCCTTGAGAATCAGCATGAAAAGGTGGCCTATTTGGATGATTGGGTTGATATGGGGCTTGATTTGGCTTATGATCTTGGCCAACTTGCCTCTTAATACCCACAAAATCATTCCCAAAAAAAATTAGTATATTTGTTATCTCTTGAAGCTCTTGAGATTGGGTTGGAACAGTAGTTTCCTGAGCTGCAGCTTGATATCCTATTGTTGGAATGACTGGGATAGTAGCTAAAGGGGTTAAAGACATAGGTACAGGTGGTTTCACTTCAGGAAAAATGGGCATAGGAGGTATCGGGTCTATTTTACCAACTTGTATAAGGAACTTTTTTTCTCTAATAGCTATATCATAGGCATTAGGAAGCATAAACCCACCCATAGATTGGATCATTATAGAAATTTCACTATTTAAACCCTTAAGGAAGAATTAAAATGCATGTTTAGGTGAAGGCTTTACCATCATTGGATTCTATCCCAAGTCCTTTGGAAATGGTAGTTAAAATCTAGCATGTGCTCGTGGGGAGCTCTCTTGATAGTACTCAACTGCTCCAGCAAAGATAAATGATTTTATTTATCTTCGAACTGTTGATGCAAGCCATCACCTAGCTAATCCCATGTTCTTATTGAGTTTATTCGAAGACCCCTAAACCACTGCAAGGATTTTCCCTTCAGTGATGTAGCCAAAATCCTTAGTGCTACATTCTCCTCCATAACATTATGAATCGAGCACAAGGTTGCCACATCTCAAATGTGCTCAATAGGAGTGGTATGATCTTCTCAAGTGAAATACGATAGACTTTTGAGGGCTACAACAAGAATGTCATTATGTTGAGCAAGATATAATGGGTTTCCCCCATTAAAAGGTGTGAATGCAAACTACCTATTTTGATGAGCCATTGTTGGTATTCGCATTGGTAGTATTGGACTTCTCTACGCTGAAATTTTATGGTTGAGATTAGGAGGTGTGGATCTTGACCTCCTTGGTGAGTCAAAAATTATTCTTTATGTCTTACCCCTCCATCTTGGTGGATATAACTGCAAATACTCGAATGAAGTAGGACTTTATCTAATCCGTATTCTTCTCATAATCTGTTCACACTAGATCTACATGCAAAACTAAAAAATGAAGTCGCCAAGTATATCCTAAAAACCTCTAAAGGCTGGAAAAAATTGTTGCATATACCAAAACAATAGGTTAAAACTTTTAAAACTTCTCTGAAAACAAGTTTCAAAGTCCCACCAGGCGTGCCAAAAACTATTGTCAATCAAGATTGCACCCTAGCTAAGATTGACTCAACTATCCTATTGAAACATGGAAACACTCTCAGGTTGTGGGTGACCTATGGCAAGAATGAATCTCTAGAAGGGTTGGTTCCCCTGGAAGATCACCTAAACTACAAAAAAAATTGAGAAAAAGGGTTTAGAGAGATAAATGAAAATGAAATCTTAAACTCCTAAAGGGTGATACACCAGAACTTTACTTATTTCAATAACTTTACTCGCAATCAGCTTCTCAAAACTTTATTTTTCACAATTTCACCTAGAACATACAACTCAAAAATAATTTGTGTGAAGGCTCAAAAGACTAAACACAATACACAACCTGAATCATATGAAACTCTTGCACACAAATTCACAATAATGAGACATAACAAAGGATCCAATTTTTATGATCACAATGAAACATCGAATAAACACTGCAAATATGAGATAAGAAATTAGATAGGAATGCTCTATTTTTTTTATTAAAACTGAAAGAGTATGCAAAACTAAGTACAAATATCAAGCTTACAAAGCTTTCTACAAGTGAGAAATAAAGTAAGAAGCAAATCTAAATTGAGAAAAAACTAAGTTTTTTCTCCAACTTAAGCCTCCAAAGTGTCTCCAATAGTGAGAATAGAAAAAATTTCCTGAATTGATCTCCAAAATAGAAACCTCAATGTGATTTTTGAGCTCAAAAGAAAAGCATCCAAAATAGTGCCCAAACTACCTCAAATCTAGATGGAAAGATGGAAAGTTTCTATCTCAAATGGGTCGAGCCAAAAGACTCAAAAAATCAGGCTCGAACTGAGTGAAAATTGAAATAGAAAGTCTAGTTTGTCCAGTTTATTCCAATTTTTCCCAAGAAGACTCAAACTCTAAAAATAAATTCTCTAGGAGAACTCAAGTGCACCATTTAACTACATTATCATAACAATTAATTAAGCAATTAATAGAAAATTTCTTAATTAATGTTTTATAGTTTTGCAGTTTTACAATTACAAAATAGAAAGACTCTAAAATACTTGAGGCTTGACTCCACCTTACTTGACTTTATCTTCTGATTTTTGCAATAATACAAGGAAACTATTAATTTTGATAAAAATTGCCAAGTACATAGTATTAGACATTTGATTTTTCAAAAAAATCAGAAAATAATCAAGGCACAAGGCCATAGGTTTTGCACAAATCTTCACCAAGTATAGAATATTCAAGGCCTATTGGATTTTCTAATAAAATCATAAAAAAAGATAGAGGACCATGTAATTTTATCCAAAAATCAAAAGAAAGCCTAAGGCATGAAGCTCAACCTAGGCATAAATGGTATTAATTGAGGTATTTGATTTTAAAATAATTTGATAAAAATCACAAATTCAAGTTAGGGAAACAATGAGAACCCTAAAATAAAACTCAATCCCTAATCCTTTGGCCTCATTTCACACTTCATCTTTTGGGAAAACATGCTTTGTATACTGCCACCATGAGGGTTTGGTTCGAGCTCGAATCTTCCATCATTTTAGCCATTTCTGAGAGATCTCCTTGAATATTTTCATAAGAAATTACACGGTGAGTCTTTCTTTGTCACAAAATTGAGCATTGTTCTTTATTTTCGAAGCATTCTTGGGCTTTCTTGGCCATGGCCATGACTAATTTTCTGATGTACTTTCATTGTGTTTTCTTCTATTGATGAAACCTTTGGCTTGAGGCCTCCATTTAAAGCATTTCTGAAGCTTGTATGGGCATTTGAAAATGGGGTAATTTCTCCAACATTCGAATCTCTGCATTTGTTTTTACTTCTACAAAATATATGCTCCTAATCGAGCTCCAATGATTGTGAATAATGAATATACTTACTTTCTCCATGTGTTCTTAGTGCATTTGGAAAGAAAACCTTATGGGTCCCATTAAATGAAAACCTTCTGGGATTGCAAGTCACAACTTCACCAAGCATTTGAATTATCTCATCCTTCTATATTCATGCAACATTTCTTAATATGAAAACCCTTGTAAGTTTATTCACTTTCAAAAACAAAATGAATAGAAAACTCCAGGCCACAGCTTCATGAGGAAATTTTGGATTCTTTTCTTACTCTCAAAGAAACATGAGGGTTTCTCCATCATTATGTATTTGTGGTTTCCGATGTCCATTTTTCAGAAAAATGAAAGAAAACCTTTCTCCATTCAAGGATGTGGTTGGAAAAACTCATACTGGGTCTGCATTTTGAAAAAATCCTTGCTCAAACCCTCTTAATGCATTCCTTCTTTTTAGCATGTAATGGATAAGAGATGACATTATTTCTCTTATGAAAGGCATAAAAGTATCTTTTATTTTATTTTGGGTTTGTCTTTCTGAAACTCATTCTTTCTTCAAAAACTCTTCATGGCTACCACTGTATTTGTTGCACTTTTAGTTTATGAAGAAATAAAAGAAAATTATTTTCTATGTCTTCAAGCATCAAAGGCTTTGTGGGCTTGCATTACTCTAGGTTACTTTCTTTGTCTTTCAATGAATGATTTGAGAGCCTTTTTGTACTCCTTGTTCACTTTGAGGACATCTTATAAATACAAATGCATATTGCTTTTGAATGGCTCAAACAAGGATATAGGAAAATTTGTAATTCTTGAGTGCTTTCCTATTCCACTGAAGGTCTGCATCTTGTTTCCTTGAGCATTTCTTATCTAGTGCAAGCATAAAATAAATCTACTGTGATTGTTTGCTGCCCTTGTTCAAATGCAACAAGAAAATCCTTGTTTTATGACTTTATCAATTCTACCTCATTATTGTTTTCTCATTTCTCTTATGGTTATGCACTTTCAACACTTTATTTCTGAGAAGGTATATAATTTCTGCTCCAAATCAATATTGGAATCCTTGCAATGAGAGCTTGGTTATTGCTTCTTTTCAACACTGAATACTGCACTCCTTCCTGCTCCTTAAATGTGAGCATTATTTTCCAGGTACCTTGATGAATTTGTATATTATGAAACTTTCATGTTGGCATTCCATGAACACTATTTTTCATTACTTTTGCATACTTCAAACAATAGGGACAGAAAAATGAAAATTTACATGTCAGCGATAAGTGTGAAATCTTACTTGCAAAACAAAACAAGTTTAATGAAAGATAGTCCAATTTTATTATGTTCTACATATTCATTAAGCATTCCAAATAATTCCTTGCTCACTTTTTATTCTCATTTCATTACCCTTTTGAATTGATTGTCATGAATGGGCAATAAATTTGTTACTTTTGTAGTCACTTAATGAATTACTCCTTCAACTGAAAATGTTTCTATTTGAGAATTATGAATCTGAATTCCTATCTCATTTCCCTCTTGAGATTAGGGGTATCATTATGGGATCAACCCTTGTGGGAGCCCATTATTGCACCACATGCTATGATGTCTTCATAAAGGAATCAACAACATGATTTCTCCTATACCTACATAATGAACAAACATGTTAGATAAAAAATAGTGAAGCTCAATGCTCCTGTGATATTTTATTTTTTAGCCTCTCTTGCATGCATCTGATGTTTGTGCAACTGACTCAATGCATCATAGGAAATGTACTATATTTATGTTGATAAGGCACATAGGAAGACTCATATCCAGAGCTCCAAAAAATCTTCTTATCATGATGTAGCTTCACTCGAAGATCGAGAGCAAGGAGGAGCAAGCTACAACAAAGACCAAAACTAAAAACCAATAGGAAATGATGGATATGTCTTTTATTATATTCTCCTTTATTCCTTTCATCTTCAGATGTATAGTATATTCCTTATGTTGTATTGGTTCAACTATTCCCACAACTTGTGTGGGATATTTGATTTCTCTTTTCTTTCCAATGAATATGAATGCATCACTTGTACAATTCTATGTATACTTCATTTGAAAAATGAATGAAATATTCTAAATTCAATGAACACATTGCAAAATGAATGAAGCAACTTCTTATAATTCATGTATTCTTCTTAATGCTACAAATAATTGAATGGAAAACTGAATACTTTAATTTTGTTGAAACACATTGCACAATAATAATTGAACTCTTTCTTTTAAACTTTAATATATGCAATGGTTAAGCAAAGAAAAAATGTGTTAAAATCTTCTCACCTTTAATATAATGAAACTACTTCAGCACTACCAATTTGATCTATAAGTGAAAAATTGGCAAAAATTGTGTAGAACTAAACTTCAAAACAGTCTTTAATTTCTTCCACGGTGTTCTCCAGAAATACCCAATGAATCTGGTATCATGATATGAGAATATACTCTTTGTTATACCATGTAGTCTAACCACTTCTTTGAAAAATAACTTTGTGATGTGAACAACATCACTAGTCTTGTGACACAAAATTAAATGTGTCATCTTTAAAAAACTATCCACCACCACAAATATTGAGTCATGTCCTCTTTGTGTTCTCAGTAAACCAATAACAAAGTCCATACTAATATCCACCATGGATTCTCTTGTACAAGTAATGGCATATACAAGCCTATATTTTGAATTACCCCTTTATCCATTTGACATAATCTACAACTCTGTACAAACTTCTTCACATGGTGCAATTGCGGCCAATAATAATCCTCATTTACAAGAGCAATGGTCTTATCTTGACCAAAGTGTCTTACCAATCCTCCACTATTCCTTTGCTTAATCAAGTTCTCTCTAATAGAACTTCGTAGAATGCACAACTAACTTCCTCTAAACAACATACCATCCTAGATAATGAAATCTAACCATCTTGTCTTATTCGAAGAAATAGGTTCCAAAAAATCCTTTCAAGGCTCTACAAAGATAAGATCTTCAAGATACAAATTCTTGAGTTCATTGAACCCAAAAAATTATATCCTCATCTCCATCAATAAATTTTTCCTTCTAATTAAGGCATTTGCAACTCTGTTTGACTTCCCACTTCTATGTTTCAAAACAAATGTGTAACTCTACAAAACTCAACACACTTTAAATGCCTCTGGTTCAACTCCCTTGACTACTAAGGTGCTTTAAGGCTTAATGATCAGTATATAAAAAAAATATATTTTGGAAAAAATTAGTGCCTCCATTTTTTTAAATATTGCACTATCACATAAAATTCTTGATCATAGACAAAATATTTTCTCTTGCCATCATTCAAGTTCTCACTAAAATAGTCAAAAGGCTTACCTTATTGACTCAAAATAACTCCTATGGCACTGACACTAGCATCACAATCTACCTAAAAATCCTTATTAAAATTTGGAAGCGCCAAAATAGGTTGCTTTGTAACTTTCTTTTTTAACAAATCAAAACTCTTAGCTGCTCCTACAATCCATTTAAACTCTTTTCTATCCCCTCTCATTGTCTCTCCTAGGGGTGCACACAAACTACTGAAACTCTTAATAAATTTTCTATAAAAACTTTCTAGATCATGAAATGGTCTTACCTCTATAATAGTTCTTGGTGTAGGCCACTCAATAATAGCCTTTACTTTCTCTGGGTCCATTTTAAGACCTTTAGTTGGGACTAAAAATCCCAAATATATCAAATCATTTTTTACAAAAATCCATTTCATGAGGTTAATAAATAATTATCTTCCCTTGGCTTCTCAAAAATTCTATGAATATGCAACAAGTTCTCATCCAGAGTCTTACTAAAAATTACAATTTCATCCAAGTAAACAATGACAAATTTACCCCAAAAATCTCTTAATACCTCATTCATGAGTCGCATGAATGTGCTCGGTGCATTGGCTATCTGAAATGGAATGAATAACCACTCATACATTATGTCCTTGGTTTTAAAGGTTGTCTTCCATTTATCTCCCTCTCTGATCTGAATCTAATGATATCCACTCATCAAGTCAATCTTTGTGAAGTACTTAGATCCACTCAAGAAATCCATAATATCATCCATCCTCGACAAGAGAAATTTGTACTTGATTGTAATATTGTTAAAGGCTCGAGAGTTTGTACACATTCTCCACTCTCCATCCTTCTTTGGTGCTAGTATTGTAGGTACTACACATGGACTTAGGCTTTCATGGATCAATCCTTTTCTCAACAACTCATGAACCTATCTATTTAGTTCCTCATTATCTGCAAGAGTCATTCTATGGGATGCCTTATTTGGAAAACTAGCTCTTGGTATCAAATCCATTTGGTGACTAATCTTCATCATTGGTGGAAAACCTTCAAGTACATTGTTCGACATAGTTTCTTGGAATTCTCCCAGCAAATCTGAAACTTTTACTGGCACATCTTCTTCTTCTTTGTTGACTCTACGAATCAAGACAAAGAATGAATGCCCATGCTTCATACCATCTAAAACATTCCTACCATCTACTAGAAAAACTCTTGCACTACTACAACCTTTTCTCCTACCTCATTTAAGGGCTTCAACTTATGACAAAATCCATCCTTTGTCAAGGAATATGTGTTAGCATGGCCATCATGGATATCATGTTGATCAAACTACCATGGCCTCATCAGTAATAAATGACATGCATCCATAGGCATGATTTCACACAATACCTCATCATGGTAATTACCAATATTAAACTTCACTAACCATTGTTCATTGACCAAATCTCTATGGTCTTTCTACAACCATACAATCCAATATGGATGCAGGTGCATCTTCCTTTCCAACTAAAACTTGTTAACCGTCTCTTCTAAAATGAGATGATATGTGTGACCACTATCAATTTTAACATCACAACATTTACCTCTAGCTTTGCACCATGTGTGGAATAAACTCTCCATTTGAACTGGTTCCTTTTCTTCATTCAACAATGCTCTCCTAATGACCAGTCTCTCCTCTTTCTACATCTTCAAAATTCTCAAATTCAACTTCCTCATTTGCATACACATCTTGTGCATTACCTTTAGGTCTCCTATTTTTCCTTTCTTGATGTTGTGGACACTCGTAGGCTCGATGTCATTCTTCTCCACATTGGAAATAGGTTCCTCTAAAGCCTCCTCTCCTAGGGCCTCGTCCAAGTCTTCCCCTTCCTCTTTGCTCACCATTATTTTGGTCACATGGGTGATAATAACTATCTCCTCTTTGGTTTTGACTAGAACCAACTTCTTCATTCTTCTTTTGATCTTCATTACCTCCTCCATAGGATCTTCCACCACAACCTCTTCCTCTTTGGTTTCTTTCAAATCTTCTATTTGGATTCTCTTCTACCTTTAGGGAGAATTAATAAGCATCTTCTATTTGTGGCCATTCCGACTAAACTCAACTCTTCTTGAATACTTGGTTTCAACCCATTTATATAACGAGCTAACTTTTCCTTGTTGACCTCTGAATAGCCTATTCTAATTATGACCCTGTATAAATATTCTATTTACTCCTTGATATACTTACCAACTTTCCTCAAATATTTTTCAATAGATCTAACTCAATCAACAAGAATAAACTGTGTCTTTAACTTCTCCACCATTCGGTCCCATCTTGTGATTTTCTCTTTACCTCTTCTATTTATTTCTAGTTGTACTTCTTTCCACCAAATGTTGGCATGACCTTTCAATTTGGTCTTTGCAAATATAACCCTCTCAGGATCTTCTATCTCTTTGTACTCAAAGTACTCTTTAATGTCATTGATCCAATTAATTAATTCTTCTGGACTGAGATTTCTAGAGTATGCAAAAACTTCAATCCTTTCCCTTTTTCCAATCTTGGAGAGGGCCTTCAATAATATGACTTGATCACAATCTTTTGGTTTATTTTGTGCTTCTTTGTATTGTTCTTCTTTAAATTCATCTTCATTTTCATCTCCTCTTCTTCGATCAATTCCTTAATGCAACTCCTCTTGAAGTGCTTGAACTTGTCTTTGTAGGGCTCTAAAACCCTTGTCTTTTACTCCAATATTTCTTCCACCACCATGATTTATTTGTAGAGGCATTTTGATCACTTGTTTACAAACCTATAACCACAAGTCCTAGTGCAAACTGCCTCATGTTCAATGATCTATTTACACACTTAGGAACTCTTGCTTTGATACCACTTGATGAAGGGAGAATCTTTGTCGAGCACACCTTACACAAAAAATAACATTCAAGAACAAAAAACATAAAATTTTATTATGTTCTCAAAAATCATCTACATACATGCAATTGAATGCATTACAACTATCTAGTCACAAGACCACTACCACAGAAATCTAGGTTGCAAATACATGTAGAAAATTAGACATGCAAGTCTGCAAATGGAAATAATGGCCATTGAAACCCAAACCTTTGTTCTATGCTAAAAGAAATGCTTTCATCTATCTTCTCATCTAGAATGAATACCTTTTACTTTGTAACCACTTTATAATATTTTTTACACTTTCCAATGAATTGTAACTTCTTTTTTTGGCAACCAATAGATTCAATTACCTTTTTTCCGAATTTAGAAAACTCCTAAATTTTAGTCCAAATTTTGGGAGGCATAACTTTTGACTCAGGCATCAAATTGATAATCAGTTTATATTGATGGATAGATCTTGATGAGTAGTAAGGCTGCAAAAGGCTGATAAATCAACCTTTTGATTTTTGACCACTTTTCAAGCCAATTCGAAACCTATAGGTTCCTCAAAATTGACTTTGAATATTTTTAAAGTGATTTTTAAAACAAAACATTAATATCTCACAAGTGATAAATGGTCTTGAAGTGATTTCTTCATCTTTAGCTTCATTTCACCCTTTTGGAGCTCTCTGTAAGATTTAATACCCATACATTCATAAATACAAACTTAATAAAATTAAAAATTTGTTGTTTTATCCCTTCCAACTTACTAAAAATAGTAACTAATCCTACCATTTTTATCCCTTAAAAATTATTCACTAAACCTAACTAAAATCAAAATAATTTTTTTTCTTCAGATGCAATATTGCTCTTACACCTTGGATGTTCTTGCATCATTCATTTTTATATGAAAAATTCAAATCCTAGCAAATAATTGCATCAACCTACATAGTTTGGTGTTCCCTTCTAATCCAACCTTGGATATTTCCTTTCTATCAGTCAAGTTCCCATAGCCTCAACAAGGTTATCTCTATAATTCCCTTGAAATATAGCTCTATTTCTAGCCAAACATCCATAGCCTCGGTAGAGATATTTGGGTCACCTAAAGAGTTGATTTCTCTTTTGATATTTCCTTTTAATCTCTTTTTCTCAACTTACTAGCATTAAAGCTTGCTATTATTTTTGAAATTACAATGGTAGCAAAGGGACACCTTTATATTTTTCACTCGATGCAAGCAATAACTATTCCTTGAATTTCCATAAAATTATTTAAATTTTGATGTTTATATCCCAATGATAATTTGATAATTTATGTTGATTAAATTAGACAAATTCCAAACAATCACTTGATCACCCATAATTAAAACATTTCATACTCTTAGAATAATATCCACATTTCAATAATTCATTTTATATTAGTTGGAGAACTCTTTATGGTTTTTGATTGTTATCTTGTATCAAAACACCAAAAAAAACCTCATCAACCAAACAAAATAAATCTGAACCAAAACAAAAATTAAACTATTTACATACTTACAACTGAAACAACGAACCCATACTAGGCTTGGAAATAGTGTTTTTAGCCTATATGTGTTGTCTCTTAAAATCCAATATATTTGATACGGCCCAATCCATAATCTGTCAAACTTTCCATGATCCTGTTTTTGTTCATTGGATTTTTCCTATCACAAAACTAGATCAAAGATCCTAAATGATTTTACTTTAGCCCTTTTATCAAACCAATTTTTTACCATAGAATAGTATTTGGTAAGGTTATCTATCACCCTTTTACATTTTTCCTCTAAATACATTAATTGCAACAATCGGGCTTCCATTTGGTTGTCTAATCCCACATACTCTTGAGCGATTTTCCAAGTAGGAATTTTCAAGTTTATTGGCAATATGGGATCTACCCCATATACTAAATGGAAGGGGGGGTTTCCTAAGGTGGACTTTACCCTAGTTCTATCAACCCAAAGGGAAAGTTTTAATAGGGAATGAAATTCCCTAGGATTCTTTTCAATTAGTTTCTTAATTATTTCCAACATGTTTTTATTTGTTGACTTTGTTAGCCCATTTTCATGTGGATAATAATTTGATGAGAAATTCAATGTTATACCATACTCAAATGCCCAATTAGAAAAAATTCTAAACTTGGTAGTGATATTCTCCTATAATAATTTGATTGCTACCTCAATAGTACATTGTCTACTATAGAATTCTTAAATCCACCTAGTACAATAATTAGTAATAGTGAGAACATACTTGTGTCCTACTAATGAGGGTGGATTAATCATTCCAATAAAGTCTAACCCCCATTCTGAAAAGTGTTTTATTTTCATCACAATGGTTGAGAATTAAATCTCCCCTTGTTTGCAACGATTTGGAAAGTGTAGTAGTGTTTCACATGTTCGAACGTATCCTTGAAGATTGTTGGCCAATAGTATCCTACTCTTAGAATGAGATGAGTGGTATCCAAGGGAGCTCCATGAGTTGTTATGTTGGAAAAATGAAGAAGATCACATCCCTTGATATAGTTTTTGTTTTCATTGATTTCAACATAATATATGAGTTGCAACTGCAAGATTCAAAGTCTTTGTAATCCGGTATTCTGAACCGGTAATACAGAATTATCATCCGATATTTTGCTCCGGATTTCTTTCTTTGGTAAATGTTACTATCTCATTTTTTGGGAAATGGTCTGTGATTAGTAAAAGCATGCATGGACGTGATTTTTTGTATACAAATGCTTGTGGTCTTCACCAGTATCTTTTTGTTGATTTCATTTTTTGCTATTAGGTCTCTTGTTGGCCGACCTAACAAGCGGTTGAAGAAGAAATGGATTAAATTTTTGTTTGTGTAATCCATGACAACATGCCACATGGTTGAATTGTTTTTGAGGAATTTTTGTGCTTACTTGGAGCCAACCTGATTGATTAACTTATGGACAATTAGATATACATAAGATGTTTTGAATATATGAGCATGAATGAAATTGTATGTGAATATTGGTAGATTGTGTGTGGAAGTGAAAAGATCGAAGAGTGATCTACTAGCATGTGAATTTCATGTGCTAAATGAAACTGAATCTGCACTAGTGGTGTACTTTCATTAGTTCATTTTTGGTGGTTAGACATTCTATTACTTCAATTTTTGTAGGCAATGAGCCTCAATTTTGGACAATGAGTCCTGGTAGTGAGCCACCCCTTTTTGTAATATCTTATAACTGGCTATACTATATTGTGAGTTAATCCTCACCATGTTTTTTCCCATCCTAGGTTTTCCAAATAAAAATCTTGGTGTCTCATGTGTTATGTGCTTAATGTTCAGTTAATGTTTTTGCTTGTTCTGATTATCATATGCATTGGATTAATTGGATGGTGTTTGTTCAATAAGTTTAAGAATATACTGATTCACCCCCCTCTCAGTATATTAGATATTTAACATGTTACATACCTATCATGAAGTTATTTTAGAATGCCATCTACTTATGTTCTATTAAACATCTCAAATATATTCCCTTGTGATTCCTTTTATAGAGGACCCCTTCTTTAATCATGTAATTTGGAGCTTTAATCTTGAGAGCTCTCCTCTATTATCTAAGCATATTATCTAGACAATTATTGGTAATCATGTAACACTTGATATTTTTATACCATTTATCTTGCAGTATTGTATCTACTATTTATTGTTGGCTTGTGATATGTGGATCTACTTCAGCAATAAACCTAACTAGTGCTTGTCCTCAAACCAATTTCATTAGTATAATATTGACAAAAAATTTGTGTGGGATAGTAACCCATTTGGCTCTCTTCTCTTTGAGTTCACTCTACATAAGTAACATATTTACCATGAAATATGATACAATTGCCTTGACTGCACTTTAGAGGATATGGTGTCTATATTTCATTATTGCTTTAAATAATGTGAAATCCTATCTCTCTATATCCATGTATCTTAATTTAACATCTTTAAATGGAGAGCTCATGAACGTGATAGACCTTTATTCTTTTGTTTCTCCTCTCTATGTCAAAATAGCAACACATGTATGGTTAGAAGCAAAGGAGTAAATTAAAAAAGGCTTGATGTAATCCAGACTTATCAGTACTAGCACCTTGATAATTTATCCTTTGATGCTTTCAAAGGTGGCCTTAGCTTTAGTAGTCTACTCAATCTTTGCATCTTTATTTAACATAGCATTTAGTGGTTGTACTATCTTAGCAAATCCTGTAGTAAACTTTTGGACAAAGTTAATCTTACCAAAGTATGATTTCAATTCATTTTTACTTCCCAAAGGCTATAATTTCATCAGTGTACTTACTTAGTCTAGATCAATGGAAATGCCCTTCTCAGAAATAATGTGTCCTAGAAGTTTACCTTCCATCACTCCAAATATGCATTTCTTTAGATTCATGGATATGCCATATGTCTCAAAATTTTGTAACACCTTCTTTGAATCATTTATGTGATCTCCCCTATTTTTAGAGAATACAACAAGGTCATTCATGTATGTAATAATGTATTTTCCAATTAGACCCTTGAAAGAAAAATCTATCATTCTCTATAACATAGCCCCAACATTCAATAAACCAAAAGGAATGCACCTGTATGAAAATGTCCCCAATTTGGTGGTAAAGGAATTCTTCATCCTATCCCCCTTTTCAACCATCACTTGATTATAACTTGAAAAACCATCCAAGAAAGACATCATTTGTGACCCATTAAAAATTTGTAAGACTTCATCTAGGGATGGAAGAGGATATTTTTCTTTCTTAGAGGCCTTGTCAAGGTTATATAAGTCCACACACAATCTCAGATCTCCATTATTTTTCCTTATAGACACTAGATTTGCAGCCCATATTGAATGCTTTATCAAAAAAATGATTCTAGCAAATAGGAGCTTCTAAACTTCCTTTTGGATTAAGGGTTCAATTAAAGAATTTTCCATTCTTTGTTTTTGTCTGGCTTTAAGGGGATAGTACGCATTATGACAGAATTATCATAATTTCTTAGGTCCTCTTATCTTTAAGCTATGACCTTATAATAATTTTTAAGAGCCTCTGTGATTTTTCCATGCTCCTCATAATTGCATACTCTACCTATGAGCACATTATTTGGATCATCTTTATTATTTATTTTATATGGATCACAAATCTATCTTCTAGTTCTAGATAAATCTTTCCACCTAGTTATTTGATCTAAATAAAATAGTCATTCCAATGCAATCATCCCTTTTGGGATGGTGTTGTCTTTCAAATTAATTGTGTCATCATCCTGAACTTCACAGTCATGTCTATCTCCCTCTTTAATTATATGAGCCTTAAATATACCCGAGTTAGTAATAAATTATAAAATGTGACGATCATCTTTAAATACATGTAAGTTAGTAACATCGTCAGGAACTAAAGGTAATTGAACCAATTCAATAGTAAATATTTTCAAATCAAAAGTGTCTAAAGGTTCCAGGGTGTTAGAGGCAGTGGCTAGGGCATTATCCTTTTGATAAAATATTTGAGGAATGTGTGTGATATTGAAAGCACCAAAATTTCCAATTAAGTCCCATACCTAGTTTTTATAATTGGATAGACATTTGTAATGAAAAAATTATTATTTCCTTACCTCTTTAACAACCGGTTCAAAATCTCCAAACACTTTAAGTATTTTAATTTTATTTTTGATAGAAAGTATTAAGCCATGGGTAAGGACTTTGTACTTTGCAACATTATTAGGACATTGAAACTATAATATATATGCAAAAATATATGACTTACCTTATAGACTTACTAATTCTACTCCCACTCCAATTCTTTTCTTTGACTTAGAACCATCAAGCCTAAGATTCCAAGCTTGATTGTCTATATTTTTAAATTTAAGGCTTTTGGATGTTGATGAATTTGTTTCTTTCCTCAAGCCTTGTGTCACTTTGATGTATCACTAGTTTATTTTAACCTTACCACAATAATCGATTGGAAGATTTCATTTGTTCTCATCAACTAATGTTTCTATTGCCTTGTCATCCAAAATTTTTAGTTTCAACTTACTATCAATGGAGCTTTCCTAATGGTATTGGTTTTTAGTTTGGTTTATAATTTCTAGACATATTGCACAATTAATTTTTGAATGTGGTGAGTTGTGCAATCTACACCATCCTTGTAACAATGATTTTTTTAAGGGTACACTCGATGTCTAGTGTTTATGAACTTATTTGATCATAAGCTTTCAAAATTTATCTAGGAAATTTTCTTCTCCTTTAGAATAATCATAATCTGATTCAATTATCATGGACCGGTTCCTAGAGTGCATTGGTTCTAAACATCCAAGTTATACGTGAAGACTTATTCTATTTTAACTACTTTAGTCTTCATGTTATAGACACCTGGTTCAACATCAATATAAAGTATTTCATTGTTCTAATTATACTCAATAATCATGTGTTTCATAAGCAATTTCCTTTCTATCCTGATTTGATTCTGGATTCCTCTCCAAGGTAACCACATATGAGAAAAGTCTATGGCCATATATCCATTTAAGATCTTTGAACAATCTCCACTTAACATTCCATATGTACCAAGGATCTCAGCCACTTGTATATATATGAAATGTTGAACCCTAGGATCTGATGCTAATTGCATATGGATATTAGTTAGTTCACCTACCACATTCACCTCAGTTTTTTCCAATTTAGTGACCTTTTTAGAGTAACTTGCTAGGGTTAACCCTAAGGTTTGACATATAGAGAGATACATCACGTTTGTGGAGGCCCCAAATTCTACCAAGCAATTATGAATTTTTTTCCCAAATATCCTCAAAGTTAGTAGGAAAGGTGGTGACTCTATATTTCCTTTATATAGAGCTACATGAACGTCTGCAAATGAAGTAGTGTTTTTATCTTTCATCTTCAAAGGTAAAACCTTAGTGGGCACTTATTTGTTTAATAGGATTTCTTTAGGAAGTTCTTCTAATGTACTTAGGAAATCCTTTTTGATCATAGGTGTTTTAAGTAACTCAGATAATGACAAATTAATCTTCACCTTCCTAATTTCCTCAGCTAGATAATTAGTCAAGTTTATTTTCTCAAGTGTTTCTATCTTTCCATATTTAGGTGGATTAAATACATTGTTATACTAAGGCATTGATTTTTGTGCCTCGGGGTTATTACTTGACTTATCTTCAAGTGGCGTGTTAAAATTATTCAATGTTACTGATGTAGTCAGTGGTCCCTTAGGTTTATTTCAACCAATGGTATTACTTCTCAAGGTGTAATTATGTCCCTTTTGATACTGTTGGAAAGCCTAAACCTTGTTAGGTTCACTTTTGGGTACATTTTTATCCTGATAAGGGAAGGTGTAAGTTTCTAACATCATTTTTGAATTATCCTCAGAACAATAAGTATTATTTTCAAAAGCATCATAAGACTCTGAACATGTATAACTATCAACTGATACGCAATCATACCCTATCAAAAAAAAAAATTACCTTTTGGTACATTGGAATCATACTAATCATTGCTATAAGTAGCAACTAAGAAAAATTTAGACATGGTTTTAAACTATGGACAATCCACTTTTGTGTGAACACTAGTTATGAATCCTACACCAATTATTTAATGCAATATTAGCCATGTTAACCTTTGATGCTAGCCTATTGTCTGAATAATTTGAGTTATATAAAGGTGTGGATATTCATCCATTATTTTTTTATGTGTTCCATGGTCTAGGATATCTATGAGTGTTGTATATTCTATTTTTTTATTTTGATTGTTACTCTGTGTGTAAAAGTTTTGATTTCTCAGTTGAGTAACTTTCATGGTCAGCCTCTTCAATTGAGCAGTTATTTCTTTGATTTCTTCCTTATCTTCATGCACCTTAGCAAATTTATTACCCTATTCTTGAGTGAAAAATAATTATCATTTGGATGAATTTCTAAAATTGTAGGTCCAAGATGTGCTATGAGTGATTGATTATTTCCTTGGCGAGGGAAATTATTTTGTGTGTATGTTCCATTCTAAACCGCTAAAGGTAGATAATTATGGATAGGCACATTATTGTGAGGAACTCCATTTGTTCCTAGTGTTGGATAATTATTTAGTGTGTTTCCTACACTCGGAGACTTTCCATTCCCAACATGCTTCATTTCACAATTTACACTCATTGCCTCTACATAAGCTTTGACTAGAGTTGCAGCTAGATTTACTTTCCTTTCTACAAAAATCACAATTAGAGAATCTACTGTGGTGTAATAGACTGTAAGGGAAACAAAATTATCCACAAAATAAGGATACTATAGCTTGGAATGTTCCTTTTGAAACCTATCATTAAATTTTTTTATCAATTCTCTATCAAATTGTTTAATTTGAGAAAATTGATGATACAAAAAAGTAGGATCTAAAGGAGACCTAAATATAGCTAGAGCCTTATTTTCCATATCTAGCCATGATCTAATGGAATTGTGAGGTAGGTTTATGTACCATTGGTTAAATTCATTGCTTAAGGTATAAGGAAACAACCTACACATGACATCTTGGTGTTGGACTCTATCTCTAAAGCATGTATCATTGAATATGCTTAAATTTTATTCAACATCTTTGTGCAAATAATACTTAGGACACAAATTTTCTAGATTCTTTGAAAGATCATGATATATTGCAAATTGAATAGGAGATTCTATGTTAAATAAAACTGTCACTAATGCAGGTGGTATGACCAGTATCTAATTATGAGGAGGAGAACCTATAGAATTTGACCTTTTTCTCCTATCAGTTACACAGTCGTATAGCTCTACAAGTTCTACTCAAGGATCACTAGATCAAGACCTAGTAACTCTTTGATACTCCAACTTGGTCTAAGTTTAAAGCTCAGTTCCCTCCTTCTAGCACCAATTTTGTTGATGCGTCTATTACACACACTACAACATGTAGATAAATCTTTTCCAAATGAACAAAGGAACCTATATATCTTGAAAGAGTTGCTAGGATTCCCCGATTGAAGGTAATTTTAACTATCCCAAGGCTCAAGAATTTTAGGCCTTGACATACTAGGTTTTCTCAAGGTTTTTTGTACAAATTTCTATTAATCATAAGGGGCTACTAGTTTTAAAACTTTGAAACTTTGACAAGATGAAGCAACATAAAGATTTAATAAAGATTTAGTAGATATAACATGAATCACTATTCATACTTCATTAATCCCTATCATTTAAAAGAAGACTACTAAAATATTAGATTTAAGAGAGAAAAGGGCCTAAGAAGTTAAATTCTCCCAACTATTATCCACATATTTACGAAGAAAATACTAAATCAAAGCATAAACTATTTTGTATCTCATCATACTACATCACAACTAAATACAAAACAGTGCAATAATTTTAAAGAAGACAACCATTTATCACTAGAAGAGTATCAACATGCACCCAAATCTGGTGTTGGATTTTTTGATAGGAACAAACAATACTTAGTTACATAGGATTTATATGTTGCAAGTATGTTGCTGGTGTTGTCATTGGTGTCAAAAATTGGCCATTGATATCAACAGTATGGAGATTGGTGGAGATTTCTAGTCTTTTCATTGGATTTGTTGGTGGTGATATCATCAATGTTGTCATGTAAATCTTGTATGGTTGTGATGGATAAGTATTGCAGTTATAGTAAGCTCACTTGGCTTCCAAGTGCTTTTGAGAAAACCTGAATAAAAGAGTGTGTAGTGTGACAAAGGTGTGTTTAGTGGTGTGCTCCACATTTATTCATGATTGAAGATATGCTTGTGTAGTTTGGATGTGATGATCAAAGGTGTTCAAAGGTGTTATATCTAGAGTTTCAGGTTCTAGATTGTTTGACAAAGAAAGATGTGTTTGACAGTGTGTTTTCCTGTGAAGAAGTTTTTCTAGGAGAAATGAGATTTCTCTGCATTTCTCTATGTTGTTTCTAGTCTTGTGGATTTGGGAACACTCTTATAGTTTCTATATTTCTCTTCCCTTGGATTTTCTATTGTTGAGTTGCTCCATAAGTTTATTTCTTATGTTGGATTTTCTAGTAGTAGTACATCCTAATACGCAAGATTAAATTATTCTACAGTTTTGGGTGGTTGCAATAGTGGTGTTGGATATTTTGATGATGATGAATATTTTGGAATGTTGTGGAGTGTTGCTATATGGTTTATGTGTTGTTTTCAAGCCTAGAGAGGTGTGTATGTGGTTGCTTGTTAGTGTTAGTGTAGGTTTGGTTGACTTGGGTGCTAGTGCTAATTGCAAAGGTTGTTTGTTGTTTGCGGAAGCATGGTGAATTGTGTTGGTGTAGATTTGGGTTTTAGTTAACCCATGGCATAGTCTACCCTCACTTCTTTGTTGCAAGGTGTGTGCCCTTGTTATACTTGTGTTGTGCAACACAATTCTCGAGTTTGTGACATGGCTTAACTACCTCCCATGGATTCATTAACTCTAGTGTTGTATCGAGCATTAACAGGTTGAATATTTTAGTGCTATGACAACTATCTATGCAACAATGATATCAGATCCTGGGTCATGGGTTTGAACCCCTCGCTCACACTAGGGGGATTGTTGCAAGGTGTGCACCCTTGGTCTCCTTATGTTATGCAGTGCATCACTCGAGTTCATGTCATGGCTTAATCACCTCCCGTGGATTCATTAACTCTGGTGATTGTATCAAGAATTAACAGGTCGGTATTTTGGTGCAACGGTAACCTTCTATGCAACATTCATTCCATCATGAAAGTGTTTGGTTCCAACCAATTCGGTGTTGCATATTTGAGGTGCATATGTTTCATAAAGGCTGACCTAATTGAGATTTTTAGGTCACAGATGGTCTAAATGTAAGGTGATTTGTTGGTGGTAAGTGAGGAAAATGCAAAAGATGTGAATGTGATCAAGTGTGAGCTTAAATACTTATGACTCCTGATTTAGTGAGCATAAGGTGTCTACATTTTCAATGTGCTTTAAGTTGTTGGAGATAGTGAGTCAAAGGTTGTGGATGGTACAAAGTTGCAATGGTGGATTTTCTTGTTGCTTTGAGATGGTGAATCTCTTTATAATAGTTTCTTCTATTATTATTTCTTCTTTTCTAGGTAGTGAGCCCTTGGTAGTGAGTCTAATTGTATTTAGTGTTTCTATTCATATATATCTGAGCTAATCCTCACCGTGTTTTTTCCCTACTTAAGATTTTCCACATAAATTTAGTGTTCTCTTGTGTATGGTTGTGTTTTCATTAACGTTTCACATGTTTACATTCTACTAATGCTTAATGAGGGTTTAAAATTTGATAAGGGTTTGAAATTTAATGAGGTATTGAATGTTTTAATATACAACTAATTAACCCCCCTCTCAGTTGTCTTGTGCATCTAACATTATGATCAGGAAATAGCTTGCAAATTTTCTTTCATATTAGAAACTTCTATGGTAAATAAGTTGTTACATTGGAATCAAACAAAAAACATGAGAAATAGAAGTAAAATTGGTGATATGCCAATCTTAACTATATCAAGTTTAATAGATTTTGATTCTTTAAAATGAACAACATCCTTCCCTTTATAGAACACAAGGCATCAACTAATCAATAACAACACATGACTAAGAAAGAATAAGCCAATCAAAAAATCACGTGTGGCACAAAATCATTGGTGGTCCTAGGAAGATATTTATCCTAGCCTTTAAAAATAAGTCAAAGTTACTTTTACTTCCTTCATTGTAGTTGAAATGCTTGAAAGTTATGATAAAATGCACATCAATTTCACTTTAGTTTTCAAAATTGCAAGAAAGAGTCATTGACCCTTTTCTTCAAAATTCTTGGTCCTAACGTTGATTTCCAAGCTTTGGGAAAATGTCTGCTAGTTCATTTCAGGAAAACATGTCATTGTGTCAACTTGTCCCCTACCTTTATTTTCCTAGTTACCTACTATTCTCCTTCATATATTTCTTCCATGGACTCATTGCCTTTTCTAAGCCTATACTCCCTAAAATATGTCAACACCCTATTTATTTTCTCCCTAGAGGTACCCTGCATCACCTTCCAACTATAGTTTAGTTGTGCATATTCCTCCATTACTTTCCTTATGGCTTCCCATGTGATTTCTATACCTAATTATCTCCTCAAGGACTCCTTTGTTTAATGACTGAATAGGGTTGTTAATTACCTTCTCAAACCAGCCTTTTAATTCTTTCACTTTTGAGTCATATGTTCCTATATTATCTGGATGACAAGTCTGTTGTGTCAACATCTCTATAAGTTCTAAGTCCTTATCTACCATTTCTAACCTTTCATTGCTACTTCCTCCCATATCGTGATAAATTTCCATAGTGAATCTCTTTCCCAACTTAGCTACAATCTCCAAGTCTTCAGTTGCAGAAAAAAATATTCCATGATGACCTTCTCTTCTAAAAATACCTATATTTATATATTTTGAATAGTATCCAATCATTGCATCTCTTTATCATTTGTCTCCATGTGGTCTTTTCATTTAGTTAAAATCCTTTTAGACTTTTTGAGCCAACAAAATGCTTCCTTACACTTTCCAATATCCTCTCTTATCTTTTCCTCACCCTATTACATTAGGCTTCCCATCCAAACATCAAACACACACATCTTGTGTGTTAATCCTTCAATCACATCCACTTGTTCTTTGGACATCAACATTGGATTGGGTGGAAATTCTATTAGTGCATGACTTTGTTGAGCTATGGCCTTAATGAAGTTTTGTAAGTGAGCTATATGCTCCTTTAACCCCCTCTTCTTCTATTTATCCTTTCTCATATGGGAAACAATTGCTTCCAAATTCATTCTCATTTCTTCTAATTCTTGCTCCCGAGAAGAATGTCATAGGTTAATTATGGAAATTTGATAATCCTGAGTTGTCACCTCATGTTTATCTTTATCTTTGATGGGAGTGGCTATCTGAAGAAACATGCCACCATCTATGTTTTTCCTAATAGTGTGTTTGACCCTTTCTTTGTTCTTATGTTTCTGTGTTTCCACCCGCTGCATTATTCTTTTGAAGTCTAGAGGTAGTGATTTTACCTACAATGGTGGAGCATACTATTGGGCCAACCAATCAGGTATATGTTCACTTGGCCTTACCTCTTCTTGCCTCTATTCCTATTGATCTTGATACCCAAGAACACCTTGTTAGATGTATAGGACAACTGAGAGGGGGGTGGTGAATCAATTATACATTCAAACATTCAAACCCTTATCAACCATTCAACCATTATCATGCATTTGCAAAATTTAAACACATCAAACAACAATGCAAACACATCCAAACACATAAGAACAATAGATTTATGCAGAAAACCCAAGAAGGGAAAAACCACGGTGAGGATTAGCTCACTATATAAATGATTGAAATACCGAATACAGTAGGCTCACTACCCAAAAAAAAGAAGGGATCACTGCTAGATTAGAAAGAAGAAATAAAGGAGCTATTACCAAGAGAACTCTATAATAGAGCAATAGGAATATCCACTACAACAACTCTTCACCATCCACAACCTTCAGATCACTACCTTCAGTAACTTCAGGTACACTAAAAATGTAGACACCTTTTGATCACTGCTTTAGGTATCCTTAGTTGTCAAATTTCACACTCGCATCACAATTATTGATCACATTTCACACCACAACACACCAAAAATCATTATCCAACACTCTATATTGTATTTATACCATCCACAACCTTGAAAACATTCTCCAAGGTCGGCTATGCACCTCAAATGTGCAATTACAAAATAGGTCAGCACCAAACACTTCTACAATGGAAAGAGGTGAAGAACAACCACACCAAGGGTTAACTAGGACCCAAATATACATCACCACACTACCCAACACATCCACAATCCATGAGGTTCCTTCATAAATAGCACTAGCACACTAGGTTGGCCAAACTTGAACTAACACTACAAGAGACCACATACAATCTTCTTCAAATCACATAGATCACATAACAACACTCCACACCATCCATACAACATCTCAAAATATTCCAGCATCATCAAAATATTTTGCAACTCTGCCACAACTACCTGAAACTAAGAAAACCATCATTTTGTGCAACCAAACTCACTGGCATGGACATCCAAATCACTAGCCAACTTCACATAACACCTTAGCACTTGAAACCTCAAAGGAAAGTAGATACAAACATTATAATCATGTCCTTAAATCTGCAAGACAAGAAAACTCAATGTGAAGAAATGCAGAGCAATCCCATTTCTTCTAGACAATCTTCTTCACAAGCACACACACTATTGAACACAACTTTCACTATTGTATGATCCAAAACCTGCAACTCTAGATATAACACCTTTGAATACCTCTAATCATCATGTCCAAACTGCACAAGCATATATTCAACCATGAAGAAATGTGGAGCACAACACTGAACACCACTTTGTCACACTATAATCTCTTTTATTCAAAGTTTCTCAAAATCCCTCGAAAACCAAGTGAACCAACTGCATCAGCAACACAAATGTTGCATACTCCTAACCCTCTCCATCAACATCATGCTCATCCTCTCTGCAACTCCATTTTTTTGTGGGGTGTATGGAGTTGTCTTATGTCTCTCAATCCCATGCTCTTTATAGAACTTGTTGAACTCTACCAAAAAAAACTCACCACCATTGTCAGTCCTCAAACATTTAATCTTTCTACTATTCTAATTTTCTACCAAGACTTTAAACTCCTTTAATCGACTAAAGACTTTATCTTTTCCTTGAAGAAAATAAACAAATGTCCTTATACTATAATCATATATGAAAGAAACAAAATATATATATTTTGACAATGAAGGAACATTCATAGAGCCAAACACATCTGCATGAACATAGTCCAAAAGCCTAGAAGACTTGTGAGAAATATAGTGAAAAGTAACACAGTGTTGTTTTCCATAAACACAATGTTTGCAAAAGTCAAAATCAAGATTACAATTATCAAGGCCTTCAACAAGGCTCTAAGACCCTTCTCATCAATGTGACCAAGTTGTTGATGCCATAGCATTGTCTTCTTTACATGAAGCTTCATTTCCAAGGAATGAGCACCCTTAGGTACCCAAAATGCATGACCATAAGATGTAGTTGCTACAGATTTTTGTACTTGATCTAAAAGTGAGGATGAAGAATCTAGATATTTAGACGAGTTAAGTGAATTTTATAATGGAGCATACTCTGTTGATAAAATTTTTGCATAGAGAGGAATATGAGAATTCGAAGACCACCATACATATGCATGAAAAAAAAGAAATTGGTCTTACAACATGCCCTATTTTTCCCTTCAAAAAAATGTGGACCCCTCTTTGTCTATTTTTTTTTTCCTTCCTTTGCTTTTCGCTTGCTTTGGTGTGCTTCTTTCAGAGGAAATGGTAAAATGATGATGTCTTGATCCAATTTTCCCAGCTCCCGCTTAAGTTTGTGTTAGACTAGACTTGGAGTAATTGCAAAAAATTTCCCTGACCTTGTACATCATCGAAATCCTTGAACCTCAGGTATCGAGTGGTGTTTCTCTAAGGATAGTACATCTTCTGCAAGTTACATTTTTTTCTCAGCTAGTCGTTACGCCCAATAAGTTTACACTCGGGTAAAATTATCTCGAGTTTTTCATGTGTCAGCCTTTTTCCCTAGTTACCTTGGTAGTGGCTTTTCTTTTCTTTGAAACTAAAGTAGAAGTTTTGCAATAAAGTTCATTCTAAACCAAATTGGTCTCACTTGCACTTGGCCTTGGGTATCCTTTGTACCCAATTCTCATAGACCTGATAAGCAAAAGTCTTGACCCTTGGTAATTCTTCAAAGTTGTGTGTTAGATGATTCAAACCTTATTGATTGGTCAACTATTTAGCATCCAAGATGGATGCTTCCTTTGAGGCCCTTTTTCCCCGCATGAGTTAAAGTGACATGCAAGTGTACCACATTGGCCACTTGTGCCACTTTCCTCTCAAGGTTGGGCCTCGGCACAAGAATCAAGGAGTTCATAATTTGAACCCTAATATGCCATGATTGCACCTTTGTTCAAGGTAATTAATGCAAAGTAAAAGAAATTAATGAAGGTGGAAAACAACACACGTACTTGGCACCACCTTGAGCATGTAGTTGCTTCCATAACACACTACCTCATGCCAAACCATTCATTTGTAAGGATATCAAATAATTAAAACCAAAAGTGTGGCGCGCAAAGAAGGGTAAGTTTCAGAACGTTGAAAACCACAGCTCCTAGGGTTTGAACCTACATTTATTCAATCACATTATTATCAAGACCATGTACTCTTCTGGTAATTGAATTCTATTAATATTTATGAATGTATGGCTCTAGTTAAATAGCATTACCTCTGGATAGGTCATTAAGGAATTTATTATTTCTAAATAATTTAACCTGATTAAAGACTATAGGAAACTAAGAAAGATTTGAGCACTTTTAGAAGGAAGAAAATAAATGAGGAATTTGAATTCCCCACCTCACAAGTCATATCAGTTGGTGGGAGTGTTATATATACCCATCTAGGAGGCTTCAAGGAGTATGAATTCACTACAAGGATTCAACAATAAGGTGCCTCTTAGTGCACCTAAAATATTGTTGCAAGTGGACTGCATTTGGCAGGAGGGTTCTCATTAGCGATGGATTCCCCTGAGCTGGTACTGGAATGCATGGGACGGTATGACCCAAATAGGAGGTTCATTGAGAAAGAAGGAAGAGTATAGATAGACCTCTTTATAGAGGGAATTGTATACACATTTTGTCTCCCTATGTCCAGACAGATGAGTGCATTACATATGCATGCCCTTGTCACAACATACTTGGACGCAAAAGAACAAAACATGAAGTTTATGATTTTGACATGATTCTAGGAGAATTTGACAAAGATGACGAATAAAATCTTGAGGTCATAATTTATTTAGGAGGTTCAATACATGATAAACCTATTGAGCAAGATATCTAGATGGAAAGATGTCAAAAAATTCAAACCTTGGGTGTTCAGGATTATAATGAAAATGATGGAAACCCCGGTACAGATTCATTGGGGAAATTTTGTCAGTGATAAGCTACGTGAATAGATAATGACATTCTTGGACACCTAGTGGTTCACCATGTCTTCATATGTCATCTATTCATGTGCCCTAAGGGAAAATATACAAGGATTAAACATAGTAGGTACCCTAAGTAGAGAACCAAGTAATAATTTTATTTATATTCATTTGCCCCAAATTATTATTCACTAGTACCGGGACCATTACCAGAAAGTAAATGATGTGTTTTCTATGAAACTAGTGAGGTTGATGGAAGAGGACAAAGCTAAGAGATTATCTCTTGAAGCACATAGTGTTACCTAGTCTGTTGGGGGTTGGTATATTCAATTCCCTACTTTCACCTACATCAGGGTGGAAGGATTTATAGAATACCCCTTCATGCTACCCAAGTACCCAACAGAAAAAATGTTATTGCTCGAACTTGCGAGACAGGTCTCATGCTCTTTTTCATAAGTACATAATAAAGGATCTATTATATTCCCTATCACCATTAGGAATTATAAATGCATTGTAGTAAAAAGTGCCAATATGTGCGAGGATGAGTTAAAACTCTATGGGTTAGATTTCTTTACACTCCAGAGAAAAAATTATGATTTGGTGGAGAGCCTCACCAAGAAAATAAGCAAGAAGTATACTCATGTTTATCATCTAGAGGATTTTTGACATAATTTTGATCATAATCATCATCTAAATAAGAGGTCATACAAGAGGTTGTCATTAGGAGCAATAAAGGTTCTCAAAGTTCATGATGCTCTAGAACAATTGGATACTAATAATGGAGAGGTGTTAAATGCAATTTATGATTAAGATAAAGTTTTTGATAAGCCCATCCCAGACCCAAATTATATAAAGAAAGAGGTAGTAACCATTGAAGAAATTTCTAAGCAGGTATTGATGTATAATCAGTACTGGATTGATGGTTACGTCAAAACAATGAAGGAATTTGGGATAAAACCACATAACCGTGCAATGTTAAGAGAAAGAAAAAGTTGATAAATGAATTGGCATATGGTGGGAGTGTTGAAAAGAAAAGAAAAGTTGTAGAAACAAGGGCAGCTAAGTAGGATAGGAAGGAATCTCTTGATACTTCAAGCTAGAGAAATTCAATGGAATCATAGCCAGCTAGCCTGCACAAAGAAACTATGGCCACTCCGGACAATGTAATGGAAATTCCAAAGGCGACATTTTCTTCCATGACAAATCCAAGAGCTCAAAATTTGATTGACAAGGATGTGGGAATGAGAACGTAGGTACATGTTAAGATAAGGTTTGCATCGTAGAAGGTAGAAGATATATTTACTTCTCCACCCTCGGTCAATATGACAGAGGGACTCCTATAATTGCAAAGGAAGGTCTTGAACTAACTAAAGAAAAAATTAAGGAGAATATTTAAAAATGGACTACTAGGATGGAATATTTTAAGGAGATGATCTAAAGGATATCCAATGATGTATCCTATGGTGGAAGAAGTGCCTAATATAGGTTTGTATCCTAAAAATAGAGAGGAAGAAAAAGAATTTATAATAGGATCACTCACTCAAGAAGTGGGAAACCCTAAGGAAATATATGTAAGAGAAATAGGGGCACTATAGTTCAAAGCCCTATTCCTATTGTTGATGAAGAAGATATAATTGATGATCATATAATTGAGGATCAACCTTTGCAAGGAAGAGATGAAAAGACTATTGAGAAACCATGAAATTTTGAAGAACTAGGGAAATTTGGGATAAGAACAAAGGTATAGAGGCCTCACAGACCTTGGGTGACAAACTAGGAAATGATGAGAATAATGATGTTTTAGGACAACAAGAAAAGACTAATCCAAGGGATAATGCTAAAAATATGTTAGGATAGGAAAATGTAATTCTCAAAGAGAAAGACATAGTGATAGATCAAATTAATCCAGATTCCATGCCAATGAGGACAAAGAATGTCAAAGTTCTAGAAGTTGTGATGGGAAATTTTGAAGGCTTAGGATAAAAATTTCCTAAACATTTTTATCATCAAGAACAAGGTAATAGTGAAGAAGCAAGACATAATGAAGAAGAACTTGACTGGTTAGTCAAGAAATTGGCTCTGTCATTGGAGGTAGAATTGGTGCCTTTGGATATCAAAAAGTTTAACGTAGAGAATAGAAACCCGTAAACCTAGAGCTACAGAAAATACTAGACATGTTGTGAAAAAGAATGCAGATGGAAGGAGAACTCTCTAGATAGCTACTCTAGTAGGAGAGAAGAGAAAGCATGAAATGATGGCTAGGGATTATATGGTAATGACAACTGTTGTAGGAAATTCATCATGGGGATAGGAGTTAGAAGAGATGAAGGTGAATTTAGAGACGACTATCGCCCGAGTGAAGAAGAATAAGAAAAGAAAAGAGAATTAAAAGAATGGATTACTTGCCCAAAAAACTTTAATAGGTCACTACCCCAATCTGGTCAATCACAGGCTGATTTTTTGCAGAATCTGGTGCTAATGTCCAAAGAGCAGGTAGATGATATCACAGTGCTTCACCATAAGGTAAGTGTGTTTGAAGAATGGATGGAATACCTGGTGAGGCAAGGTGAAGAGTTAATAAGGGATGCAAAATTGGGAATTGTAAGGAAGCATACCATTGGCATGATAAGTCCAGAAGACTTGAGAGTGAGTGTTGATATCACCAAGAATAGAATGACCTAGAAGGGCGGAGGCTAAAGGTTCTTCTTCACAAAAATGTCTGAGAGTTGATAAATTAGAAGATAGTCATAGAACGGGAAGTTCTGGTGTTGGAGAAATGGAGGATATAGTTAAGTTAGGAAAGTGACACTTTTTCACAATGCGTAAGTGGATTTGAAAAGGTCACTAAGATATGTAATAAATTGGCAGATAAAGTTGAGAGTTTCATTGAAATGTTAGCTCGATAAAGCTATGATCCTTAGACTTTAGGATGGGATGAAAATGAAGTAAAATCTTTCAAAGAATGGATTAAAAATGAGAATAAGGACCTTGCATAGTCATTGAGTTGAGAGGTCATAGATGATATCATATGATGCAAGAATGTTACAAGAAAATATGAGATGGAATTAATGTGGAGGAATGAAAATATCATTCAAATATCAAAAAAAAATCTAGGCATAAGTAAAGTCGAAAGGTAATTCAAGGCGTTCCAAAATAATATATACATCAAGTGTTGATCTCTTTTTGAGAATATCAGCAAAGAAGGGGCAAAGATGAGTCTTCAGACTAGGAGTCTAGCGAAGAAGAATAGGTAGATGGGTAGCGAAAGACTGGAAGTTTTGTGCACGGATAGAGTTTTGAATTAAATTTTGTACGATTTCTCCCAAACCCAATGAAGACAATTAATCCCAGGGGTTTTGAAAAGTGCCAAAAGTTTTACTTTTTGTACAAAAGTACCCATGACTCAAAGCCTGAAGTTTGAAGGTTGCTACTAAAGAAAAGTCAAAATATCTTTGACTTCGCTTAAAAATTTCTTATGCCAATTGTGACCTTCCACGTGCTACATTTTGATTTGTTTCTCTAACTCTCTTTGATTTGATTGAGTTCAAATTCCTTGGGGCCTTATTTCTATAAAAGGTCATTAGTTGCTTTATTTTTATTTTAAGTTCAAAATTTATGGATTTTGAAGAATTAAAACTTTTTCAAGTTTTATTCTTTTTCCTACTTTTTGTTTCATTCCAGACTAAAAACTTCTATGTTTCATTAGAATTTAACTAATATCAAAGCCAATTTGAAGTTATTTCCTGATATAAAATCCTACATAGCTGATTGTTTCTTCCTATCAAACAAGACAATAAGTTGCACCATTTCAGGGTGCATACTGACAATATTCGGTGGCAAGTGATCCCCCTTTCTTTAAACTATTGCATCATTCTATGCCTAGATTTGAAGCAAGCTGGTGAAGTATAGAATGGTTTGCTTTGATTTATTTATTTCTTGAGGTATGCATGGATAATACTTGGGAGAAATTTTATATTTCAGTAATTTTTTATGCTTTATCTTAGAGTAGATTCTTTATATTTCCATAAAATGTTCCAAAATTGATAAATACATGAAGCTTTACTATAAATATTTTGATTCCATGAAGTTTTTGAGTGCTTAATGCTAAATCTACTTGAATTTATGCAAGTAGTTTGAGTTTTATGAAATATTATTACAAATTCTTTGATTTCATAAAGTTATTAAGTAAAATTTGAATGATCGGATTTATATTATGTTTCTATCTTTTGGATATCGGTCAATTCCTAACAACCATATACCTCTCATGTTTAACAAAAAAATCAAAACAAACCCTGAGTGAACCTAGTACATCAAGACCTAACATAACCGAGCCTTGGGATCAAGCTGAGTTTTCCTTAGATTAAGGTTTTCTTGGTGGAGTCATTCAAGAAAGGTAGGTTCTTGTAGTACTATGTGAGAATTTATCTACCTATTGGTGTGTGTGTGCAACATCCGCATCAATAGGAATCTCAGACCCTCCTCTTAGTTTTATCACTCTCTCAGTCTTGGTAGGGCCCAGGGTCATAGATACCCCTTTTGATAGAAATCCAAAGTTAGATTTATTCAGGGTGTAACTAGGCATCCCATGGCTAGTTTCTATGAATGGAATTGCTTCGATCATTCACAAGTGTCTTAAGTTTTCTCATGAGGGCTTTGTGCATGTTTTTCATGACACTAGATACAAACCATTGGTGTCACGTGGGGGCTACTCATTAGATCACTTTTGGTTTTCCTTGGTCAGTTCACTTCCCCCGAGGATGAACTTGTTGTATTGTGCCTATGTCAAATGTAAAACTAGAGGAATGATGTTGAAGGTGACCTACCTTGTATCCCCCTATGCCATCTCTTTCAAAGGTTGTATGATCGTGTAGTAGCAAGTTGCCTCCTCCTCTCAACAAAAGGGGAAGGGGAAGCTTCTTCATGCCCAAGATCCTTCCTCTTCTTCTACTGCTCCATTCTCTTCTACTTCTTGCCCTACTATGGTGCCTTTGGCTCCTACTCCCATGGCTTGCATGAGGATCTTGATGGTGCCCACTTGGAGAAAATGCAAGAATCAAGTGTTCAAAATTATCATCTTACCCATGGTTCCTAGGCCTGTTATTTATGGTAAGGGGAAGGGCTCTCAGGGAGTTTCCCCTATGTCTCAGCCTCTATGGCCTCCTACTGCTCCTACCCCTCAATCACCAAATGGGAAGAGGCCCTCTATTGAGGCACCAATGTTTGCTTCTCCACCTAATATTATTTATTCTCTTGTGCTTCTTTCTCTTGCTCTTATCCATGGGGATTCCCTTCCACTGACAAAAGTTGTGGAGGAAAATCCTATGGCTGAACAGGAGCCTCCTATTCCCTCTCAGGCAGTGACTTCAAGTTCTCAAAGCCGATAAAATCAGCTTGCACATGAGCGTAAGAGCCAGAGAAATGCTCTGGTTGCTGAACAAGTTGCCTTGTAGAAGATAGAAGGGGAGCCAACAACTCTTGTTTCATCACCTCCTATTGTGCCTCCCTCTTTTGTTCCTTCTACTTTAGTTTCACTCACCTCGGTTTTTCTTTCAACTCCCCTAGTGAATTTTGATGACCCTCACCCCAAAAGGGTGTAGGTGTTCATTGCTCCATCTATGGATCCCCCTTTTTTATGTCCCTTTTAAACATTCCTCCTTTTTCCCAGCCCATGGACATGTTGAACACCATGATGGTGTATGTTCTGGATTTTTCCTCTTCCTCCTCACCTTCTACTTCATTTGTAGGGATTTTTTATCCTCCGCTAAAGTGTAAGTTAGAGGATGACCTCATTTAAAGTGGAGGTCAGAAGAAGGGATCACTTTCTTCAGAAGGGAGTTCTTATTTGGCTTTTGTCATCTTTATGACAAAGGTAGCCCCAGCGTCCCCTGAGTTTGTCACTATCCCTCTTGATGAGGTTGATGGTGGGTCTTGGATGCCTCATTCTTCTCCCACCCAGTTAACACATGGAACTTTGATTAAGTGCATGTTTAACTTGGTGGATTATGTCTTGGCTCTATCAGCGATCTTTGCGATATCAATGACCTTTACCTCGTAGGAATTGAGTGAAGGATACCTTGAGGGGCCTTCTTCCTTAGATCTTATTGTAGGAGAGTCAAAGGGCGCTCCCCTTGCTATCCCACCCTTGCAGGATCATCTACCCTCCCCATATAATGATCTAGATTAGGAGAATGATGACCTCCTAGTTGATGAGGACTAGGGGGTTACCTCTTCTTTATTTGTAGATTAGATTTGTGTGTGTTGTGTTTCCCCTGTGCCTGTCTTTATGTGTTCTTGAAGGACCCTTGCTACCCTTGTAGGTTCTTGGATACAAGAGTGAAATTATGTTGCAAACTTCCTCTATATGTTTCATCATTCTTATATATGTTGTATCTTGATTTTCAATAATTGTGGATGATGTAAAGTGTTGGGAGAATTTAGGCCTCCCTTCCATGTTGACCCAATTTTTTATTTTCATTATCTTCATGTTCTCTTCTTCAAATCTAAGAACTTTGGGTATTGATGATCTTTCATTCACATATATATCATGGGTTACCTATAAGAACTAATCTAACCCCAAACTCCCAAATCCCCCTGTCTCTTGATTTCTTCATCTCTACTTGTCTCTTTTTTTCATTATCTATTTTTGCCTCTCTTTCTACTTGTTTTGTGATGTTTTGGTGCTTATGTGTTGTCCCTTGCATGTGTGACAACATTTCCACATTTACATCTCACCATGTCTCATGGGCCATAACATTACTTCCTTTTCTTTCTTTCCTTGGTATGTCACATGCTCCTTTGACTTGAACGCACCATCCTAAGGGGGGCTACTACTTCTTTAATTTTCAATAAGGTGAATTCGGTGGCCAATGAATCCCTTATTGAAAATTTTGCATTTTTCAAAAATTGCAAAGGATCCCCTTAGTGAGACATTTCTTTTGAAAACAAAGTTGTAGCAAAAAGAATTAGAAAACTTTCCTTTGAGAAAGGTCTTTCTATTTATCAGATTCCTTGATGAAATAAATCTTTCGAAAGGATTTCTTGATGACAGAATCATTTGTGAAAAATGTCATTCTTTTCAAACAAAGTGTCCCTCTACATAGACCCCTTTCTATCTTGAAGGGTTCTCGAGGGACCCCTTTGAAAAATCTTCCTTCGATTGCTTGCTCTGTGACATGTTTGTTTGTTTGAGTTCTTCTACCTAACATGTTTTTTCTGCAACATAACATGTTGCTTTGTAGGACCAAGCACCTATGAAGCCACTTTTACAATCAAGCTTCGAGGACCGAGCACCCCATCAAGATTTCCTTACAAGACCGAGCACCTATAAGGTAATTTCAATAAACTCTTTAAGACCAAGAACTTGGGGAGTCCTCTTACATCAAGACGTATAGGACCGAGAACTTGCAGTGCCCCCCTTTGTAGGACCGAGAACCTAAGAAGTGCTTCCTCTTTGCATGATCGAGCACCTATAGAGCCTTTGTTTACCTTCTATGAGATTGAGCACATGTGGATCCAATTCTATAGGATCAAGAACCTACAAAGCCTTTGTTCACCTTGTTAAAAATGAAGGTAAATTTTTAGCTTAAAACTTGTAAAACTATTCTTTGTCATAATTATTTATGCATGATTAATCTGTTTAGATCAATTCTTTGTGTATGATTTATTTTGTTTAAATCATTTTTTTCTTTTGTATAAATAGACAAAATATTGTAGAAGAATGTAGAAAGAAGAGAGAAGTGACACAACATATACATGGAGAAACCCTTTCAAGAAAAAACTCCACCATAACCAATATTACTTGTATTATTTAACCTTAGAATAAGATTACAATAACACTATATCAATCCTTGATTGATATGCTTCCTTTTTCTTCAACAATGCTTCTTCACAACCTGCAATAAACTCATATAAAAATGTCTTCAACTTGTTGCAATATATAGACAATAATGAGCATTGTAAACTCCTAAGAGTTGACAATTACAAAGCATTAAAGCTTCTCTCAAAAACCTACGCCTAGATTTTCCAAGTAGAATTCCACCTCCTAAATAGAAATCAAGCCAAATTCTTCCTCAATTTAGGTGCCCCAAAATGAACACTTAACTAAACTCTAGTCCTGAAGATATCTTGTAAACTCCACATCAAAGTTGGTGCCCAAGAATGGGCCCCATTTAACAGAACCTTGTAAATATCTTCTCATGCAAAAGGTGTTAACTGAAAAATGCCAACTTGGGCGCCCAAGGTGGGTCCAAGTAGATATGAGTTAACTGAAACATATCTCTCCATCAATTTATGCAAACAATGTGCATGCTTGATCATCCCCACTTAACTGAAAGTATCACTTGTTATCTATCATGCAACTAAAGTCATTGGTCAAGTCAACTAGTATACAACTCAAACTAACTACATGCAATTGAAGATAATTGAACCATAACTAAACTGAACTAAACTAAACTAAACTGATACTGAACTAATAGTGCCACTCCACTCTTGTAAATATCAATCCCTATTTTGTAGGAACCTAGACATGCATTACTAAAGTGTTATCAATCCTCCAAACAATTAACTGAAACAAGGTGGGTTCCACCTTCCATGTGGGTGCCCCATGTGCTCCTATTATTTAAGAACTCAAAATGGATGCCCCCACATGTTCCTATTATTTATGAATAATTATAAATGTCAATTTACATGTTTATTTCATTCTAATTTAATCTCTTTCTAATCCTAGTGTTTGGGAACACATTCCAATGACTTAGCATATACATTAAATATGTTTAAAATTACAATTAAATGGCATCCTATTCCCAAAATTCTCCCACTTGACATTATATATTGCAATTATTCTAAACAAGGAATTATTATTATAAACCAAGTAGAGGACTCAAGGCCAATGGGCTTCATGCACCAAGAGAACTTATCTATAGGAACTGGTTTCGTAAGATAATCTACAAGATTGATCAAAGTGTCAACTTTCTCAATCAATACCTTCCCACTCTCAACCATTTCTCGCACAAAGTGATACTAAACATCAACATGCTTAGTACGAGCATGATACATAGGATTTTTAGCTAAAAAAATAGCACTCTCACTATCACATTCAAGTCTAATTTTTTTGCAATTAAAACCAATACCTTTCCCAAGTCTTTGTAACCAAACTGCCTCTTCAGAGGCATGTGTAGCAGCCATGTACTCTACTTGTGTTGTGGACAAAGCAACCGTAGGCTACCTCTTACTCATCCAACTAACCATAGCTCCAAACAAAGTAAACACATAGCCACTTGTCGACCTCTAACTATCCAAGTCTCTTGCCCAATCTGAATCAACAAAATCATGTATGTCCAATGATCTGCACATGCATAATATCAATATCATTAGCACCATGATAAACCAAACAGTAATTAGAAGTACCTCGTAAATATATAAACACCCTAACATAAGTCTAATGTTCTTTATCTGGTCTTGTACAGACCATTCCATACATCAAACTACCAACTGCACTAGCATATGGAATTTTATACATTTCCTCATGATCAAAATTAGATTTAGGAATCATGTCTAAACTTAACTTCATACCAACTGGTAAAGGAATATTAATTGGTTTACTATCTTGCATGTTAAACTGTTTCAAAATAGTATCAACATAGTTGCTTTGACTTAAGAAAAGCTTTTTATTACCTCTATCTCTGTTGATCTCCATACCAAGGATATATTTTGCAGCCTGTAGATCTTTCATCTCAAATATGCTGGAGAGTTGTTCTTTCAATTCTTTGATCATTACCTTGTTGTTACCAATAAACAACATGCCATCAACATACAAGATAATAATTAAAAGTTGATCATCAATAAACTTTATGTAAACACAATGATCTTCCTCACTCCTAACATAACTAATTTTTAATGCAAAAGCATCAAACTTCTGGTACCACATTCTAGGTGACTATTTCAATCCATATAAAGATCTCTTTAACTTGCAAACTAAAGATTATTTTTCTCTTACAACAAAACCATCAAGTTGCTTCATATAAATCTCCTCATCAAGATCCTCATGCAAAAAATTAGTTTTCACATCCATTTTTTTTTATCTCAAAATTATGAGCAGCAACAATAGATAAAAAGAATCTAATAGAAGTTAATTGAGCAACATGAGAGAAAATTTCATTAAAGTCAACTCCCTCTCTCTGGTTGTAGCCCTTGGCTACTAATATAGCCTTGTACCTTTCAAGATTACCATCTGCTCCAATTTTCTTTTTAAATATCCATTTACAACCAATGGCCTGTCTTCCTTTGGGAAAACTCTCAAGATCCCATGTGTCACAAGCATCCAAGGAATCCATTTCCTCATGCATAGCTTGTGACCAAATATTTTTCTCATCTAAAGAAAAAGCTTCCCTATAAGAACTAGGTTCATAATTAGTACTTATTAAAGCAAATATACAATGGAAATCAAGTGGGCTATACCTATCAACAGGATTCCATTGTCTTGTGGATCTTCTTAAAGAAGGTTCTTATTGTTCCTCAATATGCTCATCATGAGCATCTATCTTAGAAGAACTTTGTGAACTCTCCTCATCCAATCCATTTAATTGTTCTTCAACATGTGCATCTTCTTGCTTCGTAGTTTTTGTCTCAAAATGCACTATTCAAGAAGTATCCTTCTCCTTTGGTTGTTCTTCTCCACTATAAGCTCTAAATTCCCTAAAAATCACATCTCTAGACAAAGTAATTTTTCAAGTTAGAGGATTCCAAAGCTTGTAACCTTTTAGATTTTCACCATAACCTATGAATATGCATTTCTTTGTTTTTTGATCTAACTTAGACCACTTTTCTTTAGGCACATGAACAAAAGCCTCACAACCAAAGATCCTTAAATATGCAACACTAAGTTTCCTACCTAACCACATCTCATAAGGGGTTTTATCTTCAATAGATGAACTAGGGAATCTATTGATTAAATAACAAGAAGTGCATACCGCCTCGGCCCAAAGGCACCAATCTAGCTTAGCACTACTTAACATACTCCTAACTCTTTCCATTAAGGTTCGGTTCATCTTTTCTGCTACTCCATTTTGTTGAGGTGTATATAGGGTAGCATCTGATTGCATATTGCCACGTGGGTTAGGAATATGTTGTGAAAAATGGAAGCCTCCTATAAATCGACATTTCCTTTGCAAGTCTTATTCAGAAACGCCTTGTATCCAAAAGATGATTTGAGCAATGAATGTGAGGATACCTATTGAGATACCTTTTTATGTAATGAAGAATCTGTTATAAGGGGAGAAAATTCAAGAGCCACATGATCCTCCATCGACTACCTGTATATACAAAAATTCAACAGTATCCATATTAGAAAAAAACAAAACTTGTAAGATGAAAAAGTAATTGTCTTCTTTAATATTTCTATGCATTCATAGAGGATAGAAATAAGTCCAGAGAAATGCTATTATAAAATCAATTTTAACATAGCATTAACCTTGAAACCGCTTCCTTGGATTTGTATTTAGCTAAAGTTTCGCTTCAACTTATACTTGATATTTATTTGTGTTTATACTTTATAACTGGGTACACATTATGACAATCACTCTGCCTTAATCGAGTCATGACCAGTGTCGAATCATGGCATAATAATGGAATAATCAAACCGATGCCTCCACATTTTGTATATATATATAGATAGATATATATACATTACTATCTTCTTCCTAACTTCCTCCTTCCATTACGCTTTAAGGGATTTCCAAACAACCACAGTGAAATAAAAAACGAGCAAGTTCAAGTCATGGGATTTGACCATGCATCTATCAAGAACACTTGTAATGGCTGAGTATTCCAGCATGTGGAATGTGTGTCACATTATATGGCACGACACAGACCATCTTAATCTTGATTGAGGTGGTTTCTGTGTAATTTCACGTAAGCCTTGCCAGTTAACAGAGAGGTATATAACAACCTCAACCACCAAATACATATATCATAGTTACCGTGAGACACAGGGTATTAGTACTGGTATAGGGACGGGGATGTCAATTAAATTAGGGTACGTAAGTTAAATAAATAAGGAGACGGCTATTTTATATGTAAATGTGTCACCGAAAATTTTAAATTGTGTATGTTCTCATAATGGAATTTCCTGACAAGTATAGTATATAGTGATTGCCAGCGATGATGAGTTGTGAAATTAGAGGGGCCTATTCACTTATCAAAAATAAAAAAATATTTGATCAATGATAATAGGTAGATTATATTATTTCCTGCATTTTAATAATTGCCCTTGCTAGTGAAAAGTTGTATGGGGAAATATTTTTTCCTTTTTTCATATAGGATTATATTCCTAGAATCAAATTTCATATAGGTGAAATACATGAATAATAATAGAAACTACGATAAAGTATAGTAGTGAAAATAATATTGTAGTATGAAAGAAGATAATAGAAGAATAGAATGCATATGACACAATATAGATTATATAATATTGTAGTGGTTATGATATATGTAAAATGCTATAGTTAAGATATTACAAAAGGAGTAATAAGTGTTAAAATAGAGGGAAAGTAGGTCAAAATGGGGATGAAGTGTGGTGTATAAGAAAGATGGAAGTGATGAGGACTGAAAATAATTATAACTTGAATAATATATAGAAGATAGTAATGGATAGAAAATTAAGGAACAAAATGTAGATATGTAAGAAAAATGCAAGTAATAGAATGAAGAATGGTATAGTATGAAAAGCGATTCCAAGATGTTGGGTATGAGATATAAAAAATTGGGCACAATAATGTCCATGGTGATGGTCTCGCCACTGTAGTAAAAAGGGACCATTTCAAGGTAGTCAATAATTGTGAACTTTTCTTCAATGATTTTAGTGATCGTGTAGCTCGGTTATTACATCTTCATTTTGCAATCCCATATATAGAATGAAACAAATGGGATTTTCCTAGAATCTATAATTGTTAACACCCATTTTTTGTTCCCACTCAATTCTAATTTTAGTTTAGTTCATCTTTGATAGGTATACAAGATTTTAGAGTACTTAGAGATATGCTAGTTTAATTATTTATAAATAGTTATGATGTTGTATATTAAATCAATCAATTAATTAGGAGTTAAAGGAAATTCTAGAGATAGAAAACTATAGTTTCCTCCTTAGTCTTAGGATAGACTATTCAACAAATATTTTGGTGAAAGTGAGAAATATGGAGATGGCCCTATTTAAACTTCATGACTTAATTATTTATATTAATTATAATAGGTGATGAAATATTATAGGAAACTTGTGTACATTTGGAATTATGACTACTTCTAGTTAAAATTGGGCCTAAGAAGTTGACCACTAAAATTATTTAGAAATATTTGTAATTTTGTGAATTAAAGAGATCTATAAACATGTCAACATAGTCCATTAGCATTTTTTGAGTGAGTTTCATCATTATTTTTATCTATATTGAGTGATTTTACTATGCTTGTTATATTATTCAAAATTAGCATCTAGATTCAAGTTTAAATGTAAGTTACATTATGGGCCCATAACCCACAGGTCCTTGGATTCAAATCTTAAATTTTTTTAAAATGATATTATGTTTGGAATGAGTTGGTGAGAATATTATAATATAGGATATGAAACTAGATAGGGTCTTTTAGGGTCAAACATGGGGACATGAATTTTTACAAGAGGAGACCACCTCTAAATTTTTAAAAAATATTCAAATTATGTTTTCATGGTGTGAAAGGGTTATGTATACTTATGTCATATATGTGGGTTAGATTGACCAAATATATTAAAAAATATATTTGATGATGTCCAATTGATAAGTCTATAGTTGCACCAATATTTTGATATGGGTCTCATAATCAAATTGACAAATATTGGACTACATTTTTGGATGAAAATGGGAATCTTGGTGTTAGTGAAAGGATTTGTCTTTATGGAAATCAATCGATTACTAACTCTATTTGCATGCTAAATAAAGATAACTACTAACAGTTGGAGAGATCACCATTTCATTGGTGATCTTCCTTTGAATTTTAGTGAGGCACAACTCCCTCTTATGGTTCAACTAATCTTTTGTGGGTATTCTTTTAACTAGAAATTAGGAAAGGAAAACTAGAATTGGTTCATAGCTATGATACCAATGTGACATAACTTAAAACAAATATCACTAACATTTCAATACAAAGATTAAAATATTAGAAACAAAATAAACATTTGTTTAGGTAGGACTTCACTCAATTCCAAAGAGAATGAACATAACATAAAGAAGCATTCAATTCACAAAGGAAGAAAACTCCAGATGTTTATTCAAGTTCAAAGACTCGTACATAAACATAAATATTACATTCAAAAGCTAGAGTTCACAGATAGAATACCTCTGTAATGAGTGATTCCAAAATGGTCCTTCTTTATTTTTCTCTACATCATACTATAATTAGAAACCAAAGTTTGGACCCCACAAATGTCCTCTAAATGCATATTTATAGATCCTCATTCTTGGATCTTTTTAGTTATTGTAACTGACATCTTTCCAAGTAGGAGTTTCATAAATCATTGCCCAATTATTACATAGTTGAGCCTTATGAGCATTTATGACTATTCTTAGAACATCATAATTTCATCACACTTATCAATTTGATTTTTCCAGGTTAGTGCATTTTCGCTCCTTTTATGCAAGCCTAGTGGCTTCCTGTACATGTGGAAAACCTACAACCTCCAAACTCTACATTTAATTACATATCCTTTGGCAATCATACTCATGTGAATTGGTTTAATTAAGGGATTTCATTTGAGATGAGGCTCATCTAGCCAAAAATACATTAATTCCATCACATCACCTATTGTGTTCATTTAATTCGAGACATTTGGTAGTGTCCTTACATCATTGGTTGCTACTGATAAAATCCCTCATGGCTTATTTTATTGATATTACACCCATTCCCTTTTTCTATAAATTAGAAAGAAATGCCTTCATTCTTCACATGTCAACTTCATTTTCACAATGTCAAGCACTTCCAATGATGCGACTTCCAAAAGTAATTTCTTGGTTATTGAGGGTGTAGAGTGTAATTCGGTGAAGAGGTTGGTGGAAAACTAGCTCAAGGAGGTGTTCCTCATAAGGATCGATGTGGAGGAAGGAGTCATAAGGAAGATCATTAGAGATAACTTCCTTTCTTAGGTCCATGTACACAACTCTGCACTTCTGAAGTGCTTCCTTTATAACATTATTCAAACTTCTAGTAATTTGGGATGGGGTGCTAGAGCTGAAGAGAGGTTGGTGAGGCCAACCTACTTAGCCAGCGTGGAAGCTACCTTGGGATGCCTTAGTGAGTACCTGTGTGAAGACCTGGTGGAGGATGCTATATGTATTGCTACCACTCTTTGAAATGAGTAGACCAAACAAGTTATTTATCTTCTATGTGTAGGACTGGAAAGAAATGTGATGGAGACTTTTTCCCACTATGTTGAATTCAATGAAAACCTATTTTCTCTAGTGCAGATAGAGAGACTTAAAGAAGTGGTGGACGAAATCTGCATCTTGATATTTATTCTTTGTGCTTAAAAAAATATACTAAAAAACCTCCCTTTTTATATAATATAGTATATATATCCATTTTTGCATATCATTTGTTTTGTACAATATGATGAACTTGGTATTTTTGCTTTTGCTTCATCATTTTTCATTTATGTAATGTGGCAAACTTTGGTGATTTTTGGATCTTTTTACTATTCATGTATGGTTTTCAATTTTGGCACTATTGTCCTTCGTTTAATAGAAGTTGATGGTTTTAGGAGTAACGCAAATGAAATAATGTTCGGTCCTGAAGAGGTTTTAAGAACCCTATCAGAATCCAACATGGTTCTAAAAAAAATTATTTACCGCTTCACAATCTTTCTTTAAAGCGCAAGTCGAAACACTCAAGCATTTTTTGAAAAGGGACTTCAAAGTTAGAACAAAGAAAAACCTTTTGTCATTAGAGATAAGATAGGTTTTTGAAACCTTGTCAGGAACTGACAAAGGTTTCAAAACCTTATAAAAGTTCTGAAATAGTGTTAGCTTCGTGTATCACTTAACTTTTTCACCTTCAATTCGGTGCCCGCCAAGGTTGTGAAAACCATTTTGAGCTCTGACATTATTTTTAAAACTTGATAAAATGGTGAAATTCACAATTAACTTTGAAGTGTCAGGTAAATGAGGAGTTGTGACAACCACAATTACACTCGACATAGTTTTGAAAACCAAGGGGAGGGGCGATAACCTTAACTTAGGTAAAATTTTCATGGATATACACAATTTTGGGAGAATGATAGAAACCACAATAACACCCGATAAAATAATTCTATATGGTCTCTTGGGATCACTACTATAGAACTTTCTTGTGGCGAACCTCCTTACATGAAGAAAGATATAAAGGAATTCTTTTGAATGAGTCTAATCTAATGGAACATGGGCCTTGAAATGTCAACACAATTAAGAAATAATAATGGGTTGCTTACCTATAGATATCGGGTGCATTCAAGTCAATGTAGCTTTTACTCTAGGAGGGTGCACTCTGTTAGAAAAAAGGTGTCTCAACCTTTGATTTTTCCATAGCTTTGATTTTTCCATAATATTAAATGTTGCTAATTTTATCACATTGTCTTGTGAGTTACAACTTGTAGTTTCTATTTGGATGAGTCAAGTTGGAAAGTTGATTTTATAGGTGGAGTTGTGCATAAAGGCTTTTTCTATTTCCGTGTTGAGTTTACATGGAATGTGAGTTTTCAAGGTGTAGTTATTTTGACAAGTGCAAATTTTGTAGTGTGGCATGTGGTGACAATTGGAAACTTACCGATGTGCGTGTGCAGTGTTTTTGGTGATTTCTATGTTGCATATTCAACCTTTGGCAATTGTTTTAGAAATGTCTAATTTATGCATTGTAAGCTCTTATAAATTGAGCACTTGTATTTTGGAGTTGTAAGTTGCTATTTTATTGAAGTACGGTTATGCTATCAGAATTGCTCCAGAATCGTGAAGAAGTGTGAAGACTCCTACAAGAGCATAAGTTTGGAATTATAAATTGTAATTGGTTAATTTTTGTTGAATAATATAATTGAGTTGTGTTTTGGAGTGTGGGGTTTTTCTCCCAAAAGGGTTTTTCCCATGTAAAATTTTGTGTTATAAGTTCATTGTTAATCTATTTATGATATGTATGTCCATCTAAATCTGTAATAGTTAAAGGTGTTTAAGAATTTTTTGCAACTCTCTCTTGCTTAGATTAGTATAGGAAGCTTCTTCCACATATTCAGCTTCCTTTCAGTTGGTATCAGAGCTTGGCTAGCTTTGATTTTGTTGTTGGGTTTTAAGGGTTTTTTTAGTTGATCTTTGTTTCTGTGGGATTTTTGTAGAAGAATATTTCAAGACCTTGTTGTAGGAAAAATATGGCAAGAACATCCAATAGAATCAAAATGGAGAATTTTAATAGTAGAAACTTCGAGTGTTGGAACTGTGGAAAATCTGGTCATTTTAGAAAAGAGTGCAAGGAAGAGAAGAAGAAGAAAGACAAAAAGATTTTCTCAAATTTTGACTTTGATAAATCCTCTCAAGATGGCGTAGATGCATTTGTTGAAGCTTTGGAAATGCATGCATCAGAGATGTGTGGTTGATAGACTCGGGTGCTTCTTTCCACATGACCTCTCACAAAGGTTGGTTTTCAAAGTATGAAGAATACGATGGTGAGAAGGTGTATCTAGGTGATGACTCTCACCTGAAGATCCTTGGTCTTGGAAGAGTAAAAATCAAATTCCCTAATGGAAGAGTGAAGGGGATTGATAGTGTCTTGCATATCTCGGGTTTGGCATGAAACCTACTTTATGTGAGTAAACTGAATTATTTGAGAGTGCAAGTTTTTTCTCGAGTGGAGGATGCAAGATGAAGAGAGGAGCTATGTTGTTGGCTAAAGGTGTTTGGATCAACACCGTGTTCAAGATGGATGCATGTACCATTTAGTGTAATAGTTTCTTTGACAAACCAAAGAATACAGGTTCAACCGAGACACCAGTTACGATGTTCATGTTGATGCGAGCGGGAATGTACAAGGGTCAAGGCTCTTTGTTCATAGGTAGATCCTACGATGTGAAAGATATGTCTGACGATCCATTCACAAGTTGGGTGGGAGGAATGTGTGTAAATGAAACCATATTTACGTATTCTAATAGCACAAACTTAGTAGATTCCAAAAGTTCAGGCATCTAGTAGTGACCTATCTAAATCCCATTCCTAAATACCTAGGGACCCTTCTAATTGTGTAGCTAGGGGTCGTAGATCGGGTTGCAAGGTTGCATTCCCTACAACACACCTAAGGAACAAGAGGTTCTTCAATACCAAGGGACGAAATCAAAATAGTTCATGTTAGGTTCACCAAAATATAGAGGAGGGGGACCAACTACTCTGAGACTCCAAGTCATGGGAAATTCCTAAGCAATAGGTTGCTCTAATCTACCTCAAGTTTGCTAAGCAAATTGGAAAGGTTAAGGTGTTAAGGCTGGAAGAGTAATCTAGGTACTTCTATCCTTCTGCTAAACTGAATGTTTCACAGGGTCAAGAGAGTTGATTTCAAGGGTCCAATCTACTGCCTAGAAAAATTACTGTCTGAGGACGACAACATAGACTACAGACTCCAGCGCGATGCATTGGCATCTCAAATGTGTGATGACGTCTATATGAACATAGGGTCTTAGGAACAAATTAAACACTAGAAATTCAACTAACTTCCTAACTGCTAAGGTCTTATACTATGATAGAATATTGAGAAATTACATAATTGAAGTACAACAAGAAGAATACTACCTCTAAGCTAAGCTAGAATTGACAAAGAGAAGATGAGAAAAGCGAACCTTTCTACCCAAAATTCGAATCTTCAAATAGCTCCACGCAAGAATACCACCTCCCCAACTATGAGCGCTCAAGGAAAGTAGCGGGAGGAGAGAGCTTGCAAGTCCTCCAATGGCAACATTGTTGCAACAAACATAGTGTAGGAGCCAAGAACCAGCAACTTGCAGAGCTACAAAGGAGTGATGTAGAAGCTTGAAAGTGTGAAGATGAAGCCAAGAGAGTGAAGTAGAATGCCCAAGAGTGCAAGAAAGAATGAAAGAATAGAGAGATAGAGCATTTGAATGACCAAAAGGAGGCAAAAGACTTGTTTCTTGACGATCAAGGGAGGTAGAGATGTTACAGTTCGTCGACAATGGAGAAACGTAACACCTTTGTGAATTCTAGAGGCAAGAATCCTGTGAGGACGGTAGCACGACACATTTGCATCCTCGACAAGGATTCCCCCATCGACGCTAAAACGAGCTACCAAGTGGATGGAAAAAGGTGGCGGATATGGAATTGCATAATCGGATTTTTATTTTCTAAGGTAGGGGTGATGTAAGTGGGGAATTGGCCTAGGGATGTAAATTCACTCCATTACAATATCAAGTGAAATATTCATAATCATGAGAGATGGGTTCCTTGTAAACCACTAATCATCATCGCATAATTATGTCAATAAGCATAACTTTACAACAGAAGCACAACATATAGATGGTCATCAAATCTATGAAAGGAAAATAAAAATCTACATTTTATTTTCCTGTGTAGTGATTTTTATTGATTTTTTAGATTGTTTAAAGTGAACAGCACCACAACTTCTTTTTCACACAATAATTTTTATTTATTTTAAGTTTGCTTATAAAAAAAATAAAACATATTTTATATAAATATACTTATTTATTAATTTAAAAAACTATATATATATATATATGCACAATACTCAGATTTTAGGACTCTTAAAAATTTTAACTACAATTTTTTTTTCACACAATAATTTTTATTTATTTTAAATTTGCTTAAAAAAAAATAAATACCTCAATATTTTGTGACATATTTTATATAAATATACTTATTCATTAATTTAAAAAACTATATATATATATGCACAATACCCAAATTTTAGGACTCCTAAAATTTCGTTTAATAGAAATAAACGAAAAAAATTTGGGTAAGATCCGTCAGTGACGGATAGCCTTAACCGTATGTGAAGGAATAGTCCGAAGACTGTTCCCGTCCTTATCAAGGGAGATGCCAACCGTCTCTCCTTTTCTACGAACACAATATTATAGTTGTTTACTTCAAGTATATATAGTTTTAAATTTAAAATGCACATTAAATGTGGGATAAAAGTGAAGCTGTAATCGTGAACATTATTCAATGCTATTTATATTTGGATCCTTTCCTGCGATTTTTATGATCATGAAAATAAGAATAAACCCAGATTTACAAAATTTACAGTGGCGAAGTATTAAAAGAGCTGACATGATTGATCTTACGAATGATAGAATAATTTTCTGTGGCATCGAATTTATATTCCCACTTTGGACGGCTAATGCGGCTCATTTTATTTTATTTCCGTTGAGAGCTCGCCGGAATTCGGGATTTGCGAGGGAAAATAAATATTTAAGGCTTTTGACGCACACCACTAACATTTGTTTTAATTAAATTTTTTTTATAAAAATAATTTGATTCTATAAATATTAGTATTTTTTTATATTGTCATTTTTATCAATTAAATAATATTTTTAATTAATTTTTTATTTGATTTTCTTTTATGAATTTTATCTAATTGAGTAGACACTTAGATTTGTAAGGAAAAATACTTTAGGGTTCTTGTTAGAAATCAATTAAATTTGTTTTAATTGTTAAATTATTATGGTGTTCAATATGGTATTGAGGGATAATATAAATGATGATTGTAAAGATTATAAGGGGAGTGTTGAGGGTGTGTTATTGACAAAACAATTAGAAGTTAATCTGGAAGATATTGAGTATATATGTAAGAATAATTTTTTGAATCTTATATGGGTGGAATGTTGAATGTTTATGACTACCATATGTTTGTGTGGAGAGTAAGTGTTATATTTTTTGCACTTATTTGTATCTAATTAAATGATTAAATATAATTAATAACAAATTAAAATTTGAAATTGATTATAATAATTATAATAATTGGAGAGAGATATTAAGTAAGATCAAAGTTAATTTTCTACACCCCCATGTTATGTCACTTTGTATGCATGTAGGTTCTTATTTGATTAGGCCTAGTAGATGGTTAAGCATTGTCATTGACTAGTTAGAATGCTTTAATAGAATATATATGAACAAGAAGTTGTTACAATTGTATGTAAAAATTTATGATATAATATAGGTTGATGTAAGTTTAAATTTTTCTTATTTTATAATCCTTTTCTTATGTTACTACACTTACTCTAATGATCACTCCAATAGTTACAATCTAAGATCATTGTCTTAAATAACTATAGTCTTCATATTGAGTTCTACATTGATTTGTAGTGACCAACAGACCCCTTTTGATACTTGTTGGTTATTCCAACTAATTGTTGTTCTTCTCTAAAGGCTCACCATATCTTATAATTAAGAATATCATATCAGTGAACAATGAACAAAGAATTCACCACAATGAGAAATTCTCTTTGCACTTCAAGCTCTTTAGGATCTAGGGGGGTCACCCTTAATGACACTGAACATGAATATTAACTACCACTATATCATAGTGCCTAGTGGATTCTTCATATAGATAGATAAGGATTAATAATGTGCAAGCATAAACAACACATTCATTATTACCTTTGAAACCTTGATATGAAGTATAAATAGTTAAAATAAATTATAGAAAATGGATTTTGGTTTGAATTTAGAAGTTGTGTTTGAGAATGAGAGAAACATAAAGCTAGACCAATGCTTGTCATGGGCTACAGAGGCCTATGTAATACATTTTTCATAACACCATTCAAACATATTTTCATGATCACCTATATTTTATCACATTATGATGAAATGACCTACAACAGCGTACAATGACATCATTCTTAATAATCCACTTGAAAATATAAGATTCTCATTTCTTCTAGGCAAGCATTTACACCACTCCTTGAACAGTTAGCAAACCATGAAATAAATTTAGAACAAAAAATACGAATGAAGACTTCAACAATCCTTGATTATTTTAGTTAAGGAATTTTATATTTCAAGGTTGGAGATGATGCCATTTGTAGTATGATATTCATATATTCTCTATTCAAAATACAAAGATTGTAGTCATGAAATGACTTGTAGACATGAACTTTCACCTATGACCTTTGTGTTATGCCTTGCATAACCACCCCATCTTTTACCTTGGTCAAAATGGGTCCCCCTTTATTTTCCTTTATTTTATTTTTTTGTTTTTTTTTTTTGAGTCTGTCGGAGTCGGAACCGGAACTGAATCGGGTTCCGAAAGTTCTTTGAGGCTTGTTTTTGGTTCCATCCCGACAGTCTTTTCTTTTGTCTTTGTTTTTGTCTTCAGTCGGAATCGGAGCTGGAATGGGGGTTAACTTAGTCCTTACTAAAAATTGCAAAATCATAATCAACTCCGTCCCCACCTCCGCTATTTTGACTTTTGGTTTTAGTCTTGATTTTTTTTGTTTGTCTTTTTAAGTCGGTCTTTTTGGTTTAATTTTTTTTTTTACTTTTGTTTTGTTTTAGTTGGCGGAATCGGAACCAGGATGGGAAGAGTTTGGGAATTTTATGAATTTGAGATTCCGTTTCCATTTTAGTTCCGCCCCCGCCACTTTTTGTCATTGATTTTTTGACTAAGTCGCACTGTTGTGAAGTGTTGGTTCACTCTCAGTTTCGACTCCGCCTTTACTGCGCTTTAATGCATTAATGACAGTTTTCTGGTGTATGTAGAAATTCACATATTTACCTTTATTAAGGGTTAAACTGATCATTATTGTTATTGTTAAAAATCTGAGAGCACGAAAGAGCAGTAGCCGAGTTCATTCAAGCGAAAATATTGAAAGAGTAGGGGGTCATTATGTGTGAATCAATTCAGAAAGTTAGCATGGGTTTGTTTGCATTTGAGGTAGGTTTCTTATCTTTGTTGTTCTTCGGTTCGATTGTTGTTGTGTGTTTTGTATATATGTTTGCCCGTGTTTTGAATCATGTTGTCATTTCCTTATAAGTTTGTGATTTTTGGTATGCTGGCTTGAATGGGTCTTTTATATTGTTGGTCGGGTTATCTTTGTTTTCTTGTTTTATCGTGTCGTTTCTTTCTATTTTTAGGGCACCGTTGCTTTCACGTCTTAATCGTGATTGCGTCATGTTTGTTTTCGGTTTGCAGTAGATTAGATTAGATTAAAGGTTTTTGATGGCATTTGTTAGATTAAGAATCTACAGTAAGGTAGATTAGAGATTTTACAATGAGTTAGGGTAGATTAGATTTATTGTTTAAATTAGGGTTTCGTCGTCTGGTAGAAGGGTAGGGTTTAAACCCATGCCCTAGTTTTTATCGGGTTTGTTTGATTAGGGTTTCGTTGGTCTCTGTAATTACTTTAATAAGATTTAAATAATGGCCCTAAAATGCAATTGTTCCCCACGGTCATATGAGGGTAGAGTTTTAAAGCTCCTTTGCCATTTTATAGCGACCTAGGTCTTAATCATGAAATTGTGTTGAAAACGAATAAAGTATTTGATGACATCATGATTAGCATAGGCGGAGGTGGGATTGGAATGGATTATGGACCTAAGAGTTTTATTTTACGAGGTTATCGATTCCATTTTTATTCCTTTTTCGATTCCAAGTTCTAAAAGGTTTTCCTTGAAATATATGATAACATTGGCGAAGGCGGGATTGAAACCGATCTTGAACTTAAGAATTTTGTTTGAAAAAGTTATCGATTCTATTCTCAACCCGTTTCCGGCTCCGCATATAATGGAAAGTCTTTCTTCAAAGTAATGATAACCTAATTGGAGGCAGAGGCGGAATGGAAATAGAATATAAAAAAATGAAAATTTGAAGAAAAACCAAATCCGTTTTTTGTTCCGATCCCAGTTTCGATAACCTCCCCGACTCTGACTCCGAGCCCGTTTGTTATTAGGTGAAGTTTCTATATCGGTTTTTGCTCTGAGTCCACTAGTGTTGTAAAAGAGATTGTTTTGAGCTTTTGTCTGGTTCCAACTCCAATGTATGTGTAACAGGTATGTTTTAAAAGCATGTTTTATGATGATATCTAAAGATCTAATTAGAGGTTTGCTTGCAGGAAAATTGAAAGATGTCAGGAATGTCAGGAGAGGCTGCTCGAAGGAATCAACCGACTGGAACATCAAAGACAGCACCAAAAATAAAGAAGGTGAAACCAGAACAGATGCCTTATACATTGAGGTATGATCATAGGAATCCGGTGGTGAAAGTAAGCAAGGTGGAATCAGACTGGTTTGATATCACGAATACTAATCTGGGCCAGTATAGATTTGAAGAATTACATGAAGAGACCTTTACAGAACGGGCAAACTTGACAGGGAGAACACAGAGGATTGTTGACTCCGATCTTGCACATATCACTGTGTCTCCTTTATCAGTTCAATGTCCGGAATTGATATTGACAGTGGCCAGTACTTATAATCCTGCTACAAGACTATGCATGGATTCACAAAATAATGTGATTATAGATCTTACTCCGTAAATGTTCCAAAGCATATTTAATTTTCCTGATCCCAAGAACTTGGTGCAGTTAATTGAAGCAGAGGCATTGGAGAAATATAGCAAGCATAAAGATTCCAATAAGTCTCACTTAAACAAAAAGTGGTTAAGTACAAAGAAGAAATCTTTAAGCAAGCTGGCATACCAGCCAAAGAGGGCAGATTTCAAGAAGGAAATATCTGATTTGATATGAATGCTATCCAGAGTGTTTGGGAAGAGGGATGCCTTCCACTTCAAGGAATGGATGTTTCATTTTATTCAAGTAATCTTTCAGGGTGATTACCAATTTGATTGGTCAATGATTGTTTCCGATGCCATACATGATCAGCTCACAAGGGTCAAATAGACTAAATCTTTCTTCATGACTTCTTATGTGGTTTATGCTGCAGCAAGATTGGGGATTTTCCCAAGATTAAACAAAGTAGGTATAATGGGAGCCTTGGATGGACAAAAGAAGGTATGGGAGCACTATGATCAATTATCTCTTCAAGTTGCTGAGACTCATTTCAGAAGAGTTAATGATGCATTTTTATATGTGATTATCAATCAGTTGAGTGGAGATGCAAGATATAGGTTAATTCAAGAAGCTATGGCTTTTATTGTTGAATGGGGAAGTTGGTATATCCAATACCCCAAATTTACATACTTCAGATTGTTTGGTTTTGAAGGTCATCCCCATTTGCTTCCAAGATGCTGCAGTAACAGAATAGTGCTTATGGAGTTTGTGTATCAAGCCATTGGAGTTAATGCTAGGTTTGGGATCAAGCACAAGACAGGATGCCATAAATTTCCCATGACACTAGGTGAATATAATTGTCAACATTTGAAGGGAGCAAAGGTGGTTTGTAATGAGTTGATACAATTGAAATTGGGATTGTATACAGCTCGTAAGTATTTTGATCCAAGGGAGAAAATGCATGCTTTATTACCTTCAGTGTTCACTAAACACTTTAATTTGTTAGAGGACTTTTGGTGTGATAGGCAGGATGAGTATGACTTGAGAAAGAAGAATTATGAGAGATTATCAGTCTCACTCATGTCAGAGCTTGGTATTAAAGAAAATATTCCTGACACTTTGGTGGATGATGGAATTGTATTAGATCCCTCATATGAAGCTTTGAACATTGGCACCAAAAACTTAGATCCAATAGACTGGAATGAGGAAGAAACAATTGATATTAAGAAAATTGGAAGAACAATCTTGGATAGAAGTGTGCAATGGTTGATGATGAAAGCTCAAGCTCCTCAAGGACCAGTCCTTAAGAAAGGTAAAGGGTACAAGAGGATTAAAAGAAAGACACCTTCCAAAGAGCCATTGGAATTCTTTCCTCCTGACGTTGAAGAAATAGAGCTTGAGGTAGTCGATGAAGAAGAAGAGGCACCAGAGGGAGATGTTCCAATAGAATCTATTGTTTCTACACCCGCATTGGGTGAGTCATCCACACAAGCCCCACTCACAAGAAAGAAAAGTAAAGAGGTTCAAGAAGGAGTACTTTATGCCATGGCTGAAACTGATAAAGGAAAAGAAGTGGAGGAAGAATTGGTAGAAATTGAGACAGACTCGGATGAAACTCTTTCAGAGAAGGACTTGCAAGAAAACATGCCTTTAGAGGGGACTATTGAATGGATTTTGATGCAGAAAGAGCAATGGAAACTATTTACTACAAGAGAGTCTGATGTAAGGGCTGCTGCGGAGAAGCAAAAGGAAATGGAGGCAAAGTTACAAGTTGATGCTCTACTTCACCAGCAGCAATTAAAGGAAAAAAAAATTGAAACAAGGATAGCAACTGATGAAATAGAGGAGCAAATGAGGCAACGAGAGCATGAGCTCACGGTCAAAGCAGAAAATGACAAATTGGAATTGATACAGAAAATCCATGATCTTGAGGAAGAGAAAGCAAGAAACCGAAGGGAAAAGGAAGCCCTGGTTGCTAGATTGAAGCTTGCAGAGGAAGCTCGACAAAAAGAACAAGAAGCTGAAGCTCTAAGAAAGGAAAGAGATGTTGAAGAGCTAATAAAGAAACAACAAGCTGAAGAAGAAAGGGAAAAGGCAGAGAAGCTCATAGCCTTAGAAATGGAAAGGATAGAAAAGGAAGAATCAGAAAAGATAAGGAAAGAAAAAGAGGCCGAAGAGCTAATTAGGAAGCAAAAGGATTTGAAGCCTACAAAGAGGCAAAAGGAGTAATAAAAGAGATGCATCAATACATTGAGGCATTCAAAAAACTCAAAAAAGAGTATAAGGAGTATAGTGAAAAGTTAGAAAAGATAAATACATTGCCTCTAACTACTCTTCTAGAACAATATATACTTGAAGATGATAACAAAGACTTTATAGAAAAGACTTATCGCATACTCAAGTTTAGAACTGACTTTTTGAGCAAACACAAGGATGAGATTCAGGAAGCAGTTAATAAGTTGACGGAGCAGTTGGAAGAGTTGGAAGCGGTCATGGCCATAATTGTAGATGTGAATGTAATGACAAAAGATGGCATGCCTTTGAGTCAGGTTAGAGAGAAATGGAATGAAAGATTCCAAGGACTCATGTAGGAGAAAGATGATGGAGGAGACTTGGTGATAGATCGGCTTGTAGAAGTCAAAGAAGAAATAAAAGTTGTAGGGAGAGAATTGATCAAGGTTAAAAGTATGAAAGAGTTTGTTGCAGTTGAGTTGAATCGGATCAAATTTGAAGATGACTGGATTGATGGGCCAGATATGGATATGCTACAACAAGTCTTCACCAGTTATGATGAGTTCATGGCAGATCCGGCTTCACATGCATAAAAATCTTGCATGCATGATGTTATTCTTCCTTGCATGTTGCATGCATGCAGCACTGACAGTCTTGAGGGTGCATGACTTCTTTTCTTCTATTTCTATCTTCTATTTTTAGATCAAACTGAATGTATAATGTAAGGACTCAAGATCAAAGTTGATCTGAGTTTCCAAGAAAGTTGATTGTTCCTAAAAAGGTGGAAAGCCTAAAATAGAAGTGAATTTCGAACTTCTTTTGTATAGCTATAAATACCAGATGGGTATCACATTGTAAGGGTCGGCTAATTGAGAATTGGATTGGCTTACCTAATGCTAAGAGATAGGATTTTGTAGATTTTTTGCAGAGATACATTGTACTTAATCTTTTACAGTTAATAGAATTATAGGTTTACTCGAAAGATGGTGTTTGGAATTAAATTGTTTGTTTGATAAGGCTGATAAGTTATGATCTATCTGTATGCAGTGATTGTGTTGAACATAAGAGTTTCTTGAATGATGAAAGTCATTTGAAGGAATCAGATTTAAGGATCATCTTATTAGATTGTCATTGAGTTGAAGTTATTAAAAATTCTATTGATCTATAATTTTGATGATGAATGAATGTGTGTTGTTTTGAAAATCCTTGAAATATTTGTGAAGAGTAATTGTGAAGTTAATTAAGCACCTAAAATGTATGCAGTGGTATAGGTTATGCTACAGACTGTATCATCTTATGGTTTTTATGATCTATTAGGAAACATTCATCGTTGAAGGTACATGTCCAGATACTAGATAAATTCGGTTCATATTTATTGGTTTACCCCTTTGTTCTATCTTTTTCTTTTATTTAAAACCCATTGATTTACAAGAACTATTTCGATAAAGAGAGTCATAGCTTGAATTCTTTGTTACCAGCACAGGCCCCTTGAATATTACAGTTGCATGAACCAACTGAGTGACATCAAACAGTTGAGAACCAACTACCAGGACCTTGGGAGTTAGGCTACTACATGTTGTCTTCCTCTTTCAGGAGAGATAGAGTAGAAATATTTTGTTTTAATGTTGTTTGTGTCATTTTAACCATCAACACTTTGCTTATTTACCCTTATGCCTATTTTCTTTCTAGAACCTTAGAACCCCCACAAATGAAAAATAAATTGTATTTTAAAGAAGATGAGAAAACTCAAATTAAATCTCATAATGACACTTGACACACTGAGTTTCCTTTTATTTGCAACTGATTGGCATAAAGGAATATGCTATTTTAACACTTATCCTTATTTTACCTCTCATCTTCTCCTTCATTTGCACTAAAATTAGCTTCCCATTATGCTTGCAATCTCACACATATTTTTAACCTATATGAAAAGGTAATTTTCCAACTACATTTTCACTTGTAGGTGAAAGTTTTTAACTTGTGGGTAAATACCCATTTCACTAGTAATGAAATAATGCATCATTTTGTATTTATGTTGCTTATGGATTCGTTTGAAATTAATGTTTTAGATCACACTTTGTGATCCATCATCAAGATAGAGAGTTGAAGGAGATGCAAAATGATGAGTTGCAAACCTAGATTGGATGTTAGACCTGCAACTTTCTTTGTAAGCTTAATCCTTAACAACTCTAGTTGTTTGGATTTAAAACATAGTTCCCTCTCATGAAGGCTATCAATTAATGATATGAAATTTACACAATTCATATTGAATGTATTTATGCTACTTTTGGATTCAATTGTGTGCAATATTTTTCATCAATGTTTCAAATCACACTCTATGATCTATCATTAAGATAGAGAGTTGAAGGAGATGTAAAATGATGAGTTGCAGACCCAGATTGGACATTAGGTCTGCAACTTCCTTTGTAAATTAATCCTTAACAACTCTATATGTTTGGATTTTAAACATCTAGTTACCTCTCGTGAAGGGTATCAATTAATGATATGAGATTTCCACAATTCATATTGAATGTATTTATGTTGGTTCTAGATTCGATTGTGTGCAAGTTTTTTCATCAACATTTCATATCACACTTTGTGATCCATCATCGGGATAGAGAGCTAAAGAACATGAAAAATAATGAGTTACAGACCCAGATTGGATGTTAGGTCTACAACTTTCACACAAACTTGAAAAATGTGATTCAGAACATTGATGAAAAAACTTGCACACAATTGAATCCTGAAGCAACATAAATACATCCAATATGGATTGTGAGAATCTCATATCATTAAATTGATATGGGCTTCATGGGAGGGAACTATGTTTCAAATCCAAACAAATAGAGTTGTTAAGGATTAAGCTTACAAAGAAATTTACAAACCTAATGTCCAATCTGGGTCTGCAACTCATCATTTTGCATCTCCTTCAGCTCTCTATCCTAATGATGGATCACTGAGTGTGATTTGAAACATTGATAAAAAAAACTTGCACACAATCGAATCTAGAAGAAGCATAAATATACTTAATATGGATTGTGGAAATCTCATATCATTAATTGATACCCTTCATGGGAGGGGACTATGCTTCAAGTCCAAACAACTCAAGTTATTAAGGATTAAGCTTACAAAGAAAGTTGTGGACCTAGCATCCAATTTGGGTATGCAACTCATCATTTTGCATCTCCTTCAATTCTCTATCCTAATGATGGATCATAGAGTGTGATCTGAAACATTGATAAAAAGACTTTCACTTTCACATAATCAAATCCAAAAGCAACATAAATATATTCAATTATATGGATTGTGAAAATCTCATATCATTAATTGATACCCTTCATGGGAGGGAACTATGTTTCCAATCCAAACAACTAGAGTTGTTAAGGATTAAGCTTACAAAGAAAGTTGCAAACCTAACATCCAATTTGGGTCTACAACTCATCATTTTGCATCTCCTTTAACTCTCTATCTTGATGATGGATCATGAAGTGTGATCTAAAACATTGATGAAAAAACTTGCACACAATCGAATCCAAAAGCAACACAAATACATTTAATATGGATTTTGGAAATCTCATATCATTAATTGATACCCTTCATGGGAGGGGACTATGTTTCAAATCCAAATTGCTAGAGTTGTTAAGAATTAAGATTACAAAGAAATTTGTAGAACTAACATCCAATATGGGTCTGTAACTCATCATTTTGCATCTCCTTCAACTCTCTATCCTAATGATGGATCACAAAGTGTGATCCAAAACATTGATGGAAAAACTTGCACATAATCGAATCAAAAAGCATCATAAATACATTCAATATGGATTATGGAAATCTCATATCATAATGCATTTTACCATGAATTTTAACCTCTAGAGCCTCTTTGTTTTTTTTGCAATCAATCTGGCATTTTATCAAACAATTGACCAGTAAACCTTTTTGCATTTGTGTTTTGCCTATAATTATTTTGTAGACACCCCAAATATGACTTTACATTTTAAATTAATTAAAATTATAAATTTTAATTAATTTATCCCATTATCTCATAATTAATTAAATATTTATTATTAATTAATTATCCCTTTATTCATCTAAATTAATTAAATTTTATTTGATTAATTTTCCTATATTCCCTTCTTCTAAAGGTTAATTAATTAATCTAACCTTACCCTTTTGTCATTTATTTTCTCTAAGCATATTAATTAATTAATCATAGGTTCTTATCCTCACTTAATCTTTTCTCCAATTTAAAATTACATCACCTATCATGTGTCACCCTTCCACATACGCATGCAGGTAAAAGCACAAACATGTGTCACAATTTGGCCAACTAAATAGTTCTGAGTGAAACAATTTCAGCCTAAACAATTTTGGGTGAAACAACTTCACCTAAAACTATGTGCCTTATACATGACAAATATAGTTTTAAGTGAAACACTTTTGCCCAAAACTATAAAATAAAATTGTTTCCTTTATAAGTTTCAAATGCACCTCAATTTACATGTAAAGTTTTGGTCGAAACATTTTTGACCAAAAGCCTTTCAATTGGAAATATTTCAATCGAAACCAGATCTATGTGGCATCCTTATTGGCAACCACCTCAACTTTTTTTAGAATTTTTTGTAACTTTCCACTTGAATATAATATTTATCTAGTCATAATTTTTTTTTCAAAAAATAAAAATACCCTTTTGTAGAGCCCAGAATCAAGAATCCAAATATATATTTTCCAATATTTTGATTAGTTTTAGTATGCTATTTTTTTAAAATAATGCAAGTAGGTTGTTAGAAAAAAAAAGAGGCTAATTAGAAATTCAAAAAAAATACTAAAACATATTAAAATATTTTGAAAAATATATGGTGTGCTAGAGGAGATAATCCTCTCAAAAATGGTATAATTTTTTCTTTGAAAATGATAAAAAATAGACAAAAGGTGACGTCAAGTGAAAACCACCAAACTCTGGTAAGTTTGACTTTAAAATGTTATTATGAGGAAACTATACATTGATTTATTTTTCTATGCACTAGATATTGAAGTCATCTATTTTGAAAAAAAGTCAAGGAAAAATAAAATTATTTTCTTTTTTTGGTGATGTCGACTCAATGTCATTTTTTCCTAAAATTTTCAACAATTCAAAATCTGCTCTTAAATTTATAAAAAAAAATTATCAAAATTGTTTTTAATTTAATAATTGAAAAATTACAAACATAAACTTCATCAAGAGTTCTACATTTCATTAGTTTACATCATTTTTAAATTCAAAACATAAAAACCACTTTTATGCAATCAAAGTTGAAAAAAGTTATTTGTGTTGGTTGATTCTTTTATAAAAGTGTGACACAGGTTTGTACTTTTACCCATGCCTACACATTCACCCAATAACTCCCCACCTTTTCTTCATTAAATTTTCTAAGGACAAATGCCACATTTTTTGTTGACTTTGTATGGGGGCATCTGTAGTGACCCTCCTGATGACATTTTTATTCTGTTGTTTTGAGTTACTGTTAGTAGTTAGTTGTTTGAGACTATGTTACTTTGATGTGTTATGTCATGGTTTACATGACTTGTTGTGAAGCTCAGTTGATGATACACTTTACCTTAAGATACTATGTTTACTTTCATGAGATGACATTATTATGATGACCTATGATGCTCTGTTATGTTTGTGATGATATTATGATGTGGTTGATGTTAGATGCTATGTTTCACACCAGTTCGGTGAAGGAGACAGTTTAGTAGTACTCATCCGTGAGTGCCCTGCTACGCTGCGATTCTTCTTCACAGTGTGTCTTCATATATATGTATGTTGTTCATTTGACTATGCATTGTGATGCAACTTTCAGGTACAGGCATCGACTCCACCTGCTTGTCAGGTCTAAGCATGCCATGGCCCAATGGAATCGTTGAAGGGAGATAGTCTTGTCCTCTGTCATGAACGATTGTTCTAAAAAGAACGAGTATCATTGTCACCTTTATATCTTGTTTCCGTTCGTTTGTTGTAAATGTTCATCATGTCATCTTATTCATTGGTTGTCACATTTTTTTATGTTTTCCATGTTTTCATAATGATTGATTTAGATTATTTAATGAATTAGAATAATGGTAATGTTGATTAATGATTAATTACAATGTTTAAATTTAAAAGCCTATTTTTAGAATATTGAGGAACTGAATGTGAAATATTAAAATATATTAATTGTGAAAGGTTAATTATTTGTAATTGATTTGATTGTACAATTTAGATGTTTTCGAAAACTAGAACAATCAGTTGTGTTTCTTAATTTCAAAATATCTTTCTTGATGATTGTGTTCAAAAAGCTAACTGATGGATGTTATGCATGCAAGACGATGAGTTAAAGTATTGTTTGCATTGTAAATCGAGGAAGAGATATAACATAGGAAATTCATTCATTATCGGAGAGGGATTGATTTTCAAAAAAAAAATATTGCTTTCACGGGAAAAATATTGTCTCTCTATTTTGGTTGGGGTTTTGTTTGGAAAAGCTGAAAATTAATTATTGGAGGCGGTGATTGCACTGTGAAAGTTTTGTGGACTGAATTTTGAGGATTTTGCTTCACTGATTCTTGATTCCGAAAAGTGTTTTAGGTTTTTCCTCTTTTAGTTTCTAAGTTTGCTAATAAAATCTTGCCAATTTGAATGAATTCTTGAAATAATTTTTAGAAAAAACGAAGCTTGTATGAACCTAGCTATGTAACTTTGAATCTTCTGAAAGATGGCTTTAAATCATTGTCGACCTGTATATTATGGTTGCATGTATTTATCACTCACGGATCCTTTCAATTACTTCCATATAACCGATAATTTATGATATTTGGTAGTCCAATCTTCATCTTGACTCTGAAATCTTTCGGTTATTAGTTATTCTTTTCCATTGTAGTTTCGTTTTAAATTGGTGCACTATCTTCTTGTATGTGGTTTACACAACCCATGAAGGAATTTTCTTGTAACTTTCACTTGTATTACCATGCATGTGTTTTAAGAGGTGTATTTATTCTATGTTGATTAATTCTTACCCGCACCACCTCACTTTCTCTCTCTCTTAGATCATTGGTTGCCTTTCAAGATTCTTGATTTTCCCTCATCATGTTGTAGATTGATTAATTGTGATCTTCACATGTTAAATTCTTGAGTAGCTATATCTTTAAATGCGTGTATATAACCCTACTCAAATGTGTGGTAATCGCCTTAGTTTTAATCTACCTCATAGGATAAAATCTTTTTTTTGGACTAAAAGTTAAATTTAATCATATTTTATTTCTTCGAAAAATATGGAAGACTCCAGTTTGAGTCGACATCCCTTAACTATCAAATCGGTACTGGCAATCACTGCTGCCCCTTCTCTGCAGGCTGGGTTGAGCCTCATTGTCAACATTCAGTGTATGATGGTGACTCAAAATTCTTATTGAATGTAATCGGCTAGTAGTCTTCTCATAAGTCACAAAATAATATAGTATAAAGTATATCTTATATAGTGAAAGTCATAATTGCTTTGGGGGTTACCGTCATGGTCTTGGTTGCATTCTGGTGGGTAGTAAACTGTTCATTAAAATATGTCTTCATTTAATCGAATGTGATGAATAGATATTACACACTCCTTGAAAGTCTTCACAAACCTTCCAAAGAGTAAGGTTGCTCGTTAGTGTTTCTCTCTTTATCTTTTCAGACTCTTTCATTGCTATAGATCGGCTATGGAAATTAAATCAATTGTACCATAAGGTAGATGCGCTTGAAGTCTCAGATCTAAAGAGATTTCCTTAAAATTTACCGCTAGAAACTAATATGATGGCATATAGTTGGCATTAAATCCAGTACCTGAAACAATGTCATGTTTACATTAACTTTCCTGTCATCTCGCATCACTTGTAGCATACTTAATTTCACCTTGGAATAATCGATGATCTTCTTTGTTTTCTTAATCTTATCCACCCTAAACTTGCACAAGATATCGGGTGATCTATCCTTGCTTGGCCAGTATCGAATCTTTTGGTCTTTATTGGATTTTAGATCTAGTGTGAAGCATTCTTTATCGGTTCTTTTCTGGACTTCTTGTGTTGGTTGTATGCTATAGTCTTTTTATTTACCTCGGCATGGAGGTCGCCTCTTAGCCTCATGTATTGTTGCATCCCTATTTTCCTTGCCGCAAAAGGATTTTGGGTTGGAACGATTGTTTTATTCTCTTTTAGTTCGCTATTCTTTATTATTCTATCTTTACCTATCATGAAATCATGAAATTGTTACCTCTATTCTAATTTTTATGCCGGTTGAGTCTGTGTTTAGCCTGTTCCTTTGATAAATTTCTAGCGTCCTCTTATCTCATCCCCATGGTATCTTCTATTTAATACATATGTCGATCTGCTTGCAAGCTCGATTTATTTCAGTGGTATTGTCAGAAATTTGTTGGCTTGGGATTGCTTGGCCGATTTAGCATGTTGTCCTTAAAGACCATCATCCTGTGAGTCATTGTATTTGTTTGGATTGAATATAGAAGCTTGAATAATTCCTTAACTCATGTGTTCTTAGTCTTCTTTACCAGTTTATGGTCGATTGAGAGATTGTAGATTGAGGTATGTGCAGGATCATCATGGAAAAACTAGGCCCTTAAGTGGCAATGAAAATTCAAAAAATCAGAGTTAGACAACTTGACGTAAAATTTTGAATAATTTATCTATATTATTTCAAAAATATGTAAGAATAGAATCTGTAGAAAATTGAATGTAGTTTCTAAACTAATAGGTTTATTTAAAAAACACAAAATTCTATTTGGTGAAAATTTGAAATTTCAATGTAGTAATACTTAAATTTTAGGGAAAAAATAAGAAGTAGGTGTTTGTCTGACCACCCTAACCACAATAAAGTGATAATATTTTTTTATAAGATTTTAGATATAAGTAGAGGACTCATGTCTTAATGTGATGCATATTTTTTGTAATTTTTTTCCAAGTAAATAATTCATTATGATTGTTTTATTACAACTTTTAAAAAATATAAAAACTTGTATGTTTGACCACCTTCACTTGGTCAAAAATTTATGAAATTCAATTTTATTTTTTTAATCCTATAGTATACAAAGCATAAAATGTGGCACATTTTTCAGATTCAAAAAATTTGATACCGTTTGAAAGCTATAGATGTTTTTCAATCAGCCTATCAATCAAGAATTTAGTTGTAATTCAAATAAAAAAATGAATAATAATTATTTATTAAATTCAAAGTAAAGTATAATTTATATTGGTGGAAAACTAAGAATCTCCTTTAAAAACCCTTTTCGTTTCATCAATTTTGGGTAAAAAAAATTCATCAGCCATATGGACCATCATATCACTTACATATCACCACTTTTTGGCCCATCATGATCCTACACATACCCATTGATGCACGTGTATATTAAACTGGTATAATTATTCTTATGGTTAGTGTGGCTACATGTAAAGTGTTAGTCTGAGTGTTGGCTATTTCATCGTATGCCTTAGTCTTGCTTTAGTCTATCGATTCACAAATTTTATTCTTTTGCATGTAGAGTCGTGCTTCATCTAGATAAGCCGCTATCACCATGCAATTAATGTGACTGTGAACTTGAACATCTAACTACATATAGTTATCCTGTAGGTGGCAAGCCATGTGAAAGATATCAACCGAACAGATCTACACATGTTGATTGTATTCTTTATAAAATTAGATTCAAAAATCTTGGAATATAAATTTATTAAAATGTTTTGATTTATTGTTTATTAGTTTTCAACAGCCATTTGATCTTGAATGATTATTGGCTAATTTGTCTTATTAAGATATATAAATAGAACATTTAGTTAAGATTATAAAGTATTATTCTTTTTAAACTCCCTCTTTTCCCTTATATATAAAATGGTTTATTAAATAAATATAAATGCATTAAATGGGTAATTAAATATAAATGCCTTGTTATGTTTTAAAGGATGAATTATCTTATTTTGTTGTGATGAATATATGTATTGTATAATAGAGTTTTATATCCTTAAGATCATCTTTTGTTGGATTGTTAATTTAGAAACATTATTTTATATGGGAAAGCTTATTATCTTCTCAATTAGCAAGCTTAATGTATTATGATAGACTTGTTTGAATGGAGAATTTTGGATGGAAATTGTGAAACTATGCTCATTTGATATTTCCCTCTTGAGTCTATTCTTTTTGTGTAAAGGAATATGTCGTGTATGGTATTGTCTTCCAGAGGTGCTAACTAGAGGTTTTGTTTTAATTTGTGATTTATGTTGCACATTCAGTGTTCTTGTGATTTTTATTCAATATATATTTGTTCTCCATGATATGGAAGTGTGTTGTTTGTAGAAGTTTAGGCCATGCATGTTTTGTGATTTTTTTTGAGATATATAATGTTATGATTTAGTTCTGATGACTATGAGTCCTTGTGTAAAGGATTTTTTTGTTACGAGTATGTGCAGGATCATCATGGAAAAAACAGGTCTTTAAGTGGCAATAAAATTCAGCAAAATCAAAGTTAGGAAACTTGAAGTAAAAATTTGAATAATTTATCTATATTATTTCAAAAATATGTAAGAATATAATTTGTATCAAATTGAATTTAGTTTCTAAACTACTAGGTTTATTTTTATTTTTTTAAAATCTATTTGGTGAAAATTTGAAATTTCAATGCAGTAGTACTTAAATTTCAGGGAAAAAATAAGTAGGTGTCTGTTTGACCACCCTTACCACAATAAAATGATAATATTTTTTTATAATATTTTATATATAAGTAGAGGAGTCATGTCTCGATGTGATGCATATTTTTTTGTATTTTTTTTCATGTAAATAATTAATTATGATTTTTTTATTACAACTTTTAAAAAATATAAAAACTCGTATGTCTAACCACCTTAACTTGGTCAAAACTTCATGAAATTCATTTTTTTTTCAATCCTATAGTATGTGAAGCATAGAATGTGGCGCATGTTTCAGATTCAAAAAATGTGATACCGTTTGAAATCTATAGATTTTTTTCAATCAGCCTATCAATCAGGACTTTAGTCGTAATTCAAATAGAAAATGAATAATAATTATTTATTAAATTCAAAGTAAAGAATAATTTATATTGGTGGAAAGCTAAGAATACTCTTTAAAAACCCTTTTCGTTTCATCAATTTTGGGTAAAAAAAAAGTTGTTAGCCACATGGGTCATCATATCACTTACATATCGCCACTTTTTGACCCATCATGATCTTGCACATACCCTTACATGCATGTTGGCTTAGTTGATTTAGTCTTTTTGAGAAGTTGTACCATAGGAGGAGTGGATTCTGTTAGGGGCCAGACCCGGAAGTGGTTGTAGGGGTAACCTCTCGGAAGTGTGTTACCAAGTGATAACTAAAATAAGCTTTTAGGGGTTTCAAGTAGCATCTCATATTAATTTAGATAAGTTAGCCTCACTCAAGACTCAAGTGCTAGTTTGGACTTGGGATGAGTGGGAAGGGCTATAATGGCAAAGATAAACTATCTTGTCCCTTCGAAAGGTATGTTGTTCCCGCATGAGTAAGAGTGGGGGTCGAGGATCAGTTGAGGTTGCTAGGGTTTAACCAAGTAAGGGGGTCAATAACCTATGAAGATCCCATTGGGTAACCCATGTTGAGCTTGTGTGATGACACTCCTGTCCTTGTACACTTGTTAGTTCTCTTGTGTTGAGTCACTTGTGATTGTGAGTCGCCTCTGGGAGTATGTCAGTTGTCTTGTCATTGTGATGTCATGTGTGTCGACCATGTGTTGTGTGATGTTTCTTCTTGTTGTCTGTTTGACTTGAGGACCTGTTCTATCTCCTAGCATGGGGGGTGGACTTTCGAGTTCCACATGGTTGGGAAGAACGTGCCATTTCTTCCATTAGATCCCCTACAAGTGATATTGTTTGAGACATGCTTGTTCTTGGCAGGATCTTGGATACACATCATTCACAGGGTTGTTCGTCAGATGAGCTCATGGACTTGGTCATCATCTATTCTTGATCTTATTCTTTATGGTACATACTCATGATGTTACATGAGGTTTCATTGTACTGTTACTATTGATGTATCAAGATTTGTCACAATCTCGCTTGTTGTATATGAACTTGTAATGTAATCTTGATGTGACTATTCACATGATTTGATATATATAGTTCTTGATGTGTTGTGTTTATTGTTTTACTTTAGTAGTGTAGTTGTGGAATCCGAGAACATTCATGTTGAGTTATTGATCACATGTTATTATTAAATGTTTAAAAAATAAATATTGTTCGATTGTTTACCATTAGTGACGTGTCATTCCCCGGGTTCCATGACGGGGCATTACAACATCTCTCTCCTATCAATAAAAAGTAATTTTAAATTCCCACCTCCCTAGAGATGAGCAAAAGTCAAATATTTTCCTCTTTTGGTAATCCTATCATAATCTCCCATAATCATATCCAATCCCCTTCATTTAACCTCCACCCTCTATTAACCTTTACGTGACACTTGTCCTTTCTCCCTTGCTTAAGAGTGCCTCTCAAAATGAGCCCTTGATCTTGTGGAAAAATCTTATCCCTCCATCCATTAGAGCCTCTTTTTATAAATAAAAGTCGTCACCCTTCACTATCATCAAGTTTATTGCAAGTAACTTCATGTTGCCACTTTGATTCTATAATCTCTGTTGCAACTAGGCTATGTTGAAATATTTTTATAGCAATCCACATGTCTATTTACTTAGAGCATATTAATAGTCTTAGGGTGTATTTGATTTAGCTTAATCATGGATTTTGAAGGTGTCTGAGGTAAATATTTGTGTTTTTTATGCATATATATTATGTTATTTTACTTCGTTATATTTTCATATCCTTATTTTGACATGATTGATGGGACCCACATCCTTAATTTAACTTATTTTTGTAAGTTTTATTGAGTTGTTAATTGTATATTTTGGTTTAATGCTTGGCTCTATGATTAAGTGTTTTGCATTGACACACCACACTTATGTCATAACTACCAATGCTTTTATTGCACCTCATGGCACTTTTGTAGTGACTTCCTACACTTACGTTCTGACTTTCAATGCTTCCATCCTAATAAACCATGCTTTTGTTCTATTTAAATTTTCAAGAGTTTTACTGCTAGTCATTATTTGTTTCATGTTTTTTTGGCATTTTTCTTAACCCTCTATTTGCAAGTTTATTTAATCTATTCATTGCAAGTGTTAGGATTATTTCTTTTGGTGTTTTTAGATTTGCATGTTGTTTCAGGTTTTTAAGGTTCTATTGCTAACTCTAAGTTATTTTATGCATGTTTGGGCACATTAGTAATATGTTTTGGCAAGTTTGTTTAATCTGTTGTGTTGTAGGTTTTTTGTTAAAGATCATAGGGTTTATAATAGGTTTTAATAATCTAAGGTCTCATAGGCTTATTTCCTTTTTAGGGATTCAAGGGCTATAATTTTTCTAACTTTAGTGGTTTTTGGATATTTTAGAGATTCCTAACATTCTATTTTGCAGGTTCCCTAATTTGTACTTGATAAAAATTAGGATTGGTATTAGTTTTATTTCTTTGATTTAGGCCTTTTTGCATATATGTACTAATGTAGACTTTCAACACTTTTGTATCAACTTGTTGTGCCTTTGTGAAAACTTTAGGCACCTTTGTGTAGACTTTTCATGCCTTTAGGTACTTTTGATGCTTATGTAGAAACATTTAGTGTCTTTGTTCAATAAAACTACATTTCTGCTCAGCTATGGCATTACGTTATTCTTTGTCATTCTGCAATCTTGTATTGTTAAACTACGCTTTTGTTCAAACTTTTGGCGCCTCTATTTCACTTAGTTGCACTTCTATCTCAATATATTTCATTTTTTAATTTTTTAATTTTGAGCAAACCTTTCAACCCTAATGGTGCAATGAGTTTATACTTTTCAAAGATCAAAAATCTGATTCTACTAACCTATGGTTTTGTAGATTCATTTTTCCACTAATTTAGGAACTAAAGTTAGATTAGTTGGTTAAAGAAAAATTATTTTCTTTTTTGGAGGATTTTGTAGATATATGCTCTCCCCTTGTGTCTATTGTGATCTTGGAGATCAAAAATCTTATATTTCCTCATTTATTTTTTAGATTAGATCTTGGGACTTTGTTAGTTTTGTGTGTATTCTCTCCCCTCACACCTAATTTGATATTGGGGATGAAAACACCTAGCATTGTCCTTCCTTTTAGGAGTCCTTCTTGTGGATTTCATCATCCCAAGGGATGACCTCAACCACATATTACCGACCAAATATATAAATGGGGGAGAAAAAAATTTGTAACCCAATTTAGTTGCATCATCTTTAGTGAATTCTTGATGTTTGAGTGGTTATAGTACAAGAGGTGCAGGGTTGGTTTGAGATTTTCTAGTGAAATTTCCTGATCCACACTTGTGATGGACAAGCGTTTATGTTTTTTCCTCACATACCCTTGTGGTATTTGGAGGACTCCCTAGAGAGCTTGTGTAACCTAGAATAAGAAGATTTGATTGTTTCTTAATGTAGTGTAGGGTGTAATATCATGTCCAAAGCTACTCACCATTTATCTCCCTAAGTAGAGGTAGAAACTCTTTGGGAAAGTTCTTAGGATCTCCAAGAAAATGGAAAAAGGTGAGCCCCTGTGCCACTAGATCCATGGCTACAAACTATTGAAATATAAGTACCTAGTACTAATCTTGAGATATTAGCCTTTAGCTGGTGGGCCTACACTAAGTATACACTCCCACTTGATGAAATTTTAAGTTTTTGCTAATGTGATTGATGTGTCTTAATGTGAGAAACCATTAAAATCCATTCAACCTTTATCACCTAAAAAAATTGGTCAACCAATGTGTTTTTATGTGTGTTAATCTCTTGCCAAAATCAATTCACCACATCTACATTGTATAATCATGTCTAGATTTCATACCATTGTGCACTTGTGTTGCTCCTTATTTCACTTTCTCTCTATCAAATCATGCCTATGTTGCTCCTTTCTATAATTTTACTTTGTCAAACCATACCTATATTTCTCCTTGTTGTGCTTGTGCTCTATCAAACCACACCTATTTTTCTCCTTGTTGTTATTGTGCTCTATCAGAGCACGCCTACATTACTCTTTATTTCACTTGCATGCTACCAAACTCTACCTCTGTTGCACTGCTCTAAAATTCATCATTGCCCTAGCTTGGTCAAAAAATCAAACTTTGCAATTCTAAGGGTAGACCTAAACCTGTCATCTTACACCGTTACCATCATCTCTCTCCAAAAATTCAACTCATTTAATAAAAATCATAGTTACCATTCCAAAATTCACCCCCCTTATTGTTCAACCCTAATATTTATTTTGGGCCTTATCATTAGCCCATATTAATGCACCTTAGTCACCTTGAAAATCAGCCCCTATCATCTCACATTCATTTTGATTTGAACCTCTAATTTTCACCTAACCATGTAATCTTCCCCATCCTTGCAACTATTTTTTCATCATTTGATCACCCCTTAATCAAAATCCTATTCAATACAAAATCAAATTTGTCAAAAAATAGAATTTAGATCCTCATATCTTTAATCTCTAGTTTTTGTGTTTCTTAGGAACTTACCTATCCTAAGCAACATATTAATTTATCCCTTCATTTTAGATCATTTAGCTTGAGAATTTGGTTATCTCAAGTTAAGTCTCCAAAAATAATCTATCCAATCTTGCTTAGGAACTTTCCTATCCAAAGTAAGCAAGGATATATCCAAGTCACCCTTATCCCTAAGGATCCATATTTTTCTCGATACGAGTTTGGTCATGTACTCATCATCCCTAACCATTAACCTTATCAATCAAAAAAATATTAAAAATTCCAAAATCAAATCACTCCCAACACAAATTCCCCATTGATCTAAGGTTCAAAAACTTCCCACATAATCCCTTTCCAACTCATAACACATATATCCATAACATTTATAACATATCATTATCACTAAACTTTGATCAAACTTAGGTCCAAATAATCCTCACATCTCCATATTTCAAACATCAATCACCCTCAACCATCTACAACCAAAAACACTTTTATGTCTACCTCTTGTATGCCAATCACTAGAGTCCAAGCTAAAAGGAAGATGGAATCCCATGAACATGTCACCACAAAGGATATCATAGATCAATTTTCATCACCTTGCAATAAAGATATCTATGTGGACCAACTTGGATGCTCTCCTAGGTCGCAAGCATTTTCCCAAGTCCCCCATAACCAAGAAATGATGAAAAAATATTTGAAATTGAAAAAGATAACATTGTGTTAGACCTCATAACAAAGGGACTAAACTTCCATCAAGCTTTGATATTTAAAAAATTAGGAGACAAGATCCTTTTAATGTACCTACATCATCAATTCATCCTCTTGATAGAATTTGGGGGTCCTAATATCTTCATCCCTCCCACACATTTGATCTTTCACAAACATATCAACCAATCCTAGAACAAGTCATACCATATTCAAACATATCTTCCCAACTATGACTTAGCATCCCATCTAATACCGCCTACTAATCCACTCAACCAACCATACTCAATCAAACATCTATTCAACAACCTATCCAACCTAACATAACACCCACTTATAATGAAAACTTCATTCAACCTCATATCTCCAATACAACAACATATAAACAAATAAATCCTTTACATCAACACATCCCAAACACAAACATCCCCATCTCCACATCCCAACATATCAACCCATCTATTAAGGGGGTGTGATGTAGGAAAAATTATCTAGGGTCTAAATCATACTTGTCAACCTACACCATTGGAGGGACACAAATATTATCATAAAAGATCACTTATATACTATCCTCGAGGAAGAGTCGGAATGGTTGATTAGGATTTGAATTGATGTGAATGGATTTAGTGTGTGTGTGATTTTGTAAATGTAAACTAGGTCAACCACGTAACTAAAAAAAAATGATACAAATTCATAATAACACAAAACTATCTGACAGAGACTAACAATATAAAAGCAGAGGGAAAAAATAGAGAAACTTGGCATTCAAATTTGAGCTCAAATATGAGACAAAGGAACTTGGAAACCAAAACAATATGCAGAGTACCCTTAAAAACAAATAGAAACACATACTCATACTACAAACTCTTTCAACAATTAACACATGTTGATATCTATGGTTTTTTTCAAAGGCTCCTTAAGATAAATCATACCTAGAGTGTTGGGGAGTTGCAACCACGTGAATTTTCATCCTAAAAATACTTGAGCACATAGAAATAGTTTGGTACAAAGTTCAAAAAACTTTGCATCTTCATGGCAGGTGGCATGCATTCACCTCTTGGTTGTGTAACATGTCTACGCTATAGCAACAAAGGGAACCTCCATTTCTTTAAGAGAGAATTATTCAACACCCTCAAGGAAGCCCTAAAATTCTTAAGATATTTGGCCTTTTTCAAAGAAAACACTTCCCTCCTTTTAGGTGGTATGTGTGTTTATGACACATTGAGAGCTTATTATATTTTTTATTTTTTAATGTCTAGGGCCCCTTTTTGGAAAATTATTTATGCCTTATGTAGCATGACTTAAGACCCTTAAAACATCTAGAATCAAAATGGTGACCATTGAAGACCTCTTAAGAATCCATAAACAACTACTGACCAAGATGCCACAAAAATATCAATAGTAATATTTAGCACAAAGTTATCTATTTGTACTTAGGTACATATCCTACCAACCTTAACCTTCTTTCAAAAAAATACTTCTATTTCCTCATAATATTGTTTTATCACAATGAATCTCCTTTTCTGAAGCTTAGTTTCATCAAGGTTGAACAAGTTATCTAGATTGATTAACCCTTTTGGAAGCTTATTATATTGAAGTTGCAATAATTGTTCTTCACATTCCTCTTTAATTTTGGGTTTAATCTAATCAACTAATTCCCAAACAAAATAGAATAAGGAAATATGAGCATCATTTTCAAATGGTGTCCAATGCTCTCTATTATCTAGTATGGCAGGTATAATGATCACCTTGATTTCATATGTACTCATGGGAATATCTCTCATGAGATCAAACTAAGACCCAATTTGAGAAATTCAATTTGTCTTTGTATTTTGAGACATTGAGATCAATTTAATGTTTAGATCTTTGAATCCCTCCAAAAGGTCTCATACTTGGTGGGGGTATGATCTTAGTTTTTAATTCTTATCAATTTCTTTCTCTCTAACTTGTTGGTAACTAATTATGAGTCACCAAATATTTATAGTTATTTTATCTTTAACTTTTTAGCCAAAATAAGCCCATGTACTATAGATTCATATTTCCCTTCTTTATTAGTAAAATTAAATTTAAAATAAAAATATTTCAAAACCTTTTTTCATTAAAAGAGATGAGACGTGCTTGCTCCTTAAATATTAGCACACCTAGATCCATCAAAATATAGCTTCCATAATTCCAAATAATCATCATTTTACTATTATATATTTCTAGAAACATATTTTATTTAGGAATAACTTGTTCCTCATCATAAATGACGTATGTCCCTATGCTGGTTCAATCAAAATTTCCATAATGATCAAACTAGAAACTCTCAAAGAGATATGCTTCTTCATCAGTCCTATTGCTCATATAGGCTTCTTCTTTTAAACGTTCAACTTTTGACTCTTCTTCCTTGGTGATTAAAGTATGTTCAGGTTCAAAAATAACCATTTCCTCATGAGTGATGTGTTAATTTATTTTGTTCTAATAATAATTTAATTTTAGAACCATACTTGGTTCTAATTTTTAAGCAGGTCCAATCTAGGGATTATAGATATTCCCCTATCTTTGTTGTCAAGTCTCTAGATAGATATAGTGCAAATACGGGTCATATATCAATCACTACCACTCTCTATAATATGGTGATATTTGGATACCATCCTATAGTCTTAACCCTTTTTTCATCCAGTTGCATAACTCCCTTATCCATGGGTTCATATGTTAGACAATAGGAATCTATGATTTTCTTAGGCATGAATGTGGTACTTGCACTAGAATCTATCATGGAATTGCATAGCAATTTCTTACTAATGATCAATATTAAAATAATTGCATGCATTTCTATTTACTTACCTTATTGCTAGCATTGTAAAGATCTATAGATTTAGTGGCATATGTGACCTTCTATTCAACCATCTTTTGTACAAAATTTGTTGTTACATTAGTTTTAGTTGATATAGGAGCATTAGGATTATTTGTGAATAATTATTAAGATCTAGGAGCATTGGGATCTGTATGCACCTAAAATCGGTCAGGATAATCAATTAAGTAAATACAAGTTATTTAATTAATGTTCAACAAAAACTGTCAGGGCCTTGGCAGTTTTCTTTTCCTCTACGGCTGTGCCTTAATTTTGTATGCTCACTGTCCTCGGAGCTCACCACATGGCTTCCTCGCGAAGCTTTTCGCTTTTACTTCGCTTCTCTTTTCGAAAATCTCCATCTATGTGCCGCGTGGCTTGCACTAGTTGCTTTTCCAAGTCGAGCCCACCTCGTTCTTTACTTTTGCTCAGAGCTCTCCACGTGGATCTCTCTCGCATCTTTTTGTTGGGTACCTCTACTATTTTCTGCTAGGCTCCGTCTGGGCAACACGTGGCAATTTTGTTTCTGCGTTGGTTACCTTGGAAGTACTGTTGGATCTCTTGTACTTCCCTGCCACTGCGTTCCTTGCTATGTTGCCGCATGTCCTCTCCTACTGTTGCATGGTTTTTCATTTCATATTGTGGCCTCACTAGCATATTGTTGATCGATGGATGTTGACTGTGGCGGCTCAAGATAATATGGGCCATTGATCACTGTGCGTGGGTTGTTCTTCTCTTGAGGCATCTTTAGGCAATGGACTGGCCAATAAATGGGGCCTTGTTTTCTTTAATTAGGCTGTGGATTAAGTTTATAAAAACTCCCAAGCACTGGGAAGTAAGCTTGGTGTAATAGTTTTTTTTAATTCAAAGATTTCAGACTGTGCCAAATAAATTCGGCCTTTCTATTTTCAAGCATTTGTTGGAACTATTGACCTGTGCTGCTATCTTCATTTTTGTATGAATGCCTATTCTTCAGTTTTTGTAACCTCTTATAGCTGGAATGAATACAGATCATGTTTTTACAACTCTTCTGTGTTAATACAAAGTTATGCTTGATTACATTATACAAATTAGAGGGTATTTTTGCATGATAAGTGCTTTTGAGAAAATTATCTTAAACAATAGCAATTTAGTGGTTTGGGCCTTTTGCATTTTGCACTGTGCTCTGGTAAAGTTGTCTAAAGAATTCAGCGCATCGCCTGTAGTGTAGATTTTACATTCCTGCAATCTCCTTCACCTTTTACTTTACCCACTAAGCAAAGAGCTGGCTTTGGTAAAATCTTGGTAAAATCTTGGAGGTTATTTAGCTAGCGAATAAGGTTCCCCAATAGCTAAATTTCTCATAAGGCTGCTGCTACATGCAAAATATTGCGTCAACAGTTATTTTTCTGGCACACCCGGTGGGACCGCGAACTAGCACGTTCGCCTAATTTTCAGAAGTGTGTATGAGCCATCAGCCTGTAACTAGGTCTCAGACTGCAAGAGTCCCTGGCCAGCTTGTACCGCCTTTAGTTTTTGTGCACTCGAGAGGTTTTCCAAGGTAGCCCTTCACCTCCTCCATCTCCACCTTCTCCGAGGTCACCTAATCCATCTGCACCTATGGCTACTAGAAACTACGTAGCTTGGGACTCCAACAGTCCATCAGTAGCACCTGTGCCTCCTGCAGCTTGGGCCCCCATCCCGGTTTCTGCTCTAGAGGCTATCCCTAAATATTATGGGGATGAATCAAAGATGCCGATGGAGCACCTGCAAGATGTAGCAGACGTATTTCTGGTACATGGCGTATCCAATGAAAATGTAGCCCTCAGATTGTTGGTCGCTTCCTTCCGAGGAAAGGCGCTAAACTGGTACAGAACTCTACAAGCTGGTACTATTACTACTTGGGACCAGCTCGGGACTCCATTTTATGAGCGTTTCTCAAACGTTGGTGACAAATATTCGTTGTATCATCAACTAGCAAATATAAAGTGAGCCCCTCATGAAACTCTACCTAACTTCAATGCGAGGTTCCATTCAACTTGGCAGAGAGTGCCTGTAGGCAGCCGACCACCTCCGGATTTAGCGTTCATGTTCTACCTAAAGTTGATCAACGTTGATATCTCCATGATGTTACAAGCTTTGGGTGGAGACACTCTTCCTAATGCTTATGCCTTAGCTGTCACTGCAGAAAATAATTTGATCGCTGCAGGAAAGTTCGCGCCGAGACCCATCATGCCATTGTTCCCCGAGTGCAACACTCCAGAAGCCAAAGTCCCTTCTACCAGCACTCCCACGGCCCCTCCCTAATCTATGTATGTTTATCCCAAAAATGTTCCAAACACGGCCCCAACGATAGCTCCTATAGTAGCTCATGTGCCTAATCCTATGGCTGCCGAGATGAACGAAATGAGAGAACAAATGCAGGCTATGACTAATGAACTAACTACTTTGAAGCGGCAGCAATACAGCTATCAAAAGCCTGCATACCAAAATTACCAAGGCGAAAAACCTCCATACCAATCAAACTAGTGGCAAGATAGGTCACGTGGGAATACTTCAGCTCAATCAAGTAACCAGATGGTTCTGGTAACCTTACCGATGCAGACTGTTCATCCTAGTTCGAATAAGGAGCTGGTGGTGGGACAAAACAATTTGGTCGAAGATGCTAACTCGTGGTGTTTTCCTTGCAATGACGCACACATGCCATGAAACTATCCGTAGGGAAATTTGCAACAACAAATCGTAGATCAACGTAGCCAAGGCAGCACATCCATTTCCGACAACTCACCATATGCTTCTCAACAAATGGACAATGCGGTCCTCGCCGCACAAATGTAGGGGATGTCTATCCAACAAGAGTCGGACATTATCCCGGACCAGGCTCTCTTTTCTTGGATGGAAGGAGAAGAGTCAACGTTTCTGAATGACATCCCTATTGATAAATTACCTCGAGTGTAATCTGACTATAATACACGTTCTAAGCGTAGATTTACCGGAGAGTTTACAGCATTACCTACCAAGGCTATGTCACAACCAATGCCCAGCCCAATGGCAGGCCTATTGCCAACCCCACCACAGTCAGAGACGGTTGTTCTTAGCCCTCTGAATCCACTTCCTCTTAAGACAAAGGCTCCGTCGGTCACTTCTGTTGTTACCAAACTGCCAGATGTACCGACTGTGAAACTAATGATGGCCACAAGACCTAAAGAGTAGACAATCGCAACTCACCAGCCGAAAGCAGAATTCAACATAGTGGAACAATTAAAGAAGTCATCTGCTAATGCTTCTCTGTGGGATGTCCTGGCTATTCCAGAGCAAAAGGCGTTGTCAAATGAAAAGAATGTGAAGATCCCTGCTCATTCTAATGAGGAGGATATATCTAAGCTGGACTTGGATAAAGTGCTAACAATTCAACCAGAGGATAAGTTCGAGTCTGGAAGGGAAAGTAAGCCTAAACCTAAGTATTTCTTTCTAACACTGATTATTGGTGACAAGTTGCTGGATAACTGTATGATTGACTTTGGTGCTAGCACCACTGTCATGCCAAAGCAAGTAGTCGATGCTTTGGGTCTAAAATATGAGCCTCTGAATAAAGGAGTCATGCAACTTGATGGAAACAAGGTTGATACTGTTGGGATAATCAAGGGATTACCTATGACTTTGTTCACTTACCCCAGTATCACTGTAAATTAGGACACCATACTCATCGATATCCCTCCTCTGTTCGGGATCTGTTTGTCACGAGAGTTCACTGCAAATGTAGGAGGATATCTGGCGTTAGACTGGTCACACTTGATTTTGAGGACTAAGCATGGGGCTAAGATGAAACTCTTGTCAGAAACTTTGCATTCCAAACATGTTGCTAATGAAGCTTTGCTAAATTTTGAAGCAGCACACACTTCAATCACAAAGGAAGAGAACTCCAAAGTGGAATTTCTTGAAGAAGAGGAGGCTACTAGCTCCCGAACAGAAGACAAAGAAAATTTGTTGAATGAATTCATTGATGCAAACCCTTTCGGTAATTACCATGCAACTGGCCTCAGAACCTATGTGATACATGAAGAAGGGCAGATCATGCCCAAAGTTACTAAAGAACCAGAAGATGAAAAATCTTCAGAAATATGGACGTTATACTTTGATGGCGCCCAATGTAGGGCAGGAGCCGGAGTGGAGATTTATTTGATATCCTCAATTGATGAAAAGACTTTGAAGTCCTACTGTTTCTAGTTTGCATGTTCAAACAATGAAGTTGAATATGAAGGTCTCGTCCATGGTTTAAGCTTTGCAGACCAAATGGGTGCGAAACAGATAAGTGTCTTCAGAGATTCAGAACTGGTGGTCAACCAAATCCACAGAACTTCAGCCGCAAAGAACATCCGTATGAGATCCTATCGACATAGAGTTTGGGATCTGATCGACAACTTTGAGGCATTCAATATTCAGGTTATTCCAAGGGAAATGAATGCCGAAGCTGACAAGATGGCAACTATTGGAGCTCAGTTCGAGTCGACCTCCGAGTTGTTTAAAAATAAACATGCAATGAAAGTAATTGTAAGACCCGTTGTCCTAGATAACAATCAAGACTGGCAAGTTTTTGATAGTGATGCTCATATTGCATCATTCCTCTAGTCATTGGGAGAATTCGTCGATCAACTGCAGCCCAAGATCATCGAGGCTTATGGGGATCAAATCATCCAGCTAAAATCCAACAAGCTCCCGAGGGGGCTAGTCACTCTGGAAAGCCTGTTCGATTCCGATGATGCAACAAGAGATAAAAGGAAGCTCATTGCTGACAAAGGCGATTATACCGATTTGCATATCGGGGAAGATAGAAAGCTCAAAGTTGGGAAATAAGTCTCGCAAAAGAATAAAGACAGACTAAAACACTTCTGTGAGGAATACCCTAGTGTAGTTGCCTGGTCATATGATGATCTTAAAGGGTACGATCCTGGGATCATCGAGCATACAATTGAACTAACAGAAGGAGCAAAGCCAGTTCGCCAAAAACAAAGACTTATGAACCAAAAGATAGAATCCCTAATGTCATAGGAGTTGAACAAGTTGATCGCATCCCAGATAGTGTTTTCGATAAAACATAGCACCTGGGTGTCAAACCTGGTGCCAATCCGGAAGAAAAATGGAGATATATGACTATGTGTGGACTTCTGAGACCTAAATAAAGCATCCTTAAATGATCATTACCCCCTGCCTTCAATGGAGGTAATTCTGCAAATCGTAGCTGGCTCCAAAATGTTCTCAATGCTAGATGGTTTTTTGGGCTATAATCAGATTCGGGTAAAAGAAGAGGACCAATACAAAACAGCGTTCACCACAAAGTGGGGAACGTATGCATATGCTAAAATTCCTTTCGGGCTCTCAAACATCAGAGCCACTTTTCAGCGGGCTATGGACATTGCTTTTAAGGATTTGACCCACAAGATTATACTCATCTATCTGGATGACTTAACAGTATTCTCAAAATCTGCTGATGATCATTTTGATCATCTGGAGCTTGTTTTCCAAAAATTCCAGGAATTCGGGATCTCTTTGAATCCGAAGAAGTGCGTGTTTAGAGTTTCCTAGGAGAAGCTATTGGGATATGTCATCTTTAAGGAGGGCATTGCTATTGATCCAGAAAGAGTTGATGCAATCCGAGGACTTCCATTACCTGTTAACAAAAAGGGTGTGCAGTCTTTCCTAGGTAAGGTCAATTTTATTAGCTAGTTTATTGCAGATTTTACAGGCATCCTTCGTCCTATTACCTTAATGCTCAAGAAAGATCAGATTTTCAAATGGATGACGGAAGCCAGAAAAGTTTTCAAGCATGTGAAAGTGGCTATTTCTTCTGCCCCTGTGTTGGTTAACCTGAACCTATCAAAAGATTTTATTATGTATGTTTTTGGTGGTGGAAACAGTATTGCCACAGTGCTTGTGCAGAAGGATGATGAAGATACAAGGGAGTCCCCTGTTGCTTTCTACTCACAAACTTTGAAAGAGTATGAAGTAAAGTATAACTTTGTAGAGAAGTAGGCCTTCGCTATTGTTAAAGGGCTTAATAAATTCTGACATTTGATATCATATAATAAGGTGATGGTTTGCGTTCCACATCCTAGTGTGCGAGAATATATCATGGAAGGAGAAATCATTGAGAAAAGAGCTAATTGGATTACCAAGATCCTAGAATACGACATTGAAGTCAGACCTGTCAAGATAGTCAAGGGAAAAGGACTGTGTGAATATATCACTGAAAACAGTGAAACAGCGACAGAGTTTGAAGCTCCATAACCTGTGTTAATAAACGAAGAGAATTCTCAGAGCAACTGGCTTGATGACAGGATAAATTTTATTCAAACAGGAAGGTATATGATTGATCTCTCATCTTTTAAAAGACGTTTCTATCACCTACAGAATAGCAATTATGTCCTTTTAGATGGTGTCCTATTTAAAAGAAATTTCAATGGCGTCCTGCTAAGATGTGTAAATGAGGAACAGGCTCAGAGGATATTAGATCAATACCATAATAGCCCTACCGGAGGTCATTTTTCTACAAGAACCACGGCAATTAAAATTATATGTGCTGGTTATTTTTAGCCAACACTTTTTAATGATGCATTTTCATTAATTAGGTCTTGCAAGGAATGTCAGTTCTATGTCGGAAAGAGATGAAATGCTGCTATGCCTTTAAGGCCCATAGTGATAGAAGAACCTTTTTCTCAATGGGGTTTAGACTTCATTGGGATGATTAACCCTCTTTCTTCAGTAGGACATAAATGGATGTCAACAGCAACTGACTATTTTACCAGGTGGGCAGAAGTAGTGCCGTTAAAAAATGCAACTGAATCAAAGATTGTTAATTTCCTAGAAGAACTGGTGGCTAGATTCGGCCCACCTAAAACAATTATCTCTAACAATGCTAAAGCTTTTCTCGGCTCAAAAATGAGCCATTTCGCTCTAAAATACGGGGTGTTCTTGAAGACCTCCTCTAACTCCTATCCCCAGGGAAATGGCCTCATGGAGTCTACTAATAAAAACCTCATCTGGTTGACCAAACGGATAGGCTCGAAACATCAAAAGGAGTGGCATAGGAACCTCCGGACATCACTCTGGGTAGATCGAATTACACCCAAGCAGGTATTGAAGACATCTCCTTATGAGATGGTGTACGGAAATGAGGCATTGTTGTCTATTGCCACAGAGATTTCTGCCCTACAATTGCTCAAGTCTCTGGAAGTTGAACAAAACGGAGCAATGGAGGTGTGATTTTTTGAGTTGCTCAAGATGCAAGAAAAAAGAGAACACGCCCTGGAAGCAATGAATAGCCGCCAACAGGTAGTGAAGAAATGGTTCGACAAAAGGGCTTCTGATCAGGGTTTACAATCCAGAGATTTGGTCCTCAAATTCAATGAGTACAGAGCAAAGCCCGGACAACACAGCAAATTCGATAGTCTCTAGGAAGGGCCGTTCAAGATTCATCAGTGTAAACAGTTCAACTCTTTCGAGTTGGAAGATATGGAAGGAAACGCCCTGAGTATTCCAGTTAATGGAATACATCTTAAAAGATTCTATTAATTCTACATATGTGTTAATTTTGTACATTTAAATATATGTAATTACCCTTCCCTGCTTTAAGTTTTGGATCCTCTCGGCACAAGAATTAAAATGAAATGCAACAATGATACAAACAATTGAAAGAAAGTTGTAAATGGACTAGGTGGTCAAAAAAGGGGCATGTTGGATAATATTCATCAGAATCAAAAATTTACAATATATTGGGGTCAGAGGCCTTATGTTGACATTTACATATGCCCGCTATAGTGCGGGGCTTGTAAGCAGAAGAAGAAAAATTTGTAACCATCTTTGTCTTCATGATATCAGTGAGAAGGACCGGCGATCATGGCGGAAGGTGGTGCAGGGTCGGAAAATATCATTCTCTCGAAATCTTCGTACCACTAAAAACTAGATAATGGCTCGAGATAGTGTATGCGCATCAGCAAGTGGCAGCCTATGTGGGCTCTGGCGTGATGCTCTTCATGGGTTTCCAGCTCAAACCCAAAAAGAAAAGGCATAGTTGGAACGATGCCCCCATGCAGCTGCTACAGGTGAATGTTTCAAACCGAGGGAATCCCACGACCCAATTAGGTTGCATGCATAATCTGCTCCAGACCTCCGAGGTAGCACTGAGGGAAGACCAGCTTCGTTAGTTTTAAAATCTTACACTTGGAGACGCTGATGTCCAGTAGCGAGGTGACGAAGTGGGAGCAGATGCTGGTGTTCACCTGATATTGCTCTTCATAATGCACATAGTCCTTCCCAAGGACCCACTTGATGGCTTTCACGTATAACAGGTTTTTCGCACCTGTCATACGCTTTAGACGCCTACAAGTAATCTTGCCAAGAAAGGCAGCCTGGGTCTTTCTGCAGGTGAGCCTTAGTGGTGTTTCCATGATTTCTGCTTTTCTAACTAATAGATGAAAAACTACTATCCAGCAAGAGGTTGCTAAGCTGAAAGGCTAGTCGATGTTGTGATTTGCAATATTGCACAAGGGGTTGATTTATAGACTGGCTAAGGTTTGCTCGTTGAAGAAAACATGATTAATAACTGTACCAAGTGTGTTGCTTCACCTCGGTTTTCGGTGTTGCAACATGCGAGGTGACGGGGAGGTGCAAGAGCAGCTTGCAACTTGCTCTACTGAGTTGCCACATCGTTTGCAGATCGACCAGTTGTCAATAATACAAAGCGCTGCTGTTTCATCCAAATCAGATGAAATTATAGAGAAAAGCTCTATTGGGCAATGTGCCCTGTATGAGCATTAATATCAATCAATACAGATAACCTGCAAGAAAATGCTCGTAAGGTTGCCTGGTTCGTCTTTCAAGATAGGAATCCATTTTCGTCACATGCGAAAGATTGTCGATTAAATGTTTGAGCAGTTTGGCTGGTTGGCGATCTTTTCGCATGAGTAAAACTGGTAATGAATAATAGCAACTTGGTGTAAATAGCTGGCATGTACCTTTTTCGATCGCCATTCTCGAGAAAGTGAAAAAGGCAAGTTATGACATGCAGGGAAACATATTTATTGCAAAAGTTACCAAAGAATTAAGCAATTAAGGCATTCGCAAGAAGAGAGAAGTTTTTAGAAAAGCTAAGTCATTGGTGAAAGGATTTGCAAAGAGACTCTTGTGAATGCAAAATGGCCGAAATTATAGAAAACCCTACACAGACTTTGGCCCCAGTAAGTCTAAGTGAGCAGATGAGGAATGCGCCCCACATGTAGCTTTACAATGGAGAATCTTATGCCACTCCAGGCATACCTGCAAAGCCTAGCTGGCCTTTCACTCACCTAGTGAACCAAAAGTTATTGAGCGCGGTTCCTCACAGAGACCAGGCAGTGGTTTTCAAAGATTGGGACAATGTCTTTGACCTTGACTTTTCTTGCAATCCTAAGAGCCTTAGGGAGGCTGCATGTGAAAGAATGAAGAATATGATACTCATTTCACAAATGGCTGTGGTACTGTGGGCTTGCACAATATATGGTTCCTTTGGTGCATCCTTTCCCAGAAGTTGTGGCAGCATGCGTGGCACAGTTCGACCTAAACATAAGGGTTATTAGTGGCAAGGATTTTCGGGTAGCCATTAGCCCCATGGCTATTCAAGATATGTTGTGTGTCCCATTTTCTTTGGGTAAGGAGGTTGACAATTTTGATATGGAGAGAATGTAGCAAAAGTGGGGAGAGTTCCAGTCGGGGCCATAGTTTTATCATTCCGAGCTTCAACAAATGAGTAGTTCAACCCTGCCCAAATTCCCTTTCAGTTTGAAAGCTCTGAAAGGTGTGGCTTTATCTACCACTTCTATGCTGGCGATGGTGTGTGGTTTGGACTCGGACAGAGATGTTCATCAGTTTCAAATGTCCCTCTGCTTTATGCTGAAAAAGAATCACGAAGACCCACTTTTTGATTTTGCAAGAGTTATTAGCGATGGCATTTGGCTGCAGCTAAAAGAATTTTGGGTCAGCTCTAAGTTTAGGTATTCGTCTTTTTTGGCTTACTTAATTTTGCACTAAAACCCAGATTACTTTTCAACGTTTATATCTCTGTCTATTTTTGATGAGGGTGGTTTGAGGAAGCCGGTTTCGACATGGACCCCCATCATGTCAAAAACTTATGATTACTATGCATTCTCGGATTCATTCATAACGCTAGCCATAAGGGCTTTGGATCAAGCTGGCCTAAATATGATAGAACGCATATCACCTCGACAGAGATCCTGGTTAGGGAAGTTAACTCCACCCTGCAACTGGTTCTTTGGCGTGGATTTCATCATGCTCCGCTTGCCAGGTTTCGTCTGGGAGTCTTTCCGGCTTCCTCATTTTCTCTCTGATCGAGTGTTGGCCCTAGAGGCAATGAGGCAGCTATGTACCTTGGACAATGATTACTGGGGAGGAAAGCACTTAACCTCCTATTTGTTGTTGTCGATAATGTTTGGTTCTGTATCACTGGTAAAGAAGAGGACCCCACAAATCGATACCTCAGTGATTCTACTTTCAAAGTTGGGTCACCTCAGGCTGGTACTAATAGATGATCCATGGGATTACAACCCCGACAATAATTTACTAGGAATCGGCATCAAGATCTCACATTCGCCTCGGCCATTCTGGGACCTCCGGAGGAATCCCAAAGAGGGAAATTTAAGTAGATATGTAGGCCTTAAGTATTTGCCTACATTGGATGATCGACCACTATGGCTGAATTTTTATCATGTCGTGGGGAGAGTCAACTCGAAGCTGATGATCAGCCCCCCCTGGTCACCCAATTAAAGAAGCTCAATTGGGCACCTGAAAAGATGCAAGCTTTTTGGACATACTAGCACGAGATTCTGGTAGCTGGAAAGTTGTATAACGAAGTCGCCCTCGATGAGAGATTTGATGACATTTGGGAAAATGAACATTCGGATGTTGAGAATTCTCTGAACCACTCAACATCCATGCAGCAATATAGAAGAGAGGAGGCTACTGCGGAATCTGAGGAGGAAGTAACTCAGAATCCCCCTGCCGTCACCAAAAGTCCAGTACTTGAAAAGAATACAGGTAAACAACCTGTGTAGGAGGAAGAGCCGTGAGCACAAGCATCCAAGCCAGCTGCCTCCTCTAAATCAAAATAGAAGTGGACAAGGACCACTAGTGGAAGGAGATGGGTCATTCTCGACCTCGATGATTTCTTATAAGAAAAGCGACAACAAACCAAAGAGGCCGATGCAGAGGAAGAACAGCCAATGAAGGAAGCGGTTGAAGCATCTGCGGCTCCGCCGGAGCATCAGGTAAACTTTCCTCCCTCTTCTCTCTCCTTTATGTCTTTGGTCTTTCCACAGTCTGCCCCTACTATATCATCTATGCCAGTCATCTCCGCTTCTGGATTTGTCGGTCATTCCAGTCTTGCTCCTCCCATTTTCCCACCTGTATCCTCCGCTTTCCATACCTTACCTGGAATGCAATTTGGTGTAAGTACCGGGCTCGTAGGCCAACAATTTCTATCCCCCAGGCCTATCCCTACGGTTGGTGCGTCTCCAGCTTTCCCTTACAGTATCACCTCATTTTCATCCCCTCCGAGTGGCCAATTCATCCCGCCATTCTCCCCAGCTATTATAATGCAACCCAGTAAGACCTATGATGCACCGGCTACGCTATCTTTCCCGTTGGCCATCCCTCAGGAGTATCCTTTTGCTGGTGGACTGGGTATCCCGGCCCAAGAATATTTCTTGCAGGTTGACACAAATAAAAGTGCCCGCGTCAAGAGGATCAACAAACGAAGAGCGAAGGATGCAACCCGGCAAGCAGAGCCCCACTTGCAAATCATTTTCAATTAAATCCAAAATTCTTTGATGTTTGCAAAGATCACTCCTAATGTAATCAAGGCAGTAGACGAGATGCAACCCAGTGATTATTCTGTAAATGTCGTTGGGTTAGACTTGCAGCAGGCCCGTCCATGACATAAAGTTGAGCTGATGGAGGAGACCCAAAAAATAGTGACCACTGATTTCCTCAGGCTCAATTGGCAGGAAAAGAAGAAGGATGATAAAATTGCGAAGCTCAAAAATAAGGTCGACATCTGGGTAAATAAGTTTAAAGCCCAAGAGAATGAAATAAGTCGGCTGGAGAAGGAGAGGGGTAACTTCGAAAATAAGATCAAAGAGTTGCAGGGTTTAGGCGAAGAGGTCATTCCAACTCTCGAAAGGGAGGTTGAGCTACTCTAAGCAAGTGAAGAGAAGCTCCAAGCAAAAGAGAAGGAACTTCAAGCTAAGTCTAACCTATTAACTGAGGGAATGAGAGAGCTCTGGCAGAACACCACTGCCGAGATCGCGGAAATGAATGCCAACTTGGAGTTGGAGGTCCAAAAGACTAAGCAGGCTGAATTGGCCTTGGCAGAAAAGGAAAAGGAGGTTTTTACCCTGAAGGATCAGATGTCTGCATTGGATAAAAGCTTGGCAGAAGCCATTGCAAGTTTAAGTAGCAAAGAGGTAGAATTGGTTGCCCTAAAGACCCAACCCCTTGTGCCCCGAATGAGCTCGTTTGAAATTTTCAAAGAGTTGCACGCATCATACTGGGATAAGGTGAAGGATTTGTGCCTTACCCTGCAGCCCACTTTAAAGTTTATGGCACAAGCAGCTAGCCTCTGTGGAACAGTGAGTGAATCAATACAACAGGTTCAAGAGTTAACTTCTGACAAGGTTCCAGAGGCTAGAATATTATTGGGTAAGTTGTATACTACTTCAGATGAAGCATTGAGTAGCGTGGGCATCAATGATCGAATGATAGCGGCTTTGGGTGCGAGTAGCCTCATCTCCATGCATGAGGTCATCCAGCAGGTGGCAGATTGCAGGGCTCAGTTAAACCAGATTACTGGCGACATGCGGGCAAAGTTTTTCCATTTGACTCAGAGAGGCCTCCCTTTGCCTTTCATTACCGACCAAATGGTAGCAGGTGTGGAACATATTGTTGCAATGATCGAAGAGAAGAAACAGGATCTTTCTGTCTTCCAAACCTTTGATCAATCTCTGACTGTTGAAGAGATTGAGGGAATCGTACATCAACTGGCGTAGCTTTTTTTCCAATTGGAATTGGAAACAAAAGTATCAGGCAGATTGCCCTTCAAAGTAATCATCAATCTTAGACAGGCCCACAAGCATCTGCGAACTCTCTCTACACCAACGAACGAAGTATGGACCAATCTACAAGCCACCCTCTCAAGGTTGTGAGCATTTTTTTGCTGAGCCAAAGGTTTCTGGGGTTCTCCTTTCCGCGAGCGAAAAGCCCCTATAAGTCGCCAAACTGTTCAACAAAAATTGTCAGGGCCTTGGCAGTTTTCTTTTCCTCTGCGGCTACGCCTTAATTTTGTATTCTCACTGTCCTCGGAGCTCGCCACGTGGCTTCCTCATGAAGATTTTCGCTTTTACTCTGCTTCGCTTTTCGACAATCTTCGTCTGTGTGCCGCGTGGCTCGCATTGACTACTTTTTCGAGTCAGGTCCACCTCGTTCTTAACTTTTGCTCAGAGCTCTCCACGTGGATCTCTCTTGCGGCTTTCTACTAGGCGCCTCTGCTATTTTCTACTGGGCTCTATCTGGGCGACACGTGGCAATTTTGTTTCTACGTTGGTTACCTAGGAAGTACCACCGGATATTTTTTACTTCCTTGTCGCCGCGTTCCTTGCTATGTTGCTGCGTGTCCTCTCCTACTGCTGCATGGTTTTCCATTTCATATCGTGGCCTCACTGGCGTATTGTTGATCGATGGATGTTGATTGTGGTAGCTCAAGATAATCTGGGCTATTGATCACTGCGCGTGGGTTGTTCTTCTCTTGAGGCATCTTCAGGCGGTGGACTGACCAATAAATGGGGCCTTGTTTTCTTTAATTAGGTTGTGGATTAAGTTTATAAAAACTCCCAAGCACTGGGAAGTAAGCCTGGTGTAATAGTTGCTTTTAATTCAAAGATTTCGGATTGTGCCAAATAAATTCGGCCTTTTTGTTTTCAAGCATTTGTTGGAACTATTGACCTGTGTTGTTATCTTCATTTTTGTATGAATGTCTGTTCTTCAATTTCTGTAACCTCTTATAGCTAGAATGAATATAGATCATGTTTCTACAACTCTTCTGCGTCAATACAAAGTTATGCTTGATTACATTATACAAATTAGAGGCTATTTTTGCATGATAAGTGCTTTTGAGAAAATTATCTTAAACAATAGCAATTTAGTGGTTCGGGCCTTTTGCATTATGCACTGTGCTCTGGTAAAGTTGTCTAAAGAATTTGGCACATCGCCTGTAGTGTAGATTTTACATTCCTGCAATCTCCTTCACCTTTTACTTCACCCACTAAGCGAAGAGCCAACTTCAGTAAAATCTCGGAGGTTATTTAGCTAGCGCATAAGGTTCCCCAATAGCTAAACTTCCCATAAGGCTGCTGCTACATGCAAAATATTGCGTCAACAATTAATAAACCTCTTAGTTCCTCTACTTATAAATAAATTTTCAATTTATTTATATAGTTCACATTTCCTAATTATTCTATCTTAAATCACATTCTTCTAATTTTAATTAAATAAACAAATGTCAATAGTTTGTTTTATTTAATTAATATCTCCTCACTAAATATGAATCATTCCAAAATTCAAATTTAGTCACATGTCTCCAACTTTTCCTCTTGCCACATCATCAAGTGTCTCATGAATTTAAATATGCCTAATATTTAAATTGGGATTATCCTCAACCAATTTTGAAACAACCTTGGATACTTGGCTCCTCCATTTCATTTATTCTTCTAAACACTTGGTAAAGTGCTCTTTTAAAGGGAATCATCTCCATGATTCCCTCTAACTTCTTCATTCTCCACCATTCATCTTTCTAGCTAAAATCTTGACTATTGGTTGCAGCCACATTACAATATGCCTTGGAAATATTATAAATACAACTTCATTCTCTAACATTTCACATCCCATCTTTGAAAAAACTTACTTTACAAAAATTATCTTTGAGCATTTAAGAGAATTAGAGAATTTAGAATTTAGCATAGTAGAATCATATTAATTTAGAATCATGGCTTAGTTTATTAGCTCCATTTCCATTATCATAGTAGTTTTATACAACATTTGCATCATAGTCTTTAGCATCATATCATCATTATCATTTACAACATATCACATAGTTTATCATCATGTAGGGATATATTTCTTGCATCTTTCAGCATTTCATTCCTCGGGTTGTCATTCTAATAGTCATATTGCATACACAAATCTGAGAGCCAACATGATTTAATGAATCCCTGAAGATAGGAAACAATGGAATGATTTTAGGGAGTTTGTTGTGTTTTAATTAGATTAGTTTATGATTTCAATTCTCTAATATAATATGTTTCATTGATTATGTGGTTTTATTATTCATTTATTCACATTACACAATTCACCACACGATACATTTTGGCACCCATCGTAGGGCATAACCCCTTTTTATTGATGTTTTCTGGAAAGTTGTTTTACAGATTTGGACGTGAACTCTTAGGTAGCGCATCCGTTATTTCTTTCGACACATAGAAAATATCTTTCAGTGAATCCAATTCCTATTACGGCACATCTAGGGCATCTTTTAGCACATATGGCTCATCCTTTAACTCATATAGGGGGTTTTCTAGCACATTCAGTCTATATTTTAGTGCATTCAGTAGTTTCTCTAGCGCATTTGGTAGTTCTTTTAGAACATAAGAGTGATCTTTTAGTGCATCTGATGTCTGTTTTGGTGCATATGGTTCATTTTGCAAAAATTCAAAATTCTGTGAACTAATTCATGTTTTCTATTTTGTGGGTGCTTAATACATTGGTCAAAGACAATTATATCAAACTACTGATGATGTTTGTAGGGGATGGAGTTGTTTTATTTCTTTCTTTTGATTAAATTCGCAACCTGGTTTAATTAGAAGGTTAACAAACCCCTTGTCTACTATGCTTGTAAGGTGATAGGCCTATGCTCTCCCCTTCACTAGGTGACCAAAATGTCAGACTCATTATTTTATGTTTTGATAGTACCTTTAGAAGGCATGTCGTAGTGGGAAAAATTACTCACCCTATGGGAACGACCTAAGTGGGAACAACTAAAGCCAAGTTTTTCAACCCACTATAATCAAAATTGAATTTGGAGAAACCCGCAATTTGACGGTAGTGTGCAAGATAACCATCCCCAAAGCCTTTATTCTAAAGGTTGGGAGGTCTCCTAAGGGAGTTTATCTATTGCCACACCGAACAAAAACCCCTATTACAAACCTTAGTGTAGAAACCAACCGATTCAGTCTCTGAACACTTCTAATATCATAGTGCAAGTGGAGCGAAGAATCTTTCCCCAAGAAACTCACCATATAAGCATCAGGGATTACTGGCCAAACGTGGAGGATTCGACTTTGGTTAAGACTCGGGAAAGGAAAAAACACGGGCACCCTCTAGGGGGTGACAAAGCTATGTGAGCTTACATGGTTTTAAGATGTGGGCTATGGTATTTTAAGTGACCCTTGGCATTAGAATTTTTTTTGATCTGTCTTCTCTTGTGCTATACCTGTGGAAATCGAAGGAATCATACCAGATTCTTAAATACACACTCAATGTTTAGTTCCTAGGTGGAAACAACTATTTTACAAATTGTTGTTGTGTTTGAAGTCATTATTCAAGAAACCATCCATTTAAAACACTTATTCCATAATTCTAAAAAACAAGGAAACCAAGAAAAATTCAGTGTTCATAAGCATACCCTGGAAACATTCAGATTCATTGATTTAAACAACAAAATAACCTAATAGACTGTCAAAAACATTGAACACTTCCATATTAGCACATAGATTCCCTGTTCTGGAGCATATACTTCTTTTTCTGACACATCTAAATCATTTTACAGTGCATTTGGTCTATCTTGTAGTGCATCTAGGGTGCAGTCTAGTGCATATGATTCATTTTCCAATGCATCTAGTCCATCTTTTAGCGCATATAGGTCATCTTCCAACGCGTTTATTCCATCTTTCAGTGCATTTGGAAATCCTTTTAACACATTCACCTATAGAATACCCAATTGAAATCACATCTAGGAGGGCAGTCTAGTGCATCAATGGCTTTTTCTGGCACATTTAACCCATTGTTTGGCACATCTGAGTCATTTTCCAGTGCATCAAGTTCATCTTTTAGTGCATCAAGTGCATTCTCCAATGCATCTAGTCCTTTATTTAGCACATTGAGTCCATTTATTGGTGCATATTGGGTATAGTTAGCACATCCAGCCTATTTATTAGAGCATCCATTCCATATTTTAATGCATCTAGGCCCTGTTTTAGCGCATCTCATAAATTCAAAACCAGAGAGCTAAATTCATCCCATGTTCATCAGTTTGAATCAGAATTAAGGATCCCTGTCAGCATAGAATCATTCCTCGGATACAATAGAGTCTTAAACTTGTTGAAACTGACATTTGCAAGTGAAATTCTTTAAACTAAACCAAGATCTAACACCTTAAAGTGCCTAAACATCCATCATACCTCTGATTATTAAGCTAAGTTTCCTCATTAGGATCTGTCATCCTTCATCACAAAACAAAGTTGTATAATCAGATTTAACTTAGTCTTATCAATATAATTTTTCATTCTATTTGACTTAGTTATTATCGTTGGCACTCCTCCAAACAAAGATCAAAGTTTAGTCAAATTATAACACTTGTATGCCCGTTCAAAAAAGATCACAAAGGAAAAAACTCAAATAAAAAGAACTTGAAACTCAAAACACCATGGTTGAAGCTAAAGGAAATCCTTTCCATAAACGCCACCAATATAAAGGTGATGAAATAACTAAAGAAGACATCCAACATGCTCAACAAGATCCAAATTTCTACAAGTTCCTAAAAAATATTTTTGAAAAAGATGGGGAAAAATACTTTCTAATGCTGGCTAATCAGGTATCAAGATTCCACATGACTTTGATGTTAATCAATTGAAAGAACCTCCTAAAAGGACTAAAACTGATCCACCAAATATAGATCGAGTGGCTACCTTAACTCATCAAATGAAAAATCTCCAACAATAGATTCAAGACATGCAAAGAGGAACCACAAAAAGATACTTGATACAAGACATCTTCCTATATCCTTTTGATCAAACTATTAACATGAGTCATTTTCCCAAACATTGTGAATTCCTAAAGTATGATAAATACAATGGTAAAACGGATCATGTAAGGGAATTTCAAACCATGAGCCTTGAATTTCCACACGAAGAGACTTATTTGATGAGATTGTTTCGACACAACCTAGGTGGACAATGCATGGAATGGTTCTCCAAACTTGCACTAGGTATTAAGACCTTTGAAGAGTTGGTTAATAAATTCATCACCCAATACTCCTACAACATCCAACACGAGATAACCATGAAAGACCTTTGCAATACAAAATAGAAAAAGGGTGAATCATTCCTCATATTTTTGCAAAGATGGAGAAGATTGTTTGCAAGATATTCATGTCCCATACCTAAAAAGGAAAAGATGGAAATCTTCATTGACAATCTAAATAAGGAGATGAGCTATAAACTAGAATTGCAATGTCCACCTACCTTTGAGAAATCGATTAAAAATAGAATCAAAATCGAAGAAGCTTTGTTCAAGAGAGGAGTCTTGAAAATTTACAATGAAAACAAGTCAACAAACTCCTCTAATAATGATAACAACAATGATAAACCAAAGTTTTATCAAAGAAACAAGAATGTTGGTAACAATGATACTTCAACTGAAACTCAAAATGCAAAACCAGTATTTAACTTGACAATAGTTGCCACCAAGACCAATCAAAACAATAATCCAACCAGCAATCAAAACAACAATCTAAACAATGTTGAATCTAAACAACCACCATATCAAACATCCTCAAATCGAAGAAGGTTCACACCTTTGGGACAATCACTTGAAACAACATTAAAGGAACTTCTTGCAGCCAAGGTTATAACATTACCAAAAGCAAGGGATTGGGAACCAAGAGTTAAACCTTCGTGGTGGAATGATGCACATTATTGCAACTTTCACATAAACAAAGGACACAAGACAAATGATTGCATGCAATTGAAACATTTGGTACAAGATTTGATTGATAGAAAAGAAATATTTGTAGAAGGACCCCAAATAAATTTTGATCATGGAGCATTTAAGAATCCTTTACCAAACTACAAAAAGGGGGAGTCCTCTTCATCAAACACCAAAGGGAAAAATATGAACTATGTTTATGATTCCACCATTCTCCATATTGAAGTAGTTGAAGATCAAACCAAGGATATCGAAATCAAGGCCCAAAAATACATTATTGCAGCTAAGAATCAAGTTAATGACATCACAATTGAGCATGAACAAAGCACTGTTACAGCTGAAACTCATCTTCACGACATTAACACCAAATCACATCAAATTAATGACATCATACCAATCAATTTGATCACAAACTTTTCTGCAAATGATAATTAGGTTAATGTCATTAAAATCAGAGATAAACAAGATTATCAACCAGTTAACACAACCACAAGAGGGAAGGCCAAATTAATATTGAAAGGAGCTACATCTAAGACATTTGTTGCCCCTGCAACTCAATACAACATAGTTGATCAATTACAAAAAATCCTAGCTCAAATATCAATATTGAAACTCCTCAAAATTTCACTAGCTCACAAAGAAATTCTAGAACAAGCTCTAGTAGCCACCACAGTACCAAATAATATAGAAGTTTTCCAATTCTAAGCTATGGTGGGACACTTGATTGTACCTCATTGCCTATCATTTTCTGAAAATGATGATGTACACTCAACTACCCACACAATTTTTCCCTTCACATTGAGGTTTTAATTCACAAACATCGGGTTAAACGTGTTCTAATAGATGGTGGAGCTGGCCTAAATATTTTTACTTTAAAACTTATCCTTGCACTTGGATATTTAGAAAATGCAATTGATGCTAGAAGAAAAATAACTATCAAAGCCTATGATGATAAAGAGAGATCCTCCCAAGGATTAATTGTGTTACCAATTCAAGTGGGACCGGTTGTAAAAGATATAATCTACCAAGTGTTAGATAAGGATTTGACATACAATATACTCTTGGGGTGTCCTTGGATTCATGAGATGCAAGTAGTGTCATCAATGTATCACTAGTGCTTGAAATTTCCTTATAATGGACAAGAGATTACCATTTCAGTTGATTCTAACAATCCATATTATTGCAACACACTCAAAACAGTCCAAGACAATTTTGTGCCACATAACAAGGAAGCTACAACTCCTAGTTCATCCAACAATGAAAGACAACTAAATTCCTTGTCAAAATGGGTTGAGAAAAAGCATCAATCAAAAGATAAGGGTGCCAGTGATTCTACTCCATCAAGTAATGAAAGTCAATCAAATTCTTTGTCAAATTAGTGTGAAGAAAAGTTTCAATTAAAAGATAGGGGTATTAGTGATTCCATGTCCTCAAACAATGAAATTCAACTAAATTTGCTATCAAAACAGGTTGAAAATATCTAGTTAAAAGACAAAGGAATGGGGGAATACTCATTTGAGCAATCATTGTATCTTTCATGACTGCTATCTTCTCCTAAGTCCTATGGGCAGCCATCAACATCAAAACAACAATCCTCACAACCAACCATGCTCTTTGATGGTAATTTTGTAAACGCATGCACTTTAGTGGGTGAATCAAAAGACAAGGATGTTTTAAACTGGTTGAACAAAGATGAAGAAGCACCACAAGAATCAACTTCTAATGTTTTAACATAACCATATGGTAAAGGCTTTACAATCTTAGATAAGATGGGATATGATGGAAAGGTTCCTATCGACAAAAGAAAAGAGGGTATCATTGAACCAATTCAGCCTATCACAATGCATGCCAAGGAAAAAATAGGGCTAGGATACAAAGAATAATCAAAAGAAGAAACCGAGTAGCATATTGTTGAACAAATCCTTCAATTGTGAGATAGTTCTGAAATGGATTCCAATAAGTATGAATGGGACTCACACTCTAAAGAATCTTGTCATGACAAAGAAATTGATGTGATACAAAGGTATGCACCAACACGTATGGAGGGACAAAGCTCGATTTCTAGACCTCTTGAATTTGGATCACAACATATCAATTTCTCTAGCGAAGATGATAAGACTTCGAGTGAGATAGATTCTTCGAAAGAGAGTAACATCATAGACCTCGATATTGCTATTGAACACTTTGACGATTTTTCCATTATAACACTCTCCCATTTTTACCTTAGCCAATCTGATGATTCCTTACCATTGGTACACCTCGAACTAATTGACTAGGACCAAATTGAGCTGCTTGACATCACCATCTTTCCAAACGATGATGCTAGTGTGAACTTCCTTTGCTCTGATAATCCCAAAACATGTTCCACCATCGAATCTCATAATGAAGTTTCAGACAAGGGGAGTTCCAAATCTCTCAGCAGCAAAATGAATATCAAAAATAGATCTAAAGGTGAAAACCATTTAATGGTAGTATTAGATCAAGAAAAAGTAAAAATAAAGAGTGCATCTAATGGTGAAAACCTTTCTGAGGCACCAAAATATGGGAGATTTGACACTCTTCCCAAGAACTATCATGAGAGATATTTAGTGTTGATTGAACCTACACAGTCCATCAACATTGGTATAGCTGAAAAAATGAAGACCCTAAATCTAGCAACATCCATGACAGAGGAAGAAAAACCAAGCTTCACTAAATTCTTTGAAGAGAGACGAGTCAATTTTGCTTGGTCCTATGCTGATATGCTAGGCATAGATCCAGATCTTATCATGCACCATTTATCCCTACCACCTGGAGTGAAGCCAATGAAGAAAAAATTGAGAAAAATGCATCCACATATCACCTTGTTGGTGAAAGTCGAATTGAAGAAACTACTAGATGCATGATTTATCTATCCTATTGATTATGTTGAATGGATCTCCAAGATTGTACCAATTTCCAAACTCGACCACAACATCTGGATATATACGGATTTCAAAGATCTTAATAGGGCTTGTCTGAAAGATGATTTTCCTTTGCCTAACATTGACATCATCGTGGATTTGACAGTGGTTCATGCAATTCTATCACTTATGGATGGATTTTTTAGGTTATAACCAGATAAAAATAGCACCAAAAGATCAATATAAAATCGCTTTTCCCTGTCCCTGGGGTACCTTCTATTGGAACGTCATGCATTTCGGGTTGAAGAATGTTGGTGCTACTTATCAACGTGTAATGACCACTATCTTTCATGACATTATGCACACCTTTATGGAGGATTACATATATGACTTGTTGGAAAAATAATTCACTAGAGAAGGACATCTGGAAATCCTAGACAAAATATTCACTTGACTGGAAAAATTCAATGTAAGATTAAACCCAAAGAAGTGTGTGTTTGGTGAGACATCAACAAAATTATTGGGGTACATAGTATCAACCAAAGGTATTGAGGTGGATCCTATGAAATTAAAATCCATCATGGAGATGCCTCCTCCCAAGAATATCAGCTAGCTCAGATCTTTATAGGGATGATTCCAATCTATTAAGAGGTTCATCACACAACTGGCAAATAAAACTCATCCTTTTAATCACTTGTTACACAAGAATTTTTCTTTCAAATGGGATGAAAAATGTCAAGCATCTTTTAATCAACTGAAATAGTATCTGATGTCACCTCCCATACTGGTACCACCAATGGAAGGAAAACCATTATTACTCTACATAGAAACAATTGAGGTCTCTTTGGGCAATCTACTGGCACAACAAGATTCTATGAGAAAAGAAAGGGTTATTTATTACATCAACAGAACCTTGAATGGCTATGAAATCAACTACACATTTATTGAAAAAGCTTTTTTGGCAATATTATTTGCTACTCAACAACTAAGACACTACATGTTAACCCACACCATCAAACTCATAGACAAAATCAATCCATTGAAGTATTTACTCAACAAAGTTGCCCTAACAGGAAGATTAGCCAAATGGGTAATGATATTGAGCGAGTTTGATATCCAGTATGTGGACAAGAAAGAAATCAAGGGTCAAGCAATAGTGGATCAATTAGCTAAAGCACCATTACAATATGATCATCCCATGAACATTGAGTTTCCAGATGTGGATGTTCTTATAGTGTCAACACAATAGTGGATGTTATCTTTTTATGGATCTTACACGCAACATGGATCAGGTGCAGGAATCTTGTTTGTCACGCCACAAGGACACACCATTCCAAAGTCCTATAGGTTAATGTTTCTTTGTACTAACAACATAGCTGAGTATGAAGCATTGATCATTGGTATCAAGATAGTCGTAGAGTGGAAAATCATAGAGTTACATGTCTATGGAGATTCTCAATTGATCATAAATCAAGTGAATGATGACTACCAGACAAAAGATGACAAATTGATGCCCTATAAAAGAATGGTGGATGATTTCAAGAAGTACTTTGTGGAAATCAAATTTGAACAAATTCCAAGAGGGGATAACAAATTTCTTGATGCTATGGCGACCATTACCTCTCTCCTATAGATACTTGAAAAATGAGCCTGTTATGAGTTCATGGTGGGACAACTGTTTAACCCTGCCTATGGTAACCTCGAATCCCAAGTTATATACCATCTAGTCAAGGCTGAAGCTTCTATCTATGGGAAGATCTACACCTATCTATGGGAAGATAACACCCTACCACCATATTTATCTTGAAACTAGAAACATAACTTTATTTGACAAGCAACTCAACATACCTTGATAGTCGATGTACTTTACCGATGAGGTCTTTAAGGTACTCTCCTTTGGTTTCTTGAACGTAACGAAGCCAAAACCACTTTACGCGAGGTTCATGAAGGTATATGTGGAACTCATTCAAGTGGACTAAATCTCGCTAAAAAACTCCTATGCTTGGGGTATTACTGGTCGAATATGGAAAAGGAGCCTTTTCAATTTGTCAAGAAGTGCCAAAAATGTCAAATCCATGGAAACCTAATAATGCACTAGCGCAAGAACTACAACCATTTGCATCAACATGGCCTTTCTATCAGTGGGAACTGGATCTTGTATGTAAAATTCATCCGTCATCATCCAAAGGACACAAATTCATCATCACAACAATGAAGTATTCTACAAAATGGATTGAAGTCATTCCCTTAACCACCATCACCGAAAAATGGATCACGTCCTTCATCCTAAATTAAATCATATGTTGGTATGGCATTCCTCAGTCCATTGTTATTGATAATGGTCGACCTTTCAAGAACTTTATGAAAGGTTTCATTTCTAGCATCGATTTTCTACACCATACTACCCTCAACTAAATGGTCAGGTAGAGGCCTCAAACAAAACCATCTTGAAGATCTTAAAGAAAACTTTCAATGATGCTAGACATGACTGGCACATTCATTGAACCTTGCTTTGTGGGCATACCGAACCAACATAAGCACACCAACAGGAGCCACACCATATGCTCTCGTTTATGGATCAGAGGCTATTTTACCTATTAAGGTTGAGATACCATCACTCTGTGTGTCATTGAAGGGGATCATTTCAGAGGAAGATTATAGAGTGTCTAGGTTATAGGAGCTAGAACTGTTAGATGAGTTTCATCAAAATGCAGTGGATAACCTAAAATCTTATCAGTAGAGGATGTCCAAAAGCTATAATCACATAGTCAAACCAAGAAGATTTCAAGTTGCTGATTTGGTCCTAAAAGAGAATCCCCAAAATCAGCAAGATAGAGAAAAGAAAGGAAAATTTGAACCAAACTGGCTAGGTCCCTTTGTCATTGTATCAGTCTATGGATCTACAGCCTATCAATTGTCTACGCATGAAGGGGATTTATTTTATGAGCCTATCAACAATCTGCATCTCAAGATGTTCTACACCTAAATCATCTAATGCACGTTAAAAGTCCTGAAAAAATACAAAAAAATCAGAAAATGTCTTGAAAAAATGGTTACCCTAATGAAAACCTAGAAAAAAAGCATCTTGGTGACAACAAAAAAAGATTAAAAAAAAAACAAAAAAATAAAAAATTGAAAAATTACAAAAAAGTGAAAAATCAGAAAAAGTCAAAAAAATCATATAATCTAAAAAAGGTGCAATAAAAACAAGTAGTGAAAACCTAGCAACATGTGCTATTTGTGATAGATTATCTTTTCCATCTATTTGAGCATGTGTCGACCATTCGCTTTTGCCATCATTTTGCTTTTCATCAAAAAATCTCATGTACATCTCTTAGTATTGTGGTCGTGTCTCACCCTAGATTGGGGGAAAAATCTTGAACTCACTAGGGGCAAATAAACTTTAAGCTTAAACCAACAGACAAACAATTGTATGACATTGTCACAAACACAAAGATCACAAATAAACACTCAATATTGAACATACATCAATCATCAAACGTATCACAAACACATATCCATATCAAACAACTAAAATCAATCAAATCAAAGAAAATATAAATGGATGATGTTCTTTTGAATCATGGCTTTATCATGTTAGCATGAATGTTCAATGGTTGTCCTTTGATTTTTGTTATCATTTCTTTGGAGTACCTTGATGATGTCCTAAACTAGAGAAGCTAGGAAGGAGAATGATATTTTCTTTGTCTGCTACCAATGAGTTGATCATTACTACTATGCAAATTGTCACGGGACATGCTCTATAAAGTATCATTGATGACATTCTGAATTTTAATAGGAAAACAATTAACTCTTTTCTATTTAAGCGAGGGATGCTCAGGTCATCTTGGTTCAATTATGCCTAGATGCTTGTGTTAACTAGAAATATCAAAAATCATGGAAGTAGTACTCAGGTCATCATGATCTAATTATACCATCGATGCTTGTACTCACTTTCAACATTTTAAAGGCTCAATGATGATAAAAATCATGACAAATTTGTTGCTACAATGACAACCTTGCATCTTTAGATCTACATGGTAGATTAGATTGCATCCACATTAGTTTTACATCTGTATTTCAGGATTTTCCAAGGCTGGAACAATTTTCAAATGATGTTATTTCTATCATTAATGGATTGAGTACACTTGAAATTAACAAAAAAATTATCATCCTCATGTATCTGCATAATTATTATTACATCATGCATACATTAGAAAGCATTATCATATCATTCATCCATCCATGCATTATACCATAATATTTGCATTGCAAAAATGCAAAAAACATAAAATGCATCACATTTCATTTGCATAATAAAATCCATCTCATATTTCATATAAGCATTATTCATAAAACATCATAGGATCATCATCTATAAAAACATCATATAATCATTGCATCCATACATAATCATGAAAATGTAATCATATTATAAACATCGCATAACATATAGAACAGGCAATTAAATGCATCCATCATAGGAATCCATCATAAACATATATAGACATCATATAGATCACTAAATCATCACTGCATATCATATAATCTCAAAATAAAAATTTCAAGTGTACAAGGATATCCAAACATGTAGAGAGACACATCATCAAAAATGTGGCAGTATGTCATAATGTCTCAACTAAATCAATGTATACAAATATCTCAAAATACATCAAAAATGATCAAATGGAGCTATGTGGTGCTCCCCCTAGACATCATTGGACTCTCCGAGCCTCCTGCTAAACCACCTGATGTACCTACACCTGATGGACCTATACTTGGATCCCTGCCTGGTGGATCTCTGTGAGGTGGTTGCGTCGTACCCATACTACTAGTCCGAGACTAACTCCTGCCTCATCTCGACTGTGCATAGCTTACTCGCCGCTCTGCAAGCACAACCTCATGATATCATCCTTTGTAATACTCAGCCTCTCTGGTAATCTGAGTAACCTCTCGGGTCATGTCACCTATGGTGGTCCCCTCGGCCACTCTCTGCAACCTATCGGCCAAGGCCTCTGCCTGCTCACCCTATTGTCTCGTTGCATCTCTCTCAGCTATCAAGGTGGCTATTTGTTCCTATGCATGTGCCAGCAAAGCATGTACCTATGCTAGCTGTACCTACAAAGTCTGCACCTCAACCTATAAAGCAGCTATCTATGTTTTTTGTTGTTGCGAGGGTAATCGAATCTACACATGTTGTGTTGTGGCCACTAGTGATCTCCTCCTCCAATGTACCATGAAGTCTCGTACATTCAGCAATGCTCTGCCACCACTGACACCACCACCATCTCTACCTCCATCACACCTCCATCACCATCCCCATCACCATCATATCCATCATCACTTCTCTCTCTGTCCTCCTCCTCATCACCTCCTCCACCCCTCCTTCATCTCAGTGCCTTCTCATCATCTAATAAAGGCACTGGCTCATCTGGGCTCGATATCTATGGGAAGGGGTGTGAAAAGAAGTAATGTGTGTACTCCTCTGAAAAAGCAACCTCTATAATCTCCAAATGGTACTCCCATATCACTGGTTGTAATCCATAGTATTCTTGACATGCTACATCATATGATAGAACAAGCCCCCACTCTGGAATGTCTTGTCATCTTCATGCATAATGAGCAACTCCTTGGGACATGCCTTGTACCCTGTCCCGCAATCACAACACTCTCCCTACAAGGAATATCTCTATAACAAAGGGTGTCCTCCCAATCAGGTATTTGGTTGTGCATACATAGGGCATCTCAGTATCATCCTTTGGCCACTACTCACAACCTATATAGGGCCTCCATATAATTGTATCTAGATCATCTAGTACTCTCCTCCAATACTCCATTTTGCCCAGATTATGCTTGACAAGTGGGCCTATATATGCATGAATGTATGGAAGACTTGTTGGACACTATCTCTTAGCCATTGGATGTGTGACAACCATATGCTCCCATGCCCATATATGTATAAGTGTGACCCCAGTTGATAAACTGGCCCCTCTGAGGTAAACAACCTGGTGAAGATTATGGTATAAATGTGCAAGAATCTAGGATCCCCAAGCATATCTGGTACCTTGTGTGATCATACTCTCAAGTATCCAACCCCAACAGACTAAAATTCCCTTCGATCTATGGTCAGGACATAAGAATCTTCCAATGAACTCAACAAGCACACATGACAGTGTCACATATGCATCAACCATATCCCACCATAGGATATCATAACCAAAAATCTACTCATCCTTGAAGACTCTCCTCAATGCATCAGTCCCTCCCTTCTTAGTGGAATCATATATAACCAAATCACCAACGACTAGAATACACATAATCCAATAAACATCCTTCGATGTGACTGTCATCTCACCAATGGGTAAGTGGAAGGTGTTGTGGTCACTATGCCACCTCTCT